>CP136062.1:214567385-215167385 GCA_032622095.1 Siphonodentalium dalli | reverse complement strand
TGGTCCCGCCTCACTGCTGTGCCGTTTTTCGGCAGATATGAGCGAAACTTCGTACATAGAAGTACTATGGCCATGTTATTAACTTGGACCTGGTTCCCATTACGTCAGATGTCGCGTTCTGACGTTAATGACGTTGTAGCTCAACCTGATGGTAGTCCATCGTCACTCATCCGCTGTTTATCGACAGATCTGGACGAAACGTGGTACATAGACGTATTGTGGCCATGTTATTGATGTGGACCAGGTCCCGATTACGTTAGCCGTCGCGTCCTGGCGGCAATGATGTTGTAGCTCAACCTGATGGTGATCCATCGTCACTCATCCGCTGTTTCTCGGCAGATCTGAGCTAAACTTCGTACCAGGAAGTACTACGGCCATGTTATTAACCTGAACCTGGTGCCCATTACACCAGACGTCGCGTTATGACGTTAATGACGTTGTAGCTCAACTCGATGATGGTCCCTCATCACTCCTTCGCAGTTTATCGGCAGATCAGTTCGAAACATGGTACATAGACGTATTGTGGCCATGTTATTTATGTAGACCTGGTCCCGAGTACCTCAGACATCGCGTTCTGACATTAATGACGTTGTAGCTCAACTTGATATTGGTCCCTCGTCACTGCTGTGCCGTTTTTCGGCAGATATGAGCGAAACTTTTCCCCTAGAAGTACTATGGCCATGTTATTAACTTGGACCTGGTCCCCATTACGTCAGATGTCGCGTCCTGACGTTAATGACGTTGTAGCTTAACCAGATGGTGGTCCATCGTCACTCATCCGCTGTTTATCGATCGTTCGGGACGAAACTTGGTACATATACGTATTGTGGCCATGTTATTGGTGTGGACCAGGTACAGATTACGTTAGCCGTCGCGTCCTGGCGCAATGACTTTGTAGCTCCACGGGTTGTGACCCATCGTCACTCATCCGCTGTTTCTCGGCAGATAGAGGCGAAACTTCGTACCTAGAAGTACTATGGCCATGTTATTAACTTGGACCCGGTCCCCATTACACCAGTCGTCGCGTTATGATGTTAATGACGTTGTAGCTCAACTCGATGATGGCCCCACGTCACTCCTCCGCAGTTTATCGGTAGATCAGTTCGAAACTTGGTACATAGACGTATTGTGGCCAGGTAATTACCTCAGACGTCGCGTTCTGACGTTAATGACGTTGTAGCTGAACTTGATTTGGTCCCTCGTCACTGCTGTTTTTCGGCAGATATGAGCGAGACTTGGCACATAGTGCTGTGGCCATGTTAGTAACTTGGGCCTGGTCGCGATAATATCGGATGTCGCTTTCTGACGTTAATGACATTGCGCATCAACTTGACAGACCGGGGAGAAACGTCGTATCTAGAAGTAGCATGGTCATGTTAGTAACACGGACCTAGTCGCGATTACGTCGGTCGTCTCGTTCTGAGGTTAATAACATTGTAGCTCAACTTGGTGTTGTTCCACCGTCTCCCGACAGATCGGGACAAAATCTTGTATCTAAGGGTACTTCGGTCAGGTTAATTGGATGGTCTTGGTAGCGATTGCCCCACACGTCGGGCTCTGGCGTTAATGGCTTTGTAGCTGAACTATGTTGTTCATCTGCACTCCATCTATAAATCGGGACATAACCGAGGGGTATTTTGCGTCTCAAATTGGAAATAGAAAGATGGCGCGATTCGTCCCGATAAAAATCAGTTACAACGTGTTGATTTCGCTTTCAAGTTTTGCCGAAACATGCTTTATTTCAAAGAGGCGGCTTCGTAGACGTTTTGGTTTTCCGCGAACCTCGACAATCATTATGGTTTATGGATAATCTGGAGAGCGATCATGATTTTCAAATCAGGTACGTATCATAACAAAAACAAATTAACGGCTTGTTTAAAGTGGCATTGTCTACATGCTTTCGAAAATATATATGTGTCAGTTTCATTGCAGGTAATGAATTCAGCATGTCGGGAAACCCGGGCCCGGTGGGCGTTTTTTTGTGGTTTCAATACTGTAGCGAAAAAGGTGTCCCGTGTTTTTTACAGTCACATTTTGGTCTTAAAACGCACACAGCTTGACTGCGTGTCTCTTTTTTCGTGTTTGTAAGACCAATGTGACGCAAATGTGACTTCCGGGGGAGAATTATAGTTGGTCGACTTTACTCGATCTTCGGCTTCTTCTGTGCACGGTATCTCGTTAACCTCTCCGGGAAAAAAATCATAAACATTGTCGCAAAGGTTTCCTTAAATTGTCAAACTGACACTAGACACTGCCACTTTGACAAAAAGCAAAAATGTGCAGTCACTTTGTATTACATCCGAATGTACACTCTTATATAGCAGCCGCACTTAAAATAATAATAAGATGACGCCCAGTGAGGCCGAGTTCTTTTGGCTACAAATACATGTATATGTAAAATATTTACTGGTGTGTAACCTATTCCAACATGGTGAATCCCTCTATAACAAAAGAACGTGTCAATCTGAATTGTCGCGATTCGCGTGGAGTATATATATGAAAGCTCAAATAATCATTTATTATGCCGACTATTAAGTTTGACCAATCAGCTTTCGTAAGTAGTGTGGCCGCACTGAACCATATGGAACAACTTATGGGGTCTCCTCATGAGGCTTCCGCCATTTTGATTCGGAGAAATTCTTCACGGCCCGACTGCACTTCAATGTTAGGCCTATAACAAATTGTTTAATTGGTTCGGGGTCGTTGGCATAATAAATACGTTATATGGCGTTTAGTTTGCGGATACGTTGTCCTGCGGCCTCACCCAATATTGTTTTCACTTCGCCTCACATGACACCGTATCCGCCAACCAAACGCCCTGTAACTTATAGTATGCACCCGTGGTGATGGTCAGACGACATCCAGCTTAATCGTCCTATAACGGATGTTGACATATGTGACCAGATAAAATTTCCTTATTTGGCTTGGCTAGCAATGTTTGTCTAGCAAAAGTAACCGGTAATCGGTAATGCCAATAAGGAGTTCGTCGCTAACAGCGCACCAAGGCGAATCGGTGATGACCTTTGCTTTTCTATTAGTAGTGACTACGGCTGCTTTTGAATATTGTCTGTCTTAAATTAAAGTTTTTTTCAAGTATAAGTACTAATAACCATCTATTTCAAGGTTTTTATATCACTTTGAGATGTGTGTTGAAAGTTATATAATTGTACAATACATGCCAATAGTACTAGTACTACATGATTCAATGATGGGTTCGCTGAATTTCATTTTACTTCAAATTGTTTATCAAAACTTAAAAGAGATGGCTGGGTGAAATGGGTGGCTTGGCGGAAATGTTCGAGGACGATGGCGTGTCTCAGATGTGACGCCACAAGGACCACCGACCAGCAGTGGTCACCAAAAAAAAAAAACTAAACAAAACACGGCCTTCTAATTTCACAATCTCGACAAATGGTGAACGCATTAAGTCACTTGAACAATTATTTGAGTGTGTTTTATTGAAGGGCATAGCGCTGTAGGCGTCGAACATACTAAATGTACCCCATGTTGTCATTTCCCTTGCACAAGATAAAATCGAACCCCTTCATCGTATGTGCAAGTAGGGTCTTGGTCGATGCATGCCAATAGGTTAGTGTGAAATGTTCTGAACGCCCGCTGTTTTCTCCAATTCGAGAACCGAGGTTATTCGGGTTACACCATTAATATTTTAAAACGCCGGGAGTGCTAGAGTAACATCCAGCTGATTCGAACTTAGGAGGTTTTTTGTCTCTTCTGTAAATTGAAGATATATTTTGGTCAGACAATAGACAATTGTTCTTACCAATATAGTATGGTCGTTGTACGCAAAAATGGGGTTGACCCAGAAAAATTGTTAAAGAAGCGATCTTGGTGTCATTCAACGCGGGATAATCTCTGGTACAACATATCCAAAATCCGCTTTGGGGACAATCCAGGATCCAAGATGGCGTCCAACATGGCCGCCCTTAGTCAAAAGAGAGCCTGGTTGAGAAATTATTCGATTATAATGAGAACAAATATTGCCATATGTATACAAATAACTTTAAGGGTACAATCGAGATGGCACCAAGGCGGTCTGACAGTGGTAACTTTTTACGAGTAAGATAATAGTCAGGGTTAATCTTTTCTAAAGTGACAGGGTTAATCTTTTCTAAAGTGACGTTATTGATACGAGGAATATAAACGTGTGATTTAAAGACGAGAAATTCGTGCCGTTTGTGAGAGAGATGGGGGGGGGGGGTAATGCATATGATAATAATTTGTTCAGTTGCCGAATACCACCAAACTTATATATAATCATCTCCATTATACAATGCATGCATGAGTCTAATAGACGTGGTTTATATATGGCACAAGTGGTGCGATTCAAGTCATGCATGAGGGGAGTTGCGACAAAGTCTATACAAATCTATTAATAGCACCGATTCCACCAAATCCATGCACGTTCGTCTCTAATGACATGATTAATTATATCACATTTGGGGCCGTTTGGGTATTAGATGGGGAGAGGAGATTCACTAGCATATATAAGAGTGTTCAATTCGCCGATATCCAACAAAGTTATATATAGTCATCTCCAGGCCATCTCCATGTCGTTATAAGGAGTGGTTGGCATTCCAATTTCACAATCTCGACAAATTGTGACCGAATTAAGTCACTTGAACAATTATATCTTCTCAACTGTCATATTTATATGGGGATGGAAATCAGGGCATTCCTATAATGATCTATCTAGCAACACAGATACATAGAAGAAAGCATTAAAAGTATTTTTATATCAATCTATTTAAGAGCTACATATATTCATTCAACCTGAGGGACCTTGAATCGTCAGAGGATTGCATATTAGAATGGCTCATGTATATATTATAACACGATTGAGTCTGTCTCATTCAATATAGTTTCCACAAAAACAGTTACAATTGACAAGAGCTATGGAAATGTAGTGCAGGCCTGTTCAAAAATAGTGGTCGCAGTGTGCAGTCAAATATGGTTACTTCTGAGATAAAGGAAAACGCAGTCCGTAGCACATGACTTTTCAGGATCCTCTGACAAGTGTATATCTGCCCGATACAGAGGATTTCTTTCATATTTTAGAACAGACGCATCGCCTAACATAAACAATTCAAAATCTCGCTGTGTCGGACACATGTAGCTGCTATATAAATGCATAACATCATTTCTTTTAAACTGAAAATGATTAGCCAGTATATATAGCACCAGAACAGAGGAGCACCTGGACATATCTTTAAGACATCTGTATCTTCACGAAGATGTGATAAACTAGATTGATTGATTGATTGATACATCTCTATGTAAAACACAATTGTCGTCTTTTATTGTTTCGAACTAATGTGTTTATGGTGTTCATGTTTCATGCTATAACGTCTGAATTATACGCAGTTGTAAATAAATAAATACTTCTATATTGTGGGAGTGAATAAACGCGATAAACAAAATTATAATCGCTCCGACCTGACAAGGTGGGCCCTACTTATATTCCAAGTGTAAGAATCATGTTTTGTGATGCCATTTTGATATACAATTTATGAGAATACGTGTAACACTTTGAGAGCACGAGTATTCTCTATTCCCACCAAACATCCACAGAGGGTTTCACATCACTTTAACCTGGGCAACGCCGGGTAACCCTGCTAGTAATTCATATATATCGGTATAAGGGATAGGGGTGGTAGCAACTGATTTATAATAAATCATATAAACCGGTATTTCTTATTTTAAGGAATAGTTAGGTATGTTAGTCTCTGATTTATTGTAATTCATGTATACCGGCCATTACGTATTAGAAGGGGTAGGGGTGCTACCACTGATTTATAATAATTCATATATACCGGCATTACTTATGATAAGGGATAGGGGTGGTATAGCCTTCATATATACCAGTATTTCTTATTATAAGGGATAGATGGTTGTAGCCTGTGATTTGTAGATTTATAGTAATTCATATATAACGGTATTCCTTGTTTTTAGTGGTAGGGGCGGTAGTCTCTGATTTATAATAATTCATATAAACCGATAATTCTTTTTGTAATGGATAGCTAGGGGGTGATAGTCTCTGGTTTATAGTAAGTACTATATAAGGGGTTGGGGTGCTACCACTGATTTTTAATAATTCATATATGCATTACTTATGATAAGTGGTAGGGTTGGTATTGCCTCTGATTAATAGAAATTCATATATATCTGCATTCCTTATTATAAGGGGTAGGGGTGGTAGTCTCTGATTTATAATAATGCATGTATACCGGTATTTACATACATGGTATACACATACATGACAATTGGTTGCACATATAACATTTATTTGTAGCGCCTATTATAGTATATTATATACCTATATATACATCCTCATATACATGTACAAATATAGTCCCACTGCAATCAAGCACATACATATACATAAGTTGTACTGTATTTTAGTATATATGTATAATATACCGGGTATATGGGCCTTTATATTTACGCGTCACCATTTTGTGACGGTAACCGGGCTGCACCTTTAAATAAATTTACCGATGTATTAGATTCGACGCGACGAAAATGCGTCCGTCTGAAACAAAATTTACCGCAGTCGCGTCACTGACGGATTTAATACAATTAGATTCGAGTCGACAAAAATCGGTCGTTTGGAACGGGCCTAACCAGCTTATTTTGTGCACGTTAATATCGGCGTAGCACGAGTTCCTGCCAGCCGGAGGAAACCCGGGCTAACATCTGCAGAGGGAAATATCACAACAATAATTGTCAGCCCGATGAATCCATTTATGGCAACGAAAATTGCCTTTAAATTGTCGACGAGTGGACAATGCCACATTAGTTGTACTATTTTCAACGCATGTAAATATTCAAACCCCGGCCATTAATGTGTGGTATAAATGCATTCTTGACGCGACTGTCGATTTGTCATACATGGCCAAATATTTATGCAAACGCAAAGCGTCCAGACAAGTTAAGGTTACATACGAAATTATTCAGTTGTTGGGCCCATGTATGTAGGCATATTCTACCGCGATTTAAGACCATGCGCACTTAACGGGTAATACAACAGTCCACGTGAGACATCCATACATAATGAATTTTGTTTTTGGATTCCTGTCATATTCGCTACTAATACATGATTATGGTTCGGATCATAATCGTTAATGGGTGGAGGAGATGGTCTCCCGACGCTTTGGACCACCCCGAGCGTTTCGTGCTCGAACCACTCAGTCTACTACAAATTCGTTAATAATAAAAGATATCGCTCATCCGCTTGCGATATATTTTTTATCGCGGTTTAAAATGCCATGTGCTCGTAACACGTAACACGGTAACAGGTAATAACTAAATCCACATGAGGCATCCGCACCCATGGGATTTGTATATATATATTGTCACTTTGTTTCGGCTTGATTTGGGATCTTATTTCTGCACAATAAGTCACATATAGCTATTAGAACATTCCATCGCCCATTCGCGGCACGATGGTATGTTTGACGTGATTTAATATACCGAGTGCCTCTAAGACCTCACATGAAGAAAATATTTTCGACCCGCCCTTACGATTGTGAGTTATATGCCCAATATTCCTTCATTGAGATAATATAAGAAAGCCACTTAGCTGACTACTAAGAATATCGCCCATTCGCGCGTGACATATACTTTAATAAACTGTGCCCTTAACGGTGATAACAAATATTGAAATCCATACGAAGTATCCATATTGTACATGAATGGTGTCTGTAGGTGTCGGTTGTTATTAACGTATGATTCACATTCGATGTGATAAATGTTCATTTATTTAGTATATAATATGTCAAGATAGAGAAATGTACCCATTCGCATCAAGAAAGCGCCCATACAAGTTGGTATTAAACATGAACATATTCCTTTATTTGGGTCATATCTCGAAGCATAGCTATTCACACAGGAAATCGCCCATTCGCATACGAAAGTTTTGTTTGATGTGTCCAGTGCCTTAACAGTGAATACAACATCTACGTAAGAAATCCACACGAGGGGTTTATGTAGAAGGAGAAACTTGTTTCTGCACAAGTGGGTTCTTAACACTTTCGCAAACACTTCATTACTAGCTCACAACTTTTGTAATAAAAAGCCAGTTTTTTGTAATAATCCGGGTTCTTTCAAAGGTGGGCGAATTTTGTTTTGAAAAGTAGGAGCTTACGGTTTTTCTTACAAAAGTGGATATTTCAGATTATTAGAAGGGGTAACCAACTAGGTCCAAAAAAATTAATACGCCATGGCGATCGCCCATAACAATTTTACTACAAAACTCGTCAATTTTCACCACAAAACTCGTCAATTTTACCACAAATCTCGTCGATTTTACTACAAAACTCGTCGATGTTACTAAAAAAAACTCGTCGATTGTTACTACAAAAATTGTCAATTTTACCACAAAACTCGTCAATTGTTACTACAAAACTCGTCAATTGTCACCACAAAACTCGTCAATTTTACAACAAATCTCGTCGATTTTACTACAAAACTCGTCGATGTTGCTACAAAACTCGTCACTTGTTACTACAAAACTCGTCAATTTTACCACAAAACTCGTCAATTGTTACTACAAAACTCGTCGATGTTACTACAAAACTCGTCAATTGTTACTACAAAACTCGTCGATGTTACTACAAAACTCGTCAATTGTTACCACAAAACTCGTCAATTGTTACTACGAAACTCGTCAATTGTTACTACAAAACTCGTCAATTGTTACTACAAAACTCGTCGATTTTACTACAAAACTCGTCAATTTTACAACAAATCACGTCGATTTTACTACAAAACTCGTCAATTGTCACCACAAAACTCGTCAATTTTACTACAAATCTCGTCAATTTTACTACAAATCTCGTCGATTTTACTACAAAACTCGTCGATGTTACTACAAAACTCGTCAATTGTTACTACAAAACTCGTCGATGTTACTACAAAACTCGTCGATTTTTAATACAAAACTCGTCAATTTAACCACAAAACTCGTCAAGTCAACTTCAAGTTGAGTTACAACGTCATTACTTCACAACGCGACGTCCGATGTAATCGCGACCAGGTCCAAGTTAATAACATAGTCATAATTCCTCTAGGTCCGAAGTTTCGCCCCGATATGTCGAGAAACGACGGATGAGCGCCGACGGACCAACATTAGATTGAGCTACAACGCCATTAACGTCAGGACGCGCGACGTTTTGACGTAATGGGTCCAGGTCCACATAAATAACATGGCCACAATACGTTCATATCTGCCGAAAACGGTACAGCAGTGACGATGGACCAATATCAAGTTGAGCTACAACGTCATTAACGTCAGAACGCGACGTCTGAGGTAATCGGGACCAGATCCACATAAATAGCATAGCCACAATACGTTCATATATGCCGAAAACGGTACAGCAGTGACGAGGGACCAATATCAAGTTGAGCTACAACGTCATTAACGTCAGAACGCGACGTCTGAGGTAATCGGGACCAGATCCACATAAATAACATAGCCACAATACGTCTATGTACCAAGTTTCGAACTGATCTGCCGATAAACTGCGGAGGAGTGACGAGGTACCATCATCGAGTTGAGCTACAACGCAATTAACGTCATAACGCGACATCTGACGTAATGGGGACTAGGTCCAAGTTAATAACATGGCCATAGTACTTCTAGGTACGAAGATTCGCTCATATCTGCCGAAAAACGGCACAGCAGTGACGAAGGACCAATATCGAGTTGAGCTACAACGTCAATAACGTCGGAACGCGACGTCCGAGGTAATCGCGACCAGGTCCAAGTTAATAACATAGTCATAATTCCTCTAGGTCAGAAGTTTCGCCCCGATATGTCGAGAAACGACGGATGAGTGCCGACGGACCAACATTAGATTGAGCTACAACGCCATTAACGTCAGGACGCGACGTTTTGACGTAATGGGGACCAGGTCCACATAAATAACGTGGCCACAATACGTTCATATCTGCCGAAAAACGGTACAACAGTGATGAGGGACCAATATCAAGTTGAGCTACAACGTCATTAACGTCAGAACGCGACGTCTGAGGTAATCGGGACCAGGTCCACATAAATAACATAGCCTCAATACGTATATGTACCAAGTTTCGAACAGATCTGTCGATAAACTGCGGAGGAGTGACGAGGGGCCATCATCGAGTTGAGCTACAACGTCATTAACGTCATAACGCGACATCTGACGTAATGGGGACTAGGACCAAGTTAATAACATGGCCATAGTACTTCTAGGTACGAATATTCGCTCATATCTGCCGAAGAACGGCACAACAGTGACGAGGGACCAATATCAAGTTGAGCTACAACGTCATTAACGTCAGAACGCGACGTCTGAGGTAATCGGGACCAGGTCCACATAAATAACATAGCCACAACACGTATATGTACCAAGTTTCGAACTGATCTGCCGATAAACTGCGGAGGAGTGACGAGGGACCATCATCGAGTTGAGCTACAATATCATTAACGTCAGAACCCGACGTCTGGTGTAATGGGGTCCAGGTCCAAGTTAATAACATGGCCATAGTACTTCTAGGGGAGAAGTTTCGCCTCGATCTGCCGAGAAACAGCGGATGAGTGATTGTGGATCACCACCAGGTTGAGCTACAACGTTATTGTCGCCAGGACGCGACGGCTAACGTAATCGGGACCTGGTCCACATCAATAACATGGCCACAATACGTCTATGTACCAAGTTTCGTCCCGATCTTCCGATAAACAGCGGATGAATGACGATGGACCACCATCAGATTGAGCTACAATGCCATTAACGTCAGGACGCGACATCTGACGTAATGGGGACCAGGTTCAAGTTAATAGCATGGCCATAGTACTTCTAGGTACGAAGTTTTGCTCATATCCGCCGAAAAACGGCACAGCAGTGACGAGGGACCAATATCAAGTTGAGCTACAACGTCATTAACGTCAGAACGCGACGTCTGGGGTAATTGGGACCAGGTCCACATAAATAACATGGCCACAATACGTCTATGTACCAATTTTCCAACTGATCTGCCGATAAACTGCGGAGGAGTGACAAGGGACCAACATCGAGTTGAGCTATAACGTCATTAACGTCAGAACGCGACATCTGATGTAATGGGGACTAGGACCAAGTTAATAACATGGCCATAGTACTTCTAGGTACGAAGTTTTGCTCATATCCGCCGAAAAACGGCACAGCAGTGACGAGGGACCAATATCAAGTTGAGCTACAACGTAATTATTGTCAGAACGCGACTGAGGTAATCGGGACCAGGTGCACATAAATAACATGGCCACAATACGTATATGTATCAAGTTTCGTCCCGATCTGCCGATAAACAGCGGATGAATGACGATTGACCACCATCAGATTGAGCTACAATGTCACGTCAGGAAGCGACGTTTGACGTAATGGGGGCCAGGTTCAAGTTAATAGCATGGCTATAGTACTTCTAGGTACGAAGTTTAGCTCGCTCAGATCTGCGAGAAACGGCGCCGCAGTGACGAGGGACCAACATCAATTTGAGCTACAGTGTCATTAACGTCCACCACACAAACAATTACACAAAAAACATTGCATTTACTATATACGATTTTATTAAGTCCAAACCCGCCTTTGAAACTGACTAAATATTGTTGCTACAAAACTCGACGAGTATTACTACAAAACTCGTTAGCTTGTTTTTTACTACAAAACTCGTCGATATTTTACTACAAAACTCGTAACCTGAAATTACTACATAACTCGTCGATTTTACTACAAAACTCGTGAGCTACCACAAAACTCGTCGATTGTTACTACATAACTCGTGAGCTACCACAAAACTCGTCAGTTACTACATAACTCGGCGTAACACCCTCTTTGTTGCACATGTTTATGTCCGCAAGCAGCTATTACTATCTGTTATGTCTGCTTTTCTCTTCGAATCCGATAATTATTCCGTTTACTTTAAATACATCATTCAGGACTTCCACGACACCCTCTTTGCTGCACGTGTTATTGTCCGGAAACAGTGGTATCACACTAAGAACATTCCCCGGTTAACCGTGCATGAAATCCACATCCTTAATGCCTGTTTGATATGTCTTTGTTTCAAGAACGTATACTGGTGTAACATACATCAGGGCTTCTTCTCTGAATAATAATGTTTCTCGTAACTAACATCACTGTGACTTCTTTTTCCCAGCAGAAGATTCTTGGAAATCGCAATCAGATAACCATGTGACGAACAGCAAAAACAAGCGAACGATACAACGCAAAACTTCAAGAGTAGAATGAAGCTTGACCACCGTGTCAAGCGAGTTAAACCAATGCAAAATCAGTCGTGTGAATAAGCTCACACGAGCTCGTCGTTGCGATTGCCTTGAGCAGCGTTCAGACGGCGCGGTATTGACCCAGTTTGAATGACCAAAACAAACTGGACAACTTCGTTAACTCGTTACCGGCCGTGCACTATGCACACGTTGGCGAACATCAATAAATATATTTATAAAGTGTCAGAATCAGAATCACTGTCCGTTTCGCAAATTACATCACATAAGTCACAGTCAATGTCCGATTCATCATCAGATGCTTCACGGTCACTTGGTTCATGTTCAGTGCACTCTTCATTGCTTAGAATGTCAACAAGTTCAGCAGGAGCAATCTCATCTGCGGTCCAACCGAAATCTATATTTCCTGCAGAATCTAAGTTCCAACCTAGTCCGATTGGAGATGGAATGTCGGGGTTAGGAACATGTGATGTGTTCCAGACCAAAGTCTGATAATTCGCTCTGTCAATATGTTTTTTCAGGGACGATCTACACGGCGGCAACAAACTCATATCGGTACCCGTACAACTACTAATTATAGCGCATGATTTTACGTGGAATTTGCGACTGAAGGTGTCGTATCGTAGTTTGTATGTCCTATCGCTGACACTCGGTGTGTTCCCAAATGTAAACGCTTCGAGGAAATCTGGATTGTCAATTACAATTTTCAGAGCATTGATTTTCCCATTTCTCACAAACGAACTGACGGTATCACAACCAGTAAACGCGTGTAGTGCAGGGAGGGCAGAACATAGAGGTACCCCATGCAAAGATGATGCCTCTTTGATGTCTAGCAATCGGCGCTTATTGCCCATTCCTGTGTCAAATAGTATGTTAGGTACAATATCGGGGGCATACTTCAACAAAATAATGAACACATCAGTGTTTCCGAACATCTTACTATTATTGTCGATGTAGCAGCTTTGTTTGCGGACGCATGCAAACAATGTAATACAATTTTAGTGCCCGCTTCTTCTTGCGTTGAACACAACTCTTGCACAAGAGAAACTGACACTGTTTCGCCATCAATGCTGATCAAAGAGAAGCACTCGTCCTGACATGAAAAAAACATGAATCGGTTTGCAAGTTTTTTGGGATTTTGCCATTCTCTAAATAGCAAATTTATTAACTGTGTTTTATTTTCAAATTTTTTCCAGTCCCTCGGAGTTTTGGTTTTGGGTCCGGCTATTAGAAACGTATCCGAGTGACCACGTCTGTCACGCTCGAACGATTTAATGGAATTTTCCTTATAGCTATCAGTAACAAAATGAACCTGTCCCTTGTCGGCCAGTATACCGAAAATGTGCTCAGCCACACCACTGGACGACTCTGGAATACCACACAAAGATTGTATCAATGCATTTCCATCGTATACGTGAATTGTGTTTTGTTTTGGGGCACTCACAACCGGCTTGAGCTCTATTTCCAGCTTATGCATCAACTTTGATTTATCCGTTTTGTAAGGACAGTCGTCTGCGGTTGCCAAGGCCCACGGAATAGGACCCAGCGGGTAAGTGAGAGTCAGCTCCAGGTTGATGTTGTGCTGGCATGCTAGAAGGACCCACTGCCCAAAAATTTTTCTCTCTGCTTTCAACTGAACAATTTTGTTATTCGATACTTTCAGTTTGCGCCGAACAACCATAGATGAAAATGTCTCGATGCCAGACTTTTTGATAGGATCGTGGAATTTAACACTCTTGTCAATAATCCTATCGTTAATGAAGTCATTCATCGCCGTAACACCTTGACTACGAATCGTGAGCAAATCATCGGCAACATCTACTGGTGCTGGCATACCGGACGATATATTGTACAACTCCTCTTTATTCACAACTTTGAACGGGTTCAAAAAATTGTCAAATGCTTCTTCCAATTTCTGAACAGACAGTTCACTCCGAAACATGCTCGCAGATTCCATTTCTTTATGCAAAAATCGATCCGAATCCTCAACACCAATCATTGCTAGGGTCTCTTCGACATATTTGGCACGCTGATATCTTGCGACACACCACCTTTCGTATGCTGCTTTATTTCGACTTAGTCATATTATTCCACCGTGGCTTTTGGCATGACGGTTTATTGTTTGCTCTATCGTAATATCAACGGGTGCTCTTGATGCAGGCACATCTGACCGACACACACTGAATCCATTCATTCGAAGTAGATCACTAGCGCCTGGGTGCGTCTTGTCAAGGTTTCTCATCGAATGGAGATAGAAGGGCAAATACCTGGCGTAATTGTGATGGTTCATTGAGAATAGTAGCGGGCACAGTCGTTCTAAGGATGATATGTGCAGCTCCAGATTGTTTTCCCTGGTTGCACGCAAACAATCCAAGACAAGCCAGATGGTATCAACATAAGACAACCAGAATTGAGCAGTCTTGCCCAACCACCCATCTCGAACAGATTGTTTGAATTTCACATACTTCTCAAGATACGTTACTACATCTCCATCACATGATGTGGATTCCAACTTCTCTCCGTTGGGAGCGTCGGCCAAACGCTTGATTGAATCTCCTTTCAGTTCTGACGGTCGATGCTCAGTTGTCTCGAAAATATTGACGAGCTTTCTCTCGAGACACTCCATCATGAGCGTATGCACACGAAGTGAACGATTGAAGTGTTTGCCGGACATAACTTTATGCAATGAACCACTCGCACAGATCCCTGCTTCCAATACAACCTCAGAGAACCCACTATGAGCCATCATTTTCCCAATCGTACCAAGAACAGAACAAATCGTGTGGAAGACACCAAGTCTCACAATAACATTGACATCCTCGGTTGGTTTTTGCCACACGATGGCATATGATTTCTTGGCAACAGCCAAATCGAACGTGACGATCGTGAATTTCTGACCCAAACGTTCAGTAGCTTGTTTCGAAATGTCAATAATATATTGTACAGTTGAATTGTCTGTTATTGGGAAGTTAATAGGAGTCATGTATTGCACATTGTACCGAACAATTATGTTCTCTGTGCTGGCGTTTACTGTGGATGATATCCATCCAGCCCACGATGGAACTATTGGTCCGATATCAGGAGCTGACAACCTAGCGATCAGCCACAGCAGTTTCGATATATCGAACTCTACCTGCATGTCGCCACCAGAGAGCAGTGTTGCATTTGCAGACGACGCTTGTTCAACTTTACTTTTGACATAACAAGGCGGAATTGAAACTTCTCTCGGATCAACAGATCGCGCGCGGTTTTTGTCCATTTGTGGAAGCTGTTCCGTGTCTCGTTGAGTTGGCGTTTTGAGCTCTTGTATGATTATTCCATGTGCAGAATGAGTGGTACCAGCTCCAGACGGAGTCTCATTTAAATCAAAATTGTCCCAACAAAAATGCACCACAGAATTTTCACCGAGATATATTCCTTCAGGTATTATAGAGTCACGTGTCGCGAGGCTATTGAATATTGCTGTTTCTAACTCAAGCGTTTTTGTGTATGATTGACTATGCCCATATCTGTTTAGAATAGTCAGTAATTCAGCAATGCCGTTCAAATGACGGACTGTCATTGCCAGACATGAATGTTTTGGCATTAACCACTGACCGTTTGAGATAGAATAGCAGATGTCCTCAGAACACGATTCAACAAATCTTCCTTTTTTATCAGACAACTTTCCACATACTTTGCCAGATACCAATGTTTTGAGAAAATGCTGCAACAGTGGAGGTGGCTTTGAACAACCTGATCGAAACCAGGATGCAGTCGGCGGCCAATGCATTTCATTCCCTGAACTGTGTGTGGAAAGTACATGTCGTCGTAACATGAGAGCGATTTCCTCGGCTCGTTTATCCTCAGAACAAATAGTTCAAATGCCATTTCGATCGCTTGTCCACGTTCAACGGTATCCGAGTATACAAGTTCTCCACGATAACCTGGCTGCCAAAATTTAATTCGTTCTCCAAAATGGTTTATAAGCTTATCCTTTAGCTTGTCCGTTTTGTAATTCTCATTTACATCTCCAGGGAATAATTCAGCCATCATCAGTAAATATCGTTACTTGACCATTGTCATTCTTTCAACACACTGCATCCCGATAATATTACATTCAACATATTTACACAGTTTGTCGAATATGGCCTGATGTTTTGATTCAATTGTGCAATCGCTACCGATGTCTGTACCCTTACTTTGTCGAGAATCCCGAGTGTAATTCCTGCGACAAACACTGTGGTAATGCGCCTCACGAGCCACCAAATCTAGACCGCGAATAACACAGAGCAAGTCCTCATCCCCCTGTTTCATTGCGGCAGCATGTATAGAGTAGTTTGCTGTTTGTGTCATACATTTAAGTAGGCCTATTCGATTTCTTTTTACGTACACGTACACTTTTTTGCAAAATAAACATGCGTCAGAAGGCAGCAATGGGGACCCAACAGAAGAATTAGCAGAACATCGTTTTGTCCGCTTTTCACCACGGGAACCTTCGCCATTGTCGACAATTTGTCGTTTCAGCGTCTTGGTATTGGTAAAGTTTTGATAGCACCACCTGTGATAACCGTGGTGCATAATGTCATACTCAGCAGGAACATTTGTGCAAATATTAGTTAGTTTCACATTGGGCTTCGAAGATTTCGAACGTTCATCAACAATCTGGCGAATTTTGTCGAACCCGGTTTCAGTAAGTTGTACTAAGACTGTGTCGTGTGTGTTGCGCCCATAGTGGACGATACATCGGCGATCATTGGATCTAGCCACTCTTCGTGACAGCATCCGTTTTTTTGGCACTTAGCTGCACATCGGTTTCCTTCGACATTTCTTTGATGGGTTGTGGAATATCAAAATGACAATAGTGTACTCTCTATACACATGTGAGGGTATGTCACCTGCATACACCTAGACTTAATGCGCATTAAGATAACCTCTTGCTTATGATAACACTGCTTGGTTTCGACAAGTGGATGATCTCAAACAATTGAATATAACAGGAACACGGTGATATAATATAGCAAATGAATACAAGTAATGTTAATACGACCAATTATAAGCAGAATGAAATATCACTGGCAAATAACTGACTTAACTGGCAGAAGACCAATGTACGACTGCACGTGGTTACTATACGGCATCCGTAATATCACTGAAATAATAAAGAGCGTTCGGTATATCACTGAATAATAAAGAGCGTTTCAGTATAGTGAATTATCTAACATAGTACACATTGACAAGCTATGTGTTACATCACAACTAATACAGAGCGTTTGTATTGATAGTTACAACGAGCTATATTTACACACTATGGAAGAACACCGATATTTACCCATAAGTATTACCCAATTATTCACGAAAGGCGCTATACTAAATCGATAAACAATTCGTATAATCACAAACTATCTTTATTATATACATAACAATAATACATTGGATTAATAATTATACTCGCATTGTCCATTCGGGTCATTTCTAACATAAATATATCCTTATTTCTAAAGTTATGATAATGAAATCCGCATATATCTACAGATAGGGCAATAACGCGAAATTGTGTGACTCCCTTGGGCGCCATCTTGGATTACGTCATGAATGCGACATTTATCACGTGGCAAACAACCGAAATTTTGTAGGGCAGACATCATTTTATAAGAAACTTATAACCACCAACAATCCGCATATGGGGGAGGGGGTCTACAGACAGCCCAAAAAATGCAGATTTAAAGAAAAATCTGAGTTTTTTTTTTCAATTTTGGCGGCCATTGTTTTCAATTTTGGCGGCCATCTTGGGCCTTGGCTAACAAAATTGATCTCATTCAATGCGCATATGTATAATTAACAGGATACAATTAATTACAACACCATATGTTAACAATTTGTTCTTCAATCGGCTTAAAACTGGAGATAGTGCAATAACGCGAAATTGGGTGACCCCCTTGGGCGCCATCTTGGATTACGTCATCAATGCGACACTTGAGAAGTGGCAAACAACCGAAATTTTGTAGGGCAGACATCATTCTATACGAAAAATATAGCAACCAAAAATCCGCATAGGGGGAGGGGGTCCTCAAGCAGCCCAAGGTCTATTTACGCCATGTCATTTGGCATGGAAGCATGCGGGGTGGATGGAAATTGTACGTCCGGCTGAGACCGGCGCTTTTTGGTCGTACGTTCTTGGAGGGACCGAATAGCCCCACGACCGACTTTATGGCGAAATCTCTAACTTCTTGGACTTAGGAATTGTTGTGGTATATCTATATCCATACTCTGTATATTCTGGATTCAATAAAGATTGTGAAACCGCTAAACTGTGTCTGAAACAGCGTTACCCAACGTGGAGTCAACGATCTACGGCCTACCATAGGACAAATGTATTATCTTATATATACGAGTCTGACATAGGGAGCCTAGGTTATATAAGATAATACATTGGCTTAACAATATTTACCATGCCCTTTTAAGTCAGTGAATTATCTTATATGGGATAATGTGCCTGTCATTTGCAGAATGAGGTCCCCCGAAGGTGAATTTAGTGACGCTATCCCGCATAGCGAGCTACCACCACCAAATGCACCCTCTGGTGACTTCATTCTGCATGGCCTCATCTGGTATGGGAGATATAGACTCAGATTGAAGTTCCCAAAATTAATGGTGAATATTGTGATGTACACACATGTGTCGTCTGCCAATTTTGGGATATAGAGAAACTAAACTAAAAAAGAATTAAAATCTATATCAAGAAGTTTCTATAGAAATGAGATAAAAAAAAGAAACTCCAGAGATCAGTCCTAAACAGAATGAGGTCCCCAGAGGGTGAATTTAGTGATGCTAGCCCGCTATGCGGGATAGCGTCATTAAATTCACACTCTGGGGACCTCATTCTGCAAATGACAAACAACAACAAAGTGGATGGCCAATTAAACAATAGTTTTATGTTTGCCTTCTGTGAAAATTAGCGACATTTTAGAAGCATGGACTGGCTAAATATAATGTCCTCGTGATAACATTAATGGCATTATACTGACAGGCTGGGTGTTTGAATATTGGATCACGGTGCCCGATTAAGGAAAATCTAGTCCGTTCTGCGATTCCAAAACAACCATTATTTCGCATTTTCATTTCAGGCCACCCAACGTGTGTCAGCTCTGACCAATATGAAGTGAAGATACGGTTCACACCGGAGGTCACGACCACTTTTGACTTCATAACATTCGTACATTATTCCATAGAATTCGATTAAAGTTACATTCTGACTTCATCACATTCGTACATTATTCCATAGAATTTAATTAAAGTTACCGCGTTGATAATTTCAACAATGATCGTTATGTCTAATTTGTCAGAAACTTAAGGGGGAACTGTACACCAAATCTGGCCATTTATGGGACCATCTCCTATTATAGACAACAGATTATATGCAACAAATGAATGAATTTGAGTCATGGATTACACTCGTGTGCTCTATGAACTTTGCAAACAACATGATAATTATAATGAGAATGAGTTTATGACTGCAATCATATTAAAGATTCATCATAATGGTAAAACACTATGCTAGTGCTAGATTTGGTTTATACTGTATATTTTGTATATAAATACTTTTCGTTATTCTGTCCATCTTATGTATATATTTCGTTTTCTCAATATCCATTCATGTTATTTAATTGGATCAGAGAATAAAGCAATTCATAGTGTTACACTTCAGGTTTTCAAAAGAAAATCCATGTTCTCTACCAAATATATTTGAATAAATAAATCAGGGGAGGTACCATACCACAATATTACCTTTCTTGTTTGTTTGTTTGTGATCCTTGATCCTTTGATTCGTATTCAACTACATTTTAAAGATGGATTATCTCTTTAAATAAAAAATTTGAAATAGTTGCGTGGGTGAAAAATAATAATTATGAACTGAAGACCCCTGTCCGGAAAGGCTTCTATCAATTAATATTGATTTTATTTCGAATATCTTATTGGGACCGTTTATTTGTCTATTTTAGAACAGACCATTCGGGTGATACCATATAGCGATGGAGAGCATTAGGCTGTTCAGATGGCTACGTACCGAACGTCAAATGTCTCAGATTGATTAGTTGTATTGTTTTATTCCATAGTTATAAGCGATAATGAGTATAATTAATGTATATTTGTGACAAAATTACACCATAAAGTTTCTGTTCGTCAGCTAAACAACTACACCTTTCAATCGTATATACAGATTATAAATGTGTTATACATATTGATATAGGGTATATATATATATATTATATTCATAAAAGACTTAAAGACATATTATGTACTTGTTCGAGTGCGTGACACTGATAAGTTAGTATTCAGGCGCTGTGCCAACTGGAGGAATGTAGCATTCTACTAACATCACCGAAAATCTTAAGCAAATCGTCCGTACCACTCCATAGAAAACATTGTCTGAACTACGCTAATTTGTAAATATTTACTACTGGAATCGGGACGCTTCTATCTGCGATAAACCAACGAAAACGATTTCGCCATCGGAAGTCACTGCATTTAATTAATATATAAGAATGACGATGTGTATTGTCAATTTAGATATAATATTTGTAAAAATAACCACTTTGAACAATATTATTCTCCATTTCTATTTGATCACCCTACCGGAGTGTTTCACATCACTTTAACAAAGAAGCACCATTTAACTATTTTTGGCAATTTATTGAACGTATTTTATAACGCTCATGTTTTGAAGAGATAGCAGACCATGACACTTTTCTCTGGTGGGATTTTCACAGTAATATTTGGGGATGTACCTCTGGTGGATTTGTTTTACTTCATTGCAGATAATTAAAAAATGGTATTCATCACGAATATCTTCTCCACTCTTTGTCACCACAGTGCCATGTTAATTGCGGAGACTGTCGACCATTGATCTCTTCTCTGGAGGTCGAGCCAACAAATGTAGTTTGAACATTTAAAGACATATTATGGACTTATTCGGGTGTGTAAACCTGATAATTTAGTATTCAGGCGCTATGCCAACTGGAGGAATAGAGCATTCTACTAACATCACCGAAATCTCAAACAAATCAATAGTAACACTCCATAGAAAACGTCATCTGAACAACGCTCCATAGAAAACGTCATCTGAACAACGCTCCATAGAAAACGTCATCTGAACAACGCTCAATTTTTTCAGTTCTGAATATCTCCGTTATTTAGTCAATATAAATTTCTTTGAGAGAAAATAGAACGCTCTTTAGGTAGCAATACACGATTTCATGGGTTGTTGGAGGGCTGAAAAATATGATTTTAAGCATATAAGGGTTATAACTGTCAGTTTAGCCTCTGTTATACCTGGGAGTAATGGTTTGATGGTTTAATTATTTTATAAAGGTACCATAGTATGATAGTATACAAAATGGGATGATATTTGAATACGAAGTATGTTTTTGGAATCTGATGTCGGCCAGCTCTGTGTGGTACTCCACCGGAAAACAGCTCGAATTCTCTCCCTTGAAAACAGTCGTCTGCACTTTTGAGAAAAAAAATTAAAATTGCTACGATAACTTTTTTTTATTTTTCAATATATCTGACATATATCTCGGGTCTATCAGCTCATAAGGTGATTATAGACTGACATTCGCTCTGTCATGGTTAGCTATGCGACCGAAAACGGCCAATTTCGATCAAAAAATGGCTAAAATGAAGATTTTTAAAAATCAGTCTAGGGGAGATAATTCTACTTGTGATGATGCAATTTTTTCCAAAAGACAGACGAATTATCCTCTGACCATTTCTGTATCTTGTAACCAAACACTCATGTTCTGTTTATCAATGACCATGGTGCAGCAGAAGGTTGTAATACAGTAACCCCGTCAAAATTTAATTTTAATGTTTTTTAATTTTTTGCTTAATTTTTGAATATCTCCGTTATTTCATAAATATAGTCATGTTGTACCCATCAGTTCAGTATTTATGTTTCATATAACGTAATGGCACGATGGCCGTATACGGTAGAAAATTAAGTATCTATATATGGTAAAAAATGGCGGTCATTGCGAATTTATATATGATGTGCGGATCGGGTGCCCAAACACTATCACTTTCTTCCCATGTCGACGAATACGTAAAAATGTATTTAGTACCGTGCCTTAGATTTTAACTGTTATAAGGGTGGATACACACATGCATGTAATATCTGTAAATATCGTGTATTTTGCGTTTTACATGGATCATACAGACCATGTAATGTGTGTCTGCTGACAACCCAATCATTGAGGCTATGTTTGACCACAGTGAGTCAAGCTCTGAGCGTGCAGAGAGCCGTTGACTGGACGAAGTCGTCAGGCCGCTTAAAATAATTGTTTGCGCGATAACCCAAATGTTGGACGTTCTGTTTAAATCACGGTCAGTCTTCTCTTGATTGTATACCAGTGATGGTCCCAGGATTTCCCCAAGGCTAGGATCCCCAACATGGGGGCTATATTATCCCGGAAATAACCGGACTGACCACTACATATTTCCTCGACCGGGGGGCATGCAGCACACGAGTCCTACCCCCCCCCCTGAAGCCACGAAGCCACTCCTGATTTGTAAATATTGTAGTTGACAGTCATATATGTCGTGCCTGTTTGCTACGAGAGATTAATCTCATATGCATCAATTTATGCTATTCATATAATTATTAACATATTATTACAGCTTTAAATTTGAAGGTACAGAAGGTGGTGTTGCTGTGCATATGTGTGTTCATTCGGGAAAAGGATTGTCTAGCTACGAGTTCACAACTACGTCACCTTTCCTCTCTTGTGTTATATACGCACAATTTACAACTATGGAATATTTAAGTAAAACATTATGTTGTACATTCTTGCCCAGATAATCCAGGCCGATACATTCAACTAAATCCCTTAGTTATTCGAAACTTTCGAGAACCAGCCCCCTCCCCCAAACATGGATTATAGTCCAAAATGTGATAATTCAAGCCTGTACAGGCTAAAATTGTGACAGTTAGGAACTTGTTCATCCTTTGACCTGAGAAACACATACTGTTCTGTTAATTCTTGGTTAAAAATGGGGGGGGTGACTCTTTTTTCTTTCAACGCTGTACCTCCATTCATTTTTTGGGCACTGTAATGGATATATGCATGGAAATCCCAATTGAATGTTATCACATGAGATCAAATTATCCGAGCAATCTCAACAAACTGGTATTTTCTGTCTTAATTTTCCAATGCCTGTTATTCAAGGCATGGGAGCACCATATCGGATTGGTAAAATTTGAACTCAGGCCATGCATAGTCGAGAAACAAATATCCTTATCCTTACGACTCGGCGTTGTCCGATTAGGCTAAATCACTTAACATGGAATTCACCATGTATGAGTTAGTTGATTGCCATGTGTATTACTATATAGCACTTCCAAAATGTGGAGCCAGAGAGCCGTTCGGGTTTTGCTGGACGAGATCAAATTGGAAGTCAGACTCAGTCAGTGTGTGGGACATTAAACACTCATGTATCACAATCGTCATAAAAGAGCTTCAAAAGTCTGCACATTTTATTTTTATTTTGGATGACCCTATTTCCAAGAAATGACGAGAAACAAATCAAGTATAATATCGACGGACACAAATCCACTTTTCGAAATGAACTAAAACTCGTGAAAAACAGCAACAGATATCATACAGGATTTATTCATTTCGGCACCCATGAAAAAAGACATGTTTATGACTGGCCTGAAATCTCTTGATAGAAGTTAGTTTGATTTTGGCTTATAACTACTCACTGGTCTCGACTGATGAAATGGAACGATCGCGCGCAGGCGATTAATGCTATCAATGATTGGTATGACCATGTAAAATACATGGATTTTACATACATACATTACATGCATGTGTGTATCCACCCTTAGTATGTTGCGACCAATAATTTTCTACAGCGAATAAATTATAAATCAAATGTTTTCAATTTTTTACTAGGCTGGGTAATATTTTGGGTATATTGACTTGACTATAACGGCAGACTGTCGTGAAGACCGACCAGGTCCCACTCAGCCACCTATACTCAACAAGAACTAGACGGGGAAACTGTTGGATAGTCTTTATTTTGTAAGTCCCCATCAAATGTTCTTCAATTTTGTGTTAGAATTCCGATGCTGGTGTTAGTGCACGAACAGTATTTATGTACTGGCTTCTCGTCCGCTTATCTTTAGGTCGGCATCCCATCAGTATATGTTGCTTATAGTATATGAAATAACAGCGCCATACGCCCAGTGGTCAGGCACTGTGTTCTTGAAGCGGAATCTGACTTCATGGTTGGGCATAAATGCTGAGCTGTAACAGACTCTCGAGTTTGCTGTGGATAAACAATTAACAACGCATTAAATGCCCTACATACGATTCACAAGATTAAAGATGTCCGATTTATCAAAAACGCTCTTTATCATATACGCGGCCACTCAGTGTTTGTATACTATAATGACGCCTTGTTAATTACCGTCATACACACAATTTACTTGTAGGACACCTTTAAAATTTATAGATTGTAGTGATGTATACATATCAGATACATTGGGGTAAAATCACACGATGCCAAAGTACATGGGGTCAAAGTACATGGGGTCAAAGTTAAAGGGTGTGAGATCAAGATACATCAAACCATACTATTTCAATCGACCAAATACTTTGAAGTTGAACCAATTATTCAATCGACATAGCGAACGCAAAACAAAAAACCTTTTGATATTCATTAAAAAGATTTTGGAAATTTTCAGAAACTCCTGAGGCATACGCATATGACTGTATACGCGCTCACATTTGTAGGTGCACGAGTAAACACATTTGTATATAAGTACATATAAATTCGTTGATACACACCATAGATCATATATTAGTAAATATATTATCTGATTATGATGAGTAAACAAGTGTAGCGGTTGCGTTGTAAATATAGAAGGCCGATTAATATACAGCTCCAACGGAGCATGCTTCTTTGGTCCAGTGGTTAAGATGCCTTGTCTAATCACCGAAGTTAAGCAACGTCGAGCCCGGTTAGTACTTGGATGGGTGACCGAGCTGCGATCGGAGGTGCTGACTTTCGGGGTGGCTCCCACATTCCACCCTTCTCCCGTTACACTGGGGGCTCGTCCGGGATCTCAGAGGCCTGTGTCTATGTTGCGACCGCTCTGAGAGAGGAACTTGGGTGAGGTTCACTTGGTGGTGAACCTCAAAACGAGGAAGGGAGGAATGTAGCGGTCGCGTTGTAAATATAGAAGGCCGATTAATCTACAGCTCGGGCGGCGATCGGAGGTGCTGACTCTCGGGGTGGCTCCCCAATTCCACCCTTCTCACGTTACACAAGTATACATCTATTAAGCGCAAAAATCCGATGTATACCATAGAATACCACCCCATGCACACCAGCTTAATGATTTGTTGTGTACGTATACATGTATTGATGATTCGTAGTTGTGTCCATTTTCTCGGTAATGTCTTTATGATGACCAGAGTTACTATTAAAATTGAATTGAATTGAAAGAATAACTGACGCTCAAGTAATAATTGGATCCCAAGTGACCTATATCCTATTGACAAAACTCGAGTACATCGGTCCAATTACATGTGGTCAAATATCACTCATGCCCAGTGTAGAAGTTGGGTCTATCAAGCAACCCTGTCTTCTAAAAGAACAATGCACAACATATTGATTGTCAATTCTAAGTTTCTACTCCACAGAAGTTCCTTAGAACTAATATTTATCACTCACCGGCTCGGTATTGAAATATGCCCCCCCTCAGTTTGGGAAGGATGACGGGCCAAATATCTATATATATTGAGGATTTGCAAAAAATGGTGCAACTGTAGCATAGTTACTGATGCACCAAGAAGATAAAGCTGCAACAACGACAGTTTGCTTCAAGGGAGAGACATAGAGAGAGACGGAGAAAGAGATAGATAGAGAGAGAGAGAGAAAGAGAGAGAGTGAGAGATATATACAAAGAGAGAGAGAGAGAGAGAGAGAGAGAGAGGAGACCACGCGACTGAGTTAGTTTTTGCACATAACCAGAATAAGATAATTTGCGCATTGATCGTTTAGATATGACAATAGGATTGTTACACTACTCCGGGTAAGATTTGAAACGATCCGGCGTAATATTACTATGCGATAAGATAATGATGGTTTAGGCAACGATAATGTAAAGAAAGTCATTCATAATTTCGGCCAATTTGGCCGTTTACTTCTTGGCTGTTTTTCATCTGACGTGTGTGTCGGGATAAATGATGTGGAGAATTTATGTAAATGTTAGCCCAAACTACATTTCCAAGTAACGATGGTTTTGTTGTTTATTTTAGGAATAATACCGCGTCAGATGAATTCAGCCCAAATATGTTAACAGTTGTCGTGTCAAACATTCGCAGTAGGTTAGCGTTATTTAGTATTTGTGGATGTCCTTTAACATGGGGAAAATAGACTACTGCGCTTGAACGAGCATGTGAATTTGTCGTTTTTAATGTATAGCAACTTGATAATCAATAACAGAGGCATTCTCTGTCAAATAAGGTCGCTCTATTTACGATACCAATTGGGGAACTTTGTAAATTAAATTACGCGTAAATCAGCGTAAACGTAAACCTGCTGCAAATAGAGAAGGTGTCGGAATCGGCGTACTCGCCCCAGGGCTAACTCGCCCCAATCGACGTGTGCCAACTCGGAATAAAAGGCCAGCTCGTAATAAAGGATGTATACGGGGTGCTATATGGCGTTTGGTCCGTTGTTTCTCAATGAATATTATTGAAATTTGGTGTATATGTCCGGGCTGGGACATGGAATACAACAACGTTTGAATTGTTTTTAAATTTACAAATTTGTTGATTTTATTCATTTTTTTTTCGTTCTGAAACCAGCTGAAACACACTATAAAGTGTATACAATATAATAACGAACACGAGACATACATAATTTATAAACTGTTAACAAAAGATATCAAATTCAATACATGACAAAGATGACTCAGTGGAGTTTATAAAGTGAACATAAAAACATTGAGGTAAGAATCTTTTTAAGGAATGCAACTTTATTTACTGATAATAAACACATAAATTAAAATAACAAACATGAGACATACATGATTTATAAACTGTTAACAAAAGATATCAAACTCAATACATGACAAAGATGACTCAGTGAAGTTTATAAAGTGAACATAAAAATATTAAGGTAAGAATCTTTTTAAGCATTACTAAACCGTTTAGCACAGTCCACTTCACTCATCCGATCATCATCAAACTTCATATATATCTTGATATTGATCTATCAGATGAGAGCTATCAAATATTTTTTTAATTTTATAGGAAAAAATGGTCGCCAGCGGCCATATTGCATTTACGTTATATGTTATCGAGTCATGTCGATATCTAGTATTACTTAGAAATTTCACCTTTCCAGATTCATAATTGCTCCATTGACTGTAACAGATGGAATTATTCCCCTCTTCGGATAGAGTGTCACTGAAACTTTATTTTGTCAGACTGTCTGTATAGTCACTGATTATATATGGCAATAATCTGTAATAAGATGTAGCACTATTTTATTTTATATTTACATGCAGTGCTGTTTTTATACAACAATTCTAACCCCCCTAGATCATCATGTGATCGACCGTACATCGCGCGAGGACCTGGTTGAATTAAGGGGGGTTTTGTGGATAACTTCTGTCCTCAAGCTAGATTATACTTATGACATTTAATGGCATGTCCTAACGCGGAGGGTTAGATATACTTGAGACACCACCACTCTTCAATTCACACCAAGTTCTCAGCTGTCATATTCGGATATTAGAACCCATAGCCATGATATATGGTTTATTTTGTGTATACTAGTAATATTGTTATTTTCAGTACCTTTATATACCAGTACTGTGTATAACAATGCATATAAATTAATCCATGTATACATGTATATTGAGTCAACGGATTCAGTGGTTTTGTCCATCAGTCTATCAAATTTGCGGGGAAATCATGGTCACAAGCAGTACACCCTGCTAAATTTCGAATTTGAATCAATTGGCGCACACTGCAGCCAGCTTTTATTGGAGAACTTTTTCTCATGTGGATAGTTTGGGTCACCGCTAGATGTGAGCCATATTTTGTTCTCAAACTGTCCTTGTGAAGACATCACTGCCAGCGGTGATCTTGAATTTTACTATTTTTATGGCTAAATAATTTGGTTGATATTACAGACGACACCCCTTGTCCGATCGTCACCAGATTCCACAATGATCTTCTGGATAACCAGGGTGAGAGTAAACTAATTTTTTAAAAACATTACCACAGGCAGCAATTTGGTATCTTACTGTTTGATCCTCTTTTGCATGACTGAATTGTTTAGCAACTGTACAGACATATCCCTCATCTGATAGTCACCAAACTTCATATTGATCTTCGGGCTGACAACTAGATGGGAGCTATCGAATGCTTTGAAAACTTTGTCGCCAGCAGTCATCTTCTATGTATATCTCTTCATTCGGATAGCCGGTATTACGTAGGTACTTCAACTTTCCGCATTCCTGTCATCATTTGAAATATAAAAATTTACCTGATACATGCACCCTTCAAAATTTGTTTCGTCGTATCTATTTGAATGACCCGTATGGTAATATTGATATAGATATATTTGTCAAACATTTGTCAAATATACAGGTATTTAGTTTGTAACTAAATATAGAAATATATAATAGTAGCTGGTGGACTCGACTTCGTCCGGGATGTTCCCCTCTGATTTTCGGAGAATTGCGCGATTTAACCTTGAATTGACCATTTTAAAGGTGAACGTCATGTCGGGTCTCGATTTGACCAGTCCAAAACACTCCCCGGACAAAAGTCACGACAAAAGTACCCGTCGAAATCCGCCCGGCTTTACCCGATTTGACCTTGAATTGACAATTTTTAATGCCAAGATCAGGTCAGGGTCATGATTTGACACACCCGAAACACTCCTGGGACAAAAGTAACAGTAGGTATTAAATTTCGTTGAAATACTTCCTTTTTACCAGATTTGACCTTGAATTGATCTTTTTGAATGTCAAAGTCAGGTCGGGATCAAGATTTGACCCGTCCAAAATACTCCCTGGAAATAATTTCCCCTAGGTATCAAATTTCGTCAAATCTGTCCGGCAGTTTTCCCGGCCATAGCTAACAGACAAACAGACAGACAAATGTCCAAAATATATATTAAACTAGCTGATGTACTCGACTTCGTACTGATGTACTCGACTATTTAGTGATTTTTTTGTGATCGCCTCCATCTGGGCAGTACCCAGTATATACAGCGTCTGGCCAAACTATTGTTCAATTGGTCCAGAAACATGCCTATATCAACACGTTCGAGAACATGGTCCCACGTGAAATTGGACCAGTCCATATTGCTCCCGGGATCGAAGTAGTCCAACACACAAATTTTTAGTCGGATCGGTCAAGGTCCAGAAACATGCCTATGAGCGAGGTCAAGTTGACACGTTAAATACCAAATCCGAGTCGGATCAGTCGAGCAGTGTTAGAGTCTATAACACATACACACATTCATTCATGCATACACACATACATACAGACAGGTGTTTCAAAATGTATAATCGATAGCTACAACAATTCTATGGTAGATAGTTCACGGCCGACCTGATGCATGCATCTTAGTTTTCTTGTACAATATGTCAATCGAGTAAAGGAATATTCAAGTGGAAACTAGCGAGAAAGTGTGTAAAAACAATATGACCGTGATAAAGCGTTGAATCTTATCGTATCGTTTCGCGGTATGAAGACACAAACAAAATCAGGGTAAGCTAAGGTACGCTAAACGGATAACCAAATAATGAAAGCGAAGGGCACACGAACAAAGCATGAGACTTGCAGAAAACGCAGAGATAGAAAAATTGCCAGGAAAATCTGCGAGTATAAGTACGTAGGCTAAGAAGTTTATTTATAATACCGTCAGTGGGTATAAGTACGTATAGCTAAGAAGTTTATTTATAATACCGTCAGTGGGTATAAGTACGTATAGCTAAGAAGTTTATTTATAATACCGTCAGTGGGTATAAGTACGTATAGCTAAGAAGTTTATTTATAATACCGTCAGTGGGTATTGTTTCTTTGCTTTCTACTTCTCCGTGCATGAGATACATCGAGTCCACGCCATACCAGTGCTGACTAGGCTCGATACAAGCAGTGAACTGTTGACCACCCGTCGATCGGAACGTGACGTCTAGTTTTGGATTTATCCCCGGATAGATCCAAAATATGTCACCCCTGGTACATGATGAAATGTCGATCGTGGACTCAGCGCTAAAATTCAAAATATGTGTTGTTAACGGTACTTCCAACATCATTGAATTCCAATTGATTAATTCACAGCAAAACATATCATTCGGAAAATTATTAAACACAAGGTTAGTATCAACAAGAACTGGGTTATCGTCTGTGCACAGTTCAACGTGGCATACAGTCTAGTGAGGTCATGCCCTGAACAAAAAATCATTGACAGTGACCATCCTCGATCACACCAACGGGTTATTGTTTTTTTTATAATTCTAATAAAGGCCTCCTGGTGGCCAACATTCTTACAAAATTTCGAGATCCGATAACATAGTCCACAAGTCCAGTGCATTTATGATTTTTTAAAATCTAAACCGGGACTAATTGCACCATAATTTTTAATGCAGGAAAAAGTGCACAAACCCTCTATAAAGAACATATTGTGCCCCCTATGAGAACATACTAACAATCAAAAATCGGAAAAAGGGTAATTGGTGAATTTCGTAAAATATTCGGGAAAATGTGGTCACAACATCAATTTATGGATTTTCAGGGGTGTAAATAAAAACTCGAATTCACAAATACTTCCAATTTCATGTCTAATTTGATCCGCCTTATTTCCCTGATTCCAGAACAGAAAACCATTCTCAGATTCGCTGAGTATTTTTCAAGTTATGTTCCTTCAAAATCGGGAGTTTACCTGATAGCACAGTCTGAATTTCTCAGAATGAGCCAAATTCCGCATTTTATGGTCAATTATTAAAAACAACTAGAGAAAAAAGAAGGGTCTTTTCATTGATTTAGTAATTTCCTCACTAGATTAAAAAAAATATAGATCTATGATTAAGAAGAACAAATATTCTCAAACAAAATATGTGTTTCCCTCTGACACATAACTCTTGTGATGAAGTGCCATATTGGAGGTCATGTAAGTCAATTAATTGATATCCATTTGCCCTGATTTTCGCATAACCTGTTATGTATACTAGATTGAACAAATTGTAAAGGAATTTAACAAGTTTTGAATAAAATCAACGTATGGCCCTATGTATCCTTTGTCTTAACTTGTTTCCAAAATTGCCATTTGTGTCCATTCTGAAAGGTTTTGGGCCACAATTAGAAGAAACAATGGGTGTGTAAGTTTAAAATGACTTAATTTCACTTCATTTAACATATGTTTCAGGAAACTGACTCCAAATGTGAACAAGGGTAAATCACAAAATTCAATCTTATCACTAAATTACAGGCATTGTTTATGTTTTATTCCAGTGTATATTCGTCTTGCGTTATAAAACAGATTTAGTATATTTTACTGGAAGTTCATTTATAATTTTATGGTCATGTTATATAAAAACAATCCCAAAATATCAATTTGCCATTTCCCTGCCAAATTACGCCAAGAAAGATCATAGCTCCGACAATAAGAAGCAAGTGGTAAACTCTGTATGAAAGACGATGTATGTGAAAAACAATGTATGCAGAAGCTGTCAACAGTACAGTATATTTTTGAAGTTTTTCTTGATGTTTCCCCTATCCCATTTCCCCTGTTCAAATTAGGAGTAAGTCCCCCGCAAGATGAGTGAAATCCAGTGACATTCATTTGTATAACCATTAAATCCAGTGACATTCATTTGTATAACCATTAAATCCAGTGACATTCATTGGTATAACCATTAAATCCAGTGACATTCATTGGTATAACCATTAAATCCAGTGACATTCATTGGTATAACCATTAAATCCAGTGACATTCATTGGTATAACCATTAAATCCAGTGACATTCATTGGTATAACCATTAAATCCAGTGACATTCATTGGTATAACCATTAAATCCAGTGACATTCATTGGTATAACCATTAAATCCAGTGCCATTCATTGGTATAACCATTAAATCCAGTGACATTCATTGGTATAACCATTAAATCCAGTGACATTCATTGGTATAACCATTAAATCCAGTGACATTCATTGGTATAACCATTAAATCCAGTGACATTCAATGGTATAACCATTTAACCATTGCAATGCTATTTACTCAACACAAATGTTTTTAGAGGAAAGATCAAATATTTTTGACATTAAACTTTAGTTTTTTTTCTAATTATACATAAAAACCTTTACAAAATTTATAAAAAAAACGCCCCAAAATAGCATTTTCGGAAAACGGTCCAGAAGGATTCATATAGGGTCGTTACTAATTTTTCTTCCGCCATGTATTTGGAAGGTCGAATCACAATTTGTTTGCACTAATATACTAACAGGTTAAGAGAAAGGCAAGGCATGTGAATATCAATATATTGAGTTACATGACTTCAAATATGGCATTGCATCACACGAGTGATGTCAGAGGAAAATTTGGTTATGTCCATACAATGGACCACGCATTTTGTGTGGAATATATTTTTCTTCTTAATCATAGATGCTTAAAATAACTAGTGAGGAAATTACCAAAAACAGTGAAAAGCCCGTAATATTTGTCTATTGTTTTTAATAATCCACCATAACATATGGAATTTGGCTCATTCTGAGAAATTCCGGCTAAATTCCCGTTTTTGAAGGCACGCAACTCGAAAATTAATTAACGAATCTGTTCTGGAATAAGGAACCCACAAGAACCCCGGAAACTTTGTCTCAAGAAACATGATTTCTATTAACCCATTCAATACTTAGAAAAGTAAACATTGTAATGGTCTATTATTCATTCGGAGGGGTTTTCAGTTAATAAAAGCAGACGACAGACAGAACAAACAGTTAATATAAGTGCAGAATGGTTCATATTAATATGTGGGAAATGTTCAAATAATAAGTTCAAAACGACCGTGGTAGTCTGTTATTTTCTGAACATTTCCTAAGCGAGCTATATGAGTATTTATAAGATAAAGATAACATTTGATCTGAGGGTTCTTAGGGTACGTTCACACACTGGCAAGTTTGCACGGTATGGTTTGCTGGCATTTTGTCGTAGATAACGATATGGCGCCATAATATGAATGAAAAAAAAAACAAATAAAGTGCACCTATGCCACATCTTACGACATGCGAACTAAAATCTACGTAAAGTAACGATGCTACCGGAATTTGCCTATAAAAATCATGCAATTATCTTGCAAAAATTAATCATACAGTTATTTGAAGGCAAACATTGTTACAAGTGGAACAAGATAAATATTACTTCTCATGTCTTTCGCTTTAGTAAAGATGCATGTTATGTGCACGTTCCGTTCATATTCTGGCACCATGTGGTTTTCTATGACGAAATGCCCGCAAAAACATACCGTGCAAACTTGCCAGCATATGAACGTAGCCTTATCGTCGGGTGATCGTGGTCAATAGTAGAACAGATAATAGTCTGTTGATGAATTCCGCATAACCACCGCGGGTCAAGTGATCCTGCTAATGTGCTATAATGCGATTGGGTCCGATAATCAGAACATATACAGGAAAGGCCATTATGTGTATCAAACATTCAAAAACATATTTATTGCGAAATAATTTTAATATTGGTTTTATTAGTTGTTGAAAATCGACTATAATCAAGATAGTTATTCGCGTCATTTTAGAAACACCAGCGCATGGCATTATTAAATTTTTCAAAAAATATGTATGTTCTTGAATGTTTCATACACACACTGGTTTTTTCTCAAATCGCTCGGATTAGCCAAACACCGACGAACATGACATTTGGAACTTATTCCCTATTCCTTATTCCTTATTTTCCAAAATGTCGCTTTCTACCGATTTGACGGCATGGGTGGATGGCCCGCCCTAAATACCACCTAGAAACACCCCGACCCCCCCCCCCACCCATCATCCACCGACCGCGAACATGACAACTTGAGGAAAAATAACGGTACTTTTTCGTAACGGCATCATCATAGCAATTCAGCAGGACGACCAGCATCATAACATATTAGCAGGACCACTTGACCAGGGGGATAACACCGAGTGTGAATATATAGTCACGCACGAGTAACAGCATTATTCAGTGTTGACTTGATAGTATGTCACGTTACTTGTCTCATTGACAAATATTTACACACTAAGTGTTGTCATCACTAAATCCAGCATTCTGATTGGTCGGCGCCCACGTGGCTAGTTGCAGTTATTTCTCGGTGAATGCGCAACGCCTCATAACACCAAGCTAATAACACCATCGATAAGTCATTATGTTTGGAAAGACGAACGCGTAATGCTTTGGGCGCATTTTGACTCGCGCAGGATTGACTTAATACATGTACATCATCGGGTTTCAACATGAAAAGAAATTGTTCCTATTAACTTTTGCCAAGGGTGCTATTGGGTATTTTGGGCTGATCTTGTCACGATACACTTTTCGATTTAAATATATTTACAAAAGTGGCTTTTTCGCTAAATGTATATAAATATAAGGATTAACTGTCATGGCACATAATACGCACAAGCTTGACTACCAAGAGATATCTTATCGGGGTCCACGATATGATGGCTCTTGGTATACAATCGCGACCACGAGAGGCACGCGTGCTTTCGATTGAATATCATATTTAATCTGAAGGGTAATAACTCTATAAAGAATTTTTTTGACGAAATGACGGCGATTTGTATGAGAAATTGCAACACCACAATAGATCAACTTTGGAGAAATATAAGTCAAATTCTTCCCTTGGGTGGGTGGGTTTAAAACACTTCTCCAAATATGTCCGTTATTTCGTCAAAGACACCTTTTTCAAATATCTCCGTTATTTCGTTTATAAAAATAATTTCATATTTATATATTTCGTTCTATATTTCTCCCTATTTCGCTATTTCGCTGTATGTTCCTATTTCGAGTTTTCGTTCTATTTCGCTATTTCGCTGTATTTTCCTATTTCGATTTTCGATGTATTTTCCTATTTCGCTTTTTCGTTTTATTTTATATTTCGATATTTCGCTATATTTGACATATTATGGGATATGGTATTATATGATACCCAACATTCTGATATTCAATCGAACATCACGTGCCTCCCGTGGTCGCGATTGTATACCAAGAGCCATCATATCGTGGACCCCGATAAGATATCTCTTGGTAGTCAAGCTTGTGCGTATTGCCTGGTCATGTGGACTATTTTTATGGAGATGTAACGGTGGGGTAAGTGGACATAACTTGTATGTAAAACCCTTCGGGTTTTACACAAGTTATGTCCACTTACCTCACCGTTACATCTCCATAAAAACAGTCCACATGACAGTTAATCCTTATCTAACGGACTGTATTTGAAAATATGACATATATGTCAGACTATACTGGACAATACTTTTCCGCCTCGGGAACAGAGAAATGATATGTTATACCTGACATCGAAATAAGAAGTTATCAAACTAAACACCATACTCCTGTGATTTGTACTTACTTAACTGACGGATCACATTGTGAATTAACTCCTAGCACACCAGCCACAAGAAGACAGAGCACTACTTTCAAGTACATGGTTCAATCCTTCCTTTATTCTTTGTTATGCGCGACTTTATATGCCACGCACAATGTCTTATCAGCAAAGTGGCTAAGAATAAATCGGTCAAAACGACTGACAATATACTTGTAACTACATGTAGCCAAAAGCATTGCCCACTCGAGGTCACGGGGACCTAATTATATTATAGATATGTGACGGGGTCAAGCATGTGTTTTACACAAACGTTAGTTAGCGGTAATTAGTTAACACATAATTTGAGATGGTACTTTTAAACACATAGAAGCTAAACTAGTTTTTTTTTTTACATAAACTTTGTTCTTATTTTCATTTTTGATAGGTCTCCAATAAAGAATTTTCGCGCGTTTAAACCATTGTTTAGCAAACAAAACTGTTGCGGTGATTTGTCAACAAACATCGCTAATCATGTACTAAATTCAAGTATTTAGTATTTCTCAGAATACTTCTTCAATGCTTTGATATTTTTCAATGTATATCGTTACATCGTTATTAAACTTTGCTATACTTTGGACTAATTTGACTTGTATCGATAGTTCCACTGTGTATATATGCTTTATTCTCTTAATCCATGAAACATGACAGGGATATTTAGAAGATATTTATATACACAATATTATAGAAGGAACATAAATAGTTACATGTATAATACAACGCCTTCATCGCCATCGTCATTGCGAGCAAAGTCATCATCATCATCATCATCATCAATATCGCCTTTATTATCATCGTCATCATCATCATCACCATTACCTTCATCATCATCATCATCATCATCGTCATCATCATCATCATTATCATCATCATCATCGTCGTCGTCGTCATCGTCACAATGAACATCATCATCGCCGTAACCGTAATCGTCTTCGTCATCAACGTCTTCATAATTATCATCAGCATCGTCATCGTCGTCGTCGTCATCATCATTATCGTCATCAACACTGATGTATTTGAAACACTAGTGTTTTTTAATAAACCAGACGACTCGTGCCCAATATATTGCATACAACTGTTGTTTCAGGGTACAAAATACTGTTTTAGAGTGTAACTAACTTATTCGGACCAAGCTTATTGTTTTTGCCTTATGTAGTTTTAGGGTGCTTATTCACATATATTAGCCATATATAAGGGATATAGAACAACCCCCCCCCCCCCCCCCCAGCGCCTGTTAACAATTTCAATGAATATTCGAGGTGTATGTACACACCGACTGTCACTTGGGTGCAGTGCACATAAAGCGGTGCTAAACACCACTCGATGACGAAGCTAGCTCTCATACTATACGGATATAATTCCTCTCTTAAATAATATATGATACGACTGGTTTCATTCAGTGCATGTCGCCAAATTTCAGTTTCTACTTGGTCTAACCCCAACAGCCTTATCATATCATATCATAAGTCGATGACCAACAGGGATGCCCGGAAAATGTATTTAGCACCGTGCCTTGGACTCTTATTATGTTGTAACCAATATGATTCTCTATATATAGCGAGAAATGTATACGTTGATTATGTTATAAATTGTGCTTTAATTGATAGTTTGTGTATGTTGACTGCACTATTTCGACAACCACATATAAGGCCTGTGTAACCCGTACAAGAGTGTCGATGACCTGATAAATATGCTGTCTTAATGTCAATCCACACCGGACGCGAGCGCACTATTATAACGGCCGTTTTCTATCGTCCGTAGCAGTTCTAAGCGCGAGATTTGTATATTCACACCGCAATCGACTGAATCGCTGACCACGAGGCGATCACATCAGTGATTTTATGCTTCGTCGATTTCTTGCTTGGTGGCCAACCAGCGGGATAATTGGGTCGCTGTCAAATAGAATATTTATACGGACGTATTCATCTTATCTGAAGGCGACACATGCATTCGTCGTCGCGATAACAAAGGTGGTGGTGGAGAAGAGAAAATACCTGGCAAGAGATCGACGTAATAACAGGATCGTCTGGTTAATTGTTGGTCTCAATCCATTCCAAGCTTGTGAAGTCACTTTGCCCACAATTTGCATCCCCCACCCCCGATAAAAAACTCACAAACTAGAATTATTGAATTAAATTAAATTAAACGCAATTGCTATGAGAATTTAGGAAGCCCGTGCACCATTCCACTTGACATACTATATTTGACAATTAAATGAGTTTGAAAAACTCTTACATGTATATGTTTAGCAAACTCTGATTAAAATGTCCATATACATTGTTTTTGTGACCTGCCTGTAAATGATGCTCTCAATCGATTATCTACCCAAACCATCGCGCTCGACGAAGCGATCCAGTCGCTTTCGGTGTGAATATAACAATCGCGCGCTTTGAACTGCTACGGACGACAGAAACGGGCCGTAAAAATCACGCGCTCGCGCCCGGTGTGGATTGACCCTTAAGGTCGATTCACACCGGGCGCGAGCGCGCGATTATTACGGCCTTTTTTTGTCGTCCGTAGCGGTTTGCGCGTGATTTTTATATTCACACCGAACACGACCGTATCGCTTAACACAACGCGGTCACAGCAGTGATTTTCTGCTTCGTCGATTTCTCGCTTTGTGGCAAACCAGCGAGATAATTGGGTCGCTGTCAAATATGTTGTTTTTTCCGTGCGTATTTGTCCTATATTTGAAGACGACACATTCACATTCATTTGTCACCGCGAAAACAAAGTGATGGAGGACTTTAGCGACAGGCTAATAACGGAAGAGCAACGCCATGTGTGTCTGTATGACACGAAGTCGAAAGAGTATACATTAATCGAGAAGAGAAAATGCCTGGCAAGAGCTTGGCGGAATAACAGGATCATTTGGTTAGTGTTTGGTCCCAGTCCATTCCAAATAGGCAGACCAAGCTTAATTGTGAAGTCATTTTGCCGACAATTTGTCCCCCCCACCACCGATAAAACACTCACAAACTGGAATTACAGAATGAAATGAAACGATTATCGATCTACCCTAACCATAGCGCAACAGAAAACGGTCGTAAAATTCGCGCCCGGTGTGAATTGACCTTTACTGTGATGCAGTTTGGTGACAATTATTAACAATCATCGTTACTATATATGGCACAGTTAGGTATGTCGCTCGGCGCTCTACCCGCCCGTTGAATCTGCATTGACCCATCAAATCGTTAGGTCTCGCGGGCAGTTGATCTCTAATAACTCTATACTCAACACTCGTTATTTTTCATGCTAATATACAAGTTTAATTGGAAGGTTGGTGAGGTTATTGGATCACTCATTCAAGTTAAATCTGCAATGATATAAATATATAAGTTAATTGGTATGCTTTATTGCTAGACATGATTTAACATATTACATGCAAAAACATAGATACATATATACAAATTTTGGATTAGGATGCCTACAATGGGAGACAGACACAAGCCATTGGACCGACAACTCTATATGCCACCAAGTCCATTGATGCGGACCAAACATGCATTGGCACAAAATGGCTATTGACATGGTAATTGAGTGCATCAGCCTCGAGAGTCACACATTTTATGACATCGCTACTGTGGTACGTGCGAAGCAAGCCAATTGCAAAAACAAACAAAAAACAAACAAAAACAAAAACTAGATGCATGCATTACAAATAATAAATAATGTTTTATAAAATCCAAACCATTCATAGCCGGCCTCGGCTTACACTTTAGTGTGATCTAATTGACACCAGTCCTGTCAATATATTTGGGCTGGTTTGATGCGATTCGGTATGATTGCTTTCATAATTCAGTGATAACGGAGAGGGTATTGTATTTAGTTTGCAAAACCAGTGGTAATTTGAGAGGCTATCGTTTATTCATAATTGTAAACCGAGACATATACCATTTTAGCTGGCACATTAACAGCTCAATTTCTCTACCCTAATATCACATTTGGGTAAAATAACTAGACTTGAAACTGTTGGACCATCTTTATTTTTAACTTCCCATCCAATTTTCTTGTTTAACTTCACTGCAATTGTTGGTTGTACCCACTTTGTTTCGGGACTATTTTCTTCTTAGCTTGTCTTTATGTGTATTTCAGTATATGTCGCGGATAGTATATTGTATAAAAGCACCATAAGCCCAGTGGTCAGGCACTGTGTTATTGAAGCGGTATATCACTTCATGGTTAGGCATAAATGCTGAGCTGCGGCTGCAGACTGTCGAGTTAGCTGTAAATAAACAAGTAACAACGTATCAAAAGCCTTACATGGGGAATCACGTGGTTTCGAGTTGATGGGTATCACGCATTCAAAGTGGCCGAGGCGATCGCAAATACCACACGAAACTATAAAAAGGTAATAAACTAGGCTAATGATATATGACATAGTATTTTGGCAGCTACGAGCATATGCTATATCTTTTAAACAAGCTGTTACCTCATTGTGTCCAAACTCACACAGTTGTTTTCTCTAACATTTTGACCAAAGTTGTCAGTCGAAGGATTCTCCAAGATGTATGGGCTTGTGTATTCCACGAACCTCCGACTGGCAACTTGGACAGAATGTTATAGAATACTACTGAGTATTTCCGAACAAATAAGGTATCAACTGGTTTTAAGAATAAACTATCATATGCTCGTAAAAGTAAACATTCTACGTTTTGTGTCAGTTCCTCATATATTATATCTTCGTGCGTTTGCGTTCATCTCGGCCATTTTGAATGCCAACATTGAAATCACGTGATTCCCCACACATCTTAAACCTTTTGTTATACTAAATGGATTCTCCAACCAAGTTAACAGTGGAAACTGGACTGGTCTATTATCGAATTGGAGGAACACATCTATATCTATATTTGCGAATGTCTGTCTGTCTGTCTGTCTGTCTGTGTTCTATAGAAATTCACAGGGGACCATCTAGATGATGCCAAAGGGGTCTACTAGGAGTAGCTTTTAACGAGAAAGAAAATGGTCGGGGTTAGAATTTTCTAAAGTGACGCCGTTGTTGTCAGGGGCAGTAAAGGGAGAGGGGCAGAAAAAAAATTTGTCGCCGATTGCCACCAAACTTATATATAATCATCCCCATAATATGAGGAATCTAATGTCGTGGTTTAATTATGACAAAAGTCACGCCGTTCGCGTCAGGGGTGCCCGGAAGGGGGGGGGCAGATTTGTTTTCTCTCGCCGATTGCCACGAAACTTACATATAATCATCACCATGATATGAAGAATCCAACTGTGTGGTTTAAATATGTCAAATGTGGCGTCGTTTGAGTCAGGGATGAACGGAAGGGGAGAGGGTCACCAAAATTGATCAAACTAATTTTAGCGCCATTTTCCACCAAATTGATATATATTCTTCTTCATGATACAAGGAATCTAATTGTGCGATTTAACAACGCCAAACTGTTGTTTTTGGATGAGAGATTGGGAGGGTGGGCACTAAATTTGATAATAAGTCGCCGATTGCCACCACACTTATACAAAACCATCCCCACGGTATGAGGAGTCTAATGTTGTGGCTTTTATTTGTCAAATGTGGCCTCATTCGAGTCAGGGTGGCATTGAAAGGGACAGGGTCACCAAAATTGATGCACAATTGTTTTAGCGCCAATTTCCACCAAATTGATACACGTTCTTATCCATGATACGAGGAATCTAATCGTGATTTAAAGACGCCATAGTGGTGCTGTTTGGGTGAGAGATGGAGAGGGGAGGGATTGGAAAATTGGCACCAAATTTGATAAAAAAATTGTTTAGTCGCCGATTATTACCAAACTTATAAACAATCATCTCCATGATATCAGAAGTGTAATCGTGTGGTTTAAGGATGTCACAAGTGGGGCCATTCGAGTCAGTGGTGTATAGAGATGAGAGGGACACAAAAAATTATATCTATATGTTTAGTGCCGATTTCCACCAGATTGAAACATATTCTTCTCCGTCATACGAGGAATCTTATCGTGTGGTTTAGATATACCAAATTGGTGCCCTATGGGTGAGAGATATGGGGACCTTAAATTTGATACGAATTTGTATACTCTCCAATTTTCACCAATTTCATATATGCATCTCTAATCTCTAATGAGTCTTAGTGTGTGCAGCTTGAGTCCGAAATAGGGACGGGAGGGTCACCAAAACTGATACAAAATATTTTTAGTACCAATTACCATCAAATTCAGACACGTTCTTCTCAAATGATACAAGAAATAAAATCGTGCTGCCTGTCTGTCTTTTTGTCTGTCTGTGTGCGTTCTATATATAACTTCACGCTGTACAATCGAGATGGCACCAAGGCGTTCTAAGAGGGGTAACTTTTTACAAGGAAGATAATGGTGCGGGTTAAAATTTTCTAAAATGACGCTGTTGGTGGGATTGGAAATTTAAAAAATATGGTGAAATAGTTTTGTCGCTGATTTCCACCAAACGAATACATAATCACCTTCGCAATATGGTGTTGTTCGAGTCAGCGTTGCATCAACAATTGATTTAATAAACCAAATTCCACCAAATTCATACACGTTTTTCTCTAATGATATACCATGAATTAAATCACATTTGGTGTCGTTTGCGTCACGGATGGCGAGTGGATATGCACTATCATTGATAAGATTGCTATTCGCCGATATCCACATATAAGTTATATACAGTCACCAGGCCATCTCCATATCATTTTAAGTAGTTGGGCGTTCACATTTCACAACCCCGACATATGGTGACCCACATAAGTCACTTGAACAATTATATCTTCTTAACAGTCATATTTATATGGGAATGGCAATCAAGGAATTCACACAATGAGCTAGCAAAAAGAGATAACTAGAAGAAGCATTAAACGTATATTTATCATTCTATTGAAGAGATACATATATTCGTGCAAACTGAGAGACCTCGAACCGTCAGAGGATTGCATATATATAATAAAAAAAATTAGACTGTTCCATTCAATACAGTTTCCACAAAAAGTTACAATTTGTCAAGAGATATGGAAGGCCTGTTCAAAAATAGTGGTCACAGTGTGCAGTCAAATATAGTTTCTTCTGATATACAAGAAAATGCAGTTAGTAGCACAAGACTTTTCAGGATCCTACCAATACTGACAACTGACAAGGGTTTTAGAACAGACTCATCGACTGACATAAACAACTCAAAATCTCGCTCTGTGCCTGGCACATGTAGCTGATATATAAGCAGCAGTATTTCGTTTAAACTAAGAATATTTAGCCAATATATAGCACCATGAACAGAGGAGCACCTGGAAATTTCTTTGAAACATCTGTATCTTCATGGAGATATGATAGCCAGGTGTCCTCGAGATCTTAGTCCAACCCACTAGATTGATTGATACATCTCAATATGCAAAACCCAATTATCATCTTTTATCGAACTAATGTGTTTATGATGTTCATGTATCATATTATAACGTCTAATGTATACGCAGTTGTAAATAAATAAATACTTCATTATTGGTGGAACGGATTAATCGCGATAAACAATGACAATTGACAAGGTGAGCCACTACTTATATTCCATGACTGTAATAATCATGTTTTGTGATGCTATTTGAATATACAATTTATGAGAAAACGTATAACACTTTAAGCAAGAGCATTCTCTACTCCCAACAAATATCCACAGCATACATTAACCTGGGCAACGCCGGGTAACCCTGCTAGTAGGTAATATAAGCAGACGACATATAATAAAAGAAGTGAAATAATTCATTCATTCGTGGCACATGTTCAGATGAGTTCAACAAACGATGGTCATTATATTGTACTTATTATGGGAACATTTCCTAAGGGACAACTACTCATCAATGAGTATTTAGTACAAACGGGTTATACTTATTATTTTAACATTTCATAAGGGATAACTACTCATCAATGATGGTCTAGAAAGGGTTAAACTTATTATGAGAACATTTACTATGGGATAACTACTCATCAATGATGCTTTAGTCTAGAAAGGGTTAAACTTATTATGAGAACATTTACTATGGGATAACTACTCACCAATGAGTATTTAGTATAGAACGGTTTAATTCTATTATCTGACCATTTCCTAAATGATAACTACTCATCAATGATGCTTTAGTACATAAAGGGTTAAATATATTATATGAAAATTTCCTATGGGATAACTACTCATCAATGATGCTTTAGTATAGAATGGGTTAAACTTATTATCTGAACATTCCTAAGTGATAACTACTCATGACTGATGCTTTAGTACAGAAAGAGTTCAACTTATTATCTGAACATTTCCTATGGGATAACTACTAATCAATGATGCTTTAGTATAGAAAGGGTTAAACTTATTATCTGAATAATCCTAAGTGATAACTACTCATCAATGATGCTTTAGTATAGAAAGTGTTAGACTTATTATCTTAACATTTCCTATGGATAACTACTCATCAATGGTGCTTTAGTATAAAAAGGGTTAGACTTATTATCTGAACATTTCCTATGGATAACTACTCATCAATGATGCTTTAGTATAGAAAGGGTTAGACTTATTATCTTAACATTTCCTATGGATAACTACTCATCAATGGTGCTTTAGTCTAGAAAGGGTTAAACTTATTATGAGAACATTTACTATGGGATAACTACTCATCAATGATGCTTTAGTCTAGAAAGGGTTAAATTTATTATGAGAACATTTACTATGGGATAACTACTCACCAATGAGTATTTAGTATAGAACGGTTTAATTCTATTATCTGACCATTTCCTAAATGATAACTACTCATCAATGATGCTTTAGTGCATAAAGGGTTAAATATATTATATGAAAATTTCCTATGGGATAACTACTCATCAATGATGCTTTAGTATAGAAAGGGTTCAACTTATTATCTGAACATTTCCTATCGGATAACTACTCATCACTGATGCTTTAGTATAGAATGGGTTAACCTTATTATCTGAACATTCCTAAGTGATAACTACTCATGACTGATGCTTTAGTACAACTTATTATCTGAACATTTACTATGGGATAACTACTCATCAATGATGCTTTAGTATAGAAAGGATTAGACTTATTATCTGAACATTTCCTATGGGATAACTACTCATCAATGATGCTTTAGTATAGAAAGGATTAGACTTATTATCTGAACATTTACTATGGGATAACTACTCATCAATGATGCTTTAGTACAGAAAGGATTAGACTTATTATCTGAACATTTCCTATGGGATAACTACTCATCAATGATGCTTTAGTATAGAAAGGGTTAAACTTATTATCTGAACATTTCCTATGGGATAACTACTCACCAATGATGCTTTAGTATAGAAAGGGTTAAACTTATTATCTGAACATTTCCTATGGGATAACTACTCATCAATGGTGCTTTAGTATAGAAAGGGTTAGACTTATTATCTGAACATTCCTAAGTGATAACTACTCATCAATGATGCTTTAGTATAGACAGGGTTAAACTTATTATATGAACATTACCTATCGATAACTACTCATCACTGATTCCTTAGTATAGAAAGGGTTAAACTTATTATATGAACATTTCCCATGGACAACTACTCATCACTGATGTTTTAGTATATAATGGATTAAACTTATTATCTAAACATTTCCTAAGAGATAACTACTCATCAATGATGTTTTAGTACAGAAAGGGTTAAATTTATTATATGAAAATTTCCTATGGGATAACTACTAATCAATGATGCTTTAGTATAGAAATGGTTAAACTTATTATCTGAACATTCCTAAATGATAACTACTCATCAATGATGCTTTAGTATAGAAAGGGTTTAACTTATTATCTGAACATTCATAAGTGATAACTACTCATCACTGATGCTTTAGTATCGAATGGGTTAATCTTATTATCTGAACATTCCTAAGTGATCACTACTCATCAATGATGCTTTAGTCTAGAAAGGGTTAAACTTATTATGAGAACATTTACTATGGGATAACTACTCACCAATGAGTATTTAGTATAGAACGGTTTAATTATATTATCTGACCATTTCCTAAGTGATAACTATTCATCAATGATGCTTTAGTACAGAAAGGGTTAAACTTATTATATGAAAAATTACTATGGGATAACTACTAATCAATGATGCTTTAGTATAGAATGGGATAACCTTATTATCTGAACATTCCTAAGTGATCACTAGTCATCAATGATGCTTTAGTATAGAAAGGGTTAGACTTATTATCTGAACATTCCTAAGTGATAACTACTCATCAATGATGCTTTAGTATAGAAAGGTTAAACTTATTATCTGAACATTTCCCATGGATAACTACTCATCACTGATGTTTTAGTATATAAAGGATTAAACCTGTTATCTAAACAGTTCCTAAGAGATGACTACTCATCAATGATGCTTTAGTATAGAAAGGGTTAGACTTATTATCTTAACATTTCCTATGGATAACTACTCATCAATGATGCTTTAGTACAGAAAGGATTAAACTTATTATCTGAACATTTCCCAAGGGATGACTACTCATCAATTATGCTTTGGTATAGAAAGGGTTAAACTTATTATCTGAACATTTCCTATGGATAACTACTCATCAATTATGCTTTAGTACAGAAAGGATTAAACTTATTATCTGAACATTTCCCAAGGGATGACTACTCATCAATTATGCTTTGGTATAGAAGGGGTTAAACTTATTATCTGAACATTTCCTGAGAGATAGCTACTCGTAAATGATGCGTTAGTATAGACAGGGTTAAACTTATTATCTGAACATTTCCTACGGATAACTACTCATCACTGATGCCTTAGTATAGAAAGGGTTAAACTTATTATCTGAACATTCCTATGTGATAACTACTCATCACTGATGCCTTAGTATAGAAAGGGTTATACTTATTATCTGAACATTTCCTATGGGATATCTACTCATCAATCATGCTTTAGAATAGAAAGGGTTAAACTTATTATCTAAATATTTCCTAAGAGATAACTACTCATCAATTATGCTTTAGTACAGAAAGGATTAAACTTATTATCTGAACATTTCCTAAGAGATGACTATTCATCAATTATGCTTTAGTAAAGAAAGGGTTAAACTTATTATCTGAACATTTCCTAAGAGATAGCTACTCATCAATTATGCTTAAGTATATAAATGGTTAAACTTATTATCTGAACATTTCCTAAGAGATAACTATTCGTAAATGATGCGTTAGTATAGACAGGGTTAAACTTATTATATGAACATTACCTATGGATAACTACTCACCACTGATTCCTTAGTATAGAAAGGGTTAAACTTATTATCTGAACATTCCTAAGTGACAACTACTCATCACTGATGCTTTAGTATTGAAAGGGTTAAACTTATTATCTGAACATTCCTATGTGATAACTACTCATCAATGATGCTTTAGTATATAAAGGGTCATACTATTTATCTGAACATTGCCTATGGGATAACTACTCATCAATGAGTATTTAGTATAGAAAGGATTAAACTTATTATCTGAACATTTCCCAAGGGATATCTACTGATCAATGAGTATTTAGTTTAGAAAGGGTTGAACTAATGATCTGAATATTTCCTATGGATAACTACTCATCAATGATGCTTTAGTATATAAAGGGTTATACTCTTTATCTGAACATTGCCTATGGGATAACTACTCATCAATGAGTATTTAGTATATAAAGGGTTAAACTTGTTATCTGAACATTTCCTAAGGGATATCTACTCGTCAATTATGCTTTAGTATAGACAGGGTTAAACATATTATCTGAATAATTATAACAGACAGATAGAAATATCAACCGATTCAGAAAATCATTTTTCCTGGGAAATTATCATCGCCATCACTGTGTGAAAACGCCAGCCGTTACCAAGAATCTGAGTAACAGTAATAACTTATGTTGTCAGCATTGGATTTAAAGATGGAGTCTGATGACAGGCGAGATCCCAGAAAAGCCTCACTCCAAATAAATTCTTAATTTTCCGGACTACACTGAATTCTTTCTTGATTCCTTTATAAAAACATACCGTCGGTGGGTTTTGGTACTTCGTTCTCTACTGATCCGTCCATGACATACATCGAGTCCACGCCGAACCAGTTCTGACTAGGCTCGATGCAAGCCGTAAACTGCTGACGACCCGTCGACCGAAACGTGACGTCTAGTTTTGGGTTTATCCCCGGATAGTTCCAAAATATGTTGCCACGGGTGCATGATGCGATGTCGACCGTGAGTTCAGCGCTACAATTCAAAATATGCGTTGTTAATGCTAACGGTCATTTGAACTTCACGAATTCCAATTGATTTATTCACTTAGTCACCAAACACAATACGTCATTTGGAAAATTATTAAAAGGTGAGTAGCGACCAGAACTTGGTTGTCGCCCGTAAAAGGCCTCACGTGGTATACCGCCTGGTGCGGTCATACGTAGAAACGTCATTGGCCGTGACCATTCTGAATCACACCAATCCGGAATCCGTAAGAAATTGGATTGAAGCTGATTGTGATGTCATTCGACGCGGAAAAACACCAGGACCAACATTTCCAAAATCCGCAAAAATCCGCTCATGTGAAAATTCAGGATCCAAGATGGCGTCCAAAATTGCTGTTGGTATCGGAAAATGCTGAATATCTGATGTCTGTGCTCCAATTAATGCCAAATTCGTAATAAATTTAAATATACACAAACAATGCTCAGTTGTAAACATATCTGTAGAATGTATGTCCTAAAATGGCCGCCAAAATGGACAAAAGCGAAAATAATTTTGTTGTTGTTGCAAACTTGAATAGCTAGTCCGATAAGAATGAACAAACGCTCGAATTATGCAAGGAAGAGTGATTGCAGAGTATAAAGTATAAGAGAAACTTTTTATTAGAGATATATGAATTACTTAACGGAAACATAACGTAGTTGTATATCTACTGTTTATCTTGAAGCGTGTGATATATGTGTAATTAAACAGTTAAATGGGATTTAGTATGGATGTATTGATTATGTGACATTTTTTTGGAAGTAGAAATATATGGACTCAGAGCAGTCTCACGAAAGTAATCGATCATCATTTATTTTTATATCTACATCATCAAACCTTTTAAAATTCACTTCTTTAGAACAGTATGAGAAATATTCATATAGTACTGGGTAAAATGTGTAGATCCTTGTTTCAACAATAGTACTGTAGTCATATAAATATAAACACGAATATTTAGCTTTTATCACAATAATGTATGGTGGTATACTATGAACGCAATTTATCAAAACACATAGGAGTACCAAAACACATCCAGATCACGCTATTCGCTCCAGTACTCTGATTTCACAAAACTGGTATAACTGCGTAATTCCAATGCCACAAAAATCGTATGATGATGTAATATGGACAACCATGTTGGATGCCATCTTGGACAATCGTTTCCGCGTCGAATGACAATCAAATCGGCTTGTGTCCAATTTATTCCGGGTTGAACAACAAATTCAGCTTCAACGCCCATACTATTATTGTTTTTACACTTCCACCGAAGCCCCCCCCCCCCCCCCCCCCCCCTGATGGCCAGCATCTCATCTGATAACCTGTGGCGATGATATGAACGTGGACGGATGACAAATCAACATTTCCAGATTGGAGTTCCGGTTGTATCGTGAACGAGGTAGGATGTAAATAAACTTTCATCCACCATCTATCGCCCAGAAAGCTGTTAATTTCCAATGGAATTCGCACAGGAGCCGTCCACAGAGCGTAAAAGTGCTTCCGTGAAGTGTTGTCGCCTAATGTATAAATAAAAAGGTTAGTATTAACGGATTTTGCAACTTTTATATGGTACGTTCCCTGTGTTCGATACCCATAGTGAATACTGTTTACTCTTGTGCGCAAGAGGCAATCAAGCGAATAGCACACCCGGCTGGTTCGATTACAATTTATAACGGTAAAGTCTGACCGGCGACTTCGCCATTAATCCATCGCTAATCTCTGGGGACCGTCGTACTCGTGGTGAAGCAAACAATACAATACAACAAGAAAACCATAGTCAGAAATGGTAACGCCACCAAGATTATAGTATTACATATAAATAGAAATTAAAAAAAAATACATAAAATATTTTTATAACAATTGTGTTTAAACAAGTAATCCTTCAAATTATTACTAACAAAGCAAGTAAACGACTGTGGGGTCACTCAACAGATTATAAAGACTTGGACTTAGTATACTGTAAATACTAAAATTTAAATGAGATAATTAAAAGATAAAATTTAGCAAGTAGTAAAAGTTAAATTTTCTCATTTTTGTTTTGGTTAAATAAAGCAATAATTTAAATGTAACATTTGGTTTAAAAAAAATGATTGACCGTGGCTCTTCCAATAATTGCGCGACTGACCTGGTCAATTGTTCTTAAGAAGTTGTTTTGAGAATTACTATGGAGGGAAATAGTTGTGGCTGTGGCTTCGCAAGTAATTACCTTGGTGATGTGATGATAACAAATCTGAACTCCAGTTAACCAAGTACGCTTCATACCAAATATAAGGTGAATTATTAATTCTTTAGAAGTTGTTTTAAGATTTACTATGGAGGGAAAGAATTGTGGTGCTGGCTTCGCAACTATTTGACCTCATTGTAACAAATATAAATATTAGTCACTCAGGCAATAGATGTATCTATTCTGTATATTAACTTATTGGGTCTTACGTGTCTTGAGATGTCTAAATAGTTTTCGATGGACAGATCGCGCAAGGGACCCACGCCAATCTTCTCTGTTGGGATTCCAATTGTTGGCTCATTAAATAGGCACATATGCTTAAGATACAGTCGCACGCTCCCGTAAGTCGGGTTTTGGATCACAGTTAATGAAAATATCATGGAAATAATCGGTTTCCCCCAATAAACATCCATATATTGAATATACATGTTTTGGAGCAGAATTAGGCAGTCCATATTGGACGCCATCATGGAATTTATTTTGTTTTGTTTTAATTTTCACACATAATTATTAGTTATATGGATGGAGTTCTCATTAAACCTCACATCCTTGTATTGGTTACAGTAATACCCAAAGTAATTGACCACTTAACCACATCAGAATTATTGGTAATTTTTCAGGATTTAAAATCCTGAAAATTTACCAATAATTTTGCTGTGGTCAATTACTTTGGACATTACTGTATGAGGATTGAGTTATCATTAAACCTCAAATCCTTATATTGGTTACAGTAATGCCCAAAGTAATTGACCACTTAACGACAGCAGAATTATGTATTTTTTCAGCATTTACAATCCTCAAATTACCCATTATTCTGCTGTGGTTAAGTGGTCAATTGCTTTGAACATTACTGTATGATGATTGAGTTATCATTAAACCTCAAATCCTTATATTGGTTACAGTAATGCCCAAAGTAATTGACCCTTTAACCACAGCATAATTATGGGTAATTTTTCAGGATTTAGAATCATGAAAAAATACACACAATTTTGCTGTGGTTAAGTGATGAATAACTTTGGACATTACTGTATGTAGATGGAGTTAAACCTCACATCAGTGTGTTGGGGATTTGGACCTTGACTTGGGACCTTTGGTTTTTAACGCAACAAATGCGCGTACACCTTATACACAAATTTTTTATGTAACCAGAGTTTTTCTTGGATAAGATGAGTTTGAAGCCTGCTTACATTTCAAAATGTGTCAGTTTTTTATTGTCTGCAGCGGATCTCGACGCGTTGAAGCAAAAGTTACAAAAGATAAAATGTGTATGTGACGAGACTATAATACAAATGAAAAAATAAATTGAGGGAGGGGTGGGCGATACAGGGAACTAAGGTTTGAACAGATATAAATTTGTAGAGCAATAACGACCAATGTTGACATATTATGCATATCAACTCTACTGTTGCAACAAGGCTATAAAATAGGGGGGTGTCAGAATCTTAGTCATCTCTATATAGTGCCAGAATAGTCATTTATGGAGTTCTATAAGATGTTGGGTTGGTTATATGGACTCGGAGAAAAAAGGGGTTTGTATCGATGAAGTTGATGAACTGACATAAATTAGTGGATCGGTGTTGCCATGTAATGCATCGTGACTGTACTAAAGCAGCAATTATATAAAATTGGGGGGGGGGGTCTGAAATTATCTCTATAGTTGGCACCAGGATTATATAGAAAGGAATAGCAATTGATATACATATACGGTATACTATAGTAATACCATAGACATATAAGTACAAGTATCACGAGATAAAATATTACGTAACATGACTATATACCGATGAAAGAAATAAATAAATTGGACCGGGATTAGAGGTTGGGTTGGTTATATGTGGATAATTGGATATGGAATTCATACCGATGAAACGATACAAATTAGTGGAGCGATAAAGACACTTAGTCAGGCTACGCGGGGGAAATAGGGGTTGATACGATAGACCGAAATAAATTTGTCGAGTGATAATGACCAATGTTGACGTATAAAGTAATGCGACTGTACTGTCACACAATTATCAGGTAGAACCGGTCAAATATGACAGGGTACAGCACGTAATTATTTCCTAGATCAAAGAAATGATTTTTTTTTTCGATGATAAAATTTGCCATTAAAATCGATTTATGTCTATAAAACTGTCATTTTTCAAAATTTTGAGCTGAAACTTGGTGTGTATGTGTATAATATTACTATATTCTTAAAATGACAGAGTTCAGCGCGTAATTATGATTTAGATGGAAGAAATCGAATTTGTTTTCGATAAAAAATTTACAGCGTGTACGGCCTACGGGTCATTGAGTATGCTCAATTTTTGTAAACAAACTTTTGTCAATAGCCGTTTTGGTCAAACTAAACCTTCTTCGACCGGGACAGCAGATCCGAATAGTAGCTAAGATGTATTTAGATAGAATTATCAAAAGAATATGACCGATCAGGGTACATTTTAAGAGAATAGAGTGGAGAAATCTTGGTGATAATTCCAGAAAATAAAGATGCAGGAGAATCACAATTAAACTTCCCACAATGCACTTCACTAAACCAGGGGTTCTCAATAGGTTACACATTATTTTCAGTCTATCAGATTATTTATATTTTCAACAACAAGTGACTTTAAGTTTACAATTTCAGCCTGTCCTGACTCTATCGATACGACATAACACATTTTCAAAAACGTATTATACACCGGTGGCGTTAACTTTACAATTTAAGCATCTACGTGATTCTATCGGTACGATTGAGTAAGGTACAAACAAGAATACATCAGGGGCTCCCAATGGGTTATACAATATGTTCAGGCTATCAGATTATTTATATTTTCAACAACATATTATTACACCGGTGACTTTAAGTTTACAATTTGAGCCTGTCCTGACTCTATCGATACGATTTATCATATTTTCATAAACGTATTATACACCGCTGGCGTTAACTTTACAATTTCGGCATCTACGTGATTCTATCGGTATGATTGAGTAAGGTACAAACAATCTCCAAGAATACATTCGCCCTGTCCACCACGCAATATCAAAATCTCAAAAGCTAGAAACACCACAGGTGGCGTAATAACAAGAAAAGAAGATGCATGCATCAGATCCCCCATGAACTATTTTACAAGATTTAATCACGAATATTTGGAAAGTATTATAAATTTAATATATATATATTTATAACACAATTAGCCCCTAAATTCGGCCTCATGATTTAGCAAGACACACGTTTATTACCGGCACGTGCAGTGACGCAAGAGCTTAGAGCAATTATATAATTGGCAACACCAGAACTTTAGTATTATGTTAAATGTCCAGTGCATTTGTGGCTTTCTCTCAAACTATTTGCAACAAAAGTTTCTCATTGGGAATAAGTACATTAGTTAATTAAAAGCAACATGCTAAAAATAAAAAAGAATCAAGGCGAAATTGATGAATTTGTGAATTTTGTGAAATAAATTTGTCAAAATTTGGTAAAATACTCAATTTATGACTTTTCAACAATGTTTATAAAAATAATATTTCAGAAGGCCTTCCATTTGTGTATCCATTTTGTAAAGTGCGTAGACAATCCTGAATACAGAACAGAAAACTTTTCCCAGATATGTTCAGTATTTTTCGGGTTATTTGCCTAAAATATTGGGAGTTTATCTAATTTCAGAGCCGCAATTTCTCAAAATTAGCTAAAATCCATTTTTTGTGGTCTTGTATTTTGAAAACTAAAGAAAAATTAAGGGATCTCTTGTTGTTTTATTAATGTCTTCTCTAGATTGTGCACAAACAAAAATCATTTCCTTATGCATCTATGATTGAGAAGACAAAAATAAAAATAAATATTCCTCCATGTCTTCCATTACATGGACAGCCAAATTTCTTGTGATCGAGAACCGGCGTGATGAAATAGGATATTTGAGGTCATACAACTCAATAAATATAAATCCATAGTGCCTTCATTTCTCATAACAACTTAAGTACACATGGTTAAACACACTGTGAAGGATTTTCCAAAAACATTGTGTAGAAAATCAACTTATGGCACAATGAATCATCAGTATTAATTTTTTTTCTAAAAATGCGATTTCGGCGCGCTTTTGTCCATTTTTAAAGGTTTTTGTGTATAAATAGTAAAAGCAATATTCGTTTACCCTAAAACTCTTAGTGTTGAAATAATAGCTTTACATTGGATATTCTTTCATACAGAGTTTACTGCTTCCTGGTCTGACGTTCATATTCAGAGCTACAATCCTTTGTGTTGCCACTCGATGGCGAATTATTATTTCGGGATTGTTCTATATGACATAATATACCTCCACTAAAGTACTAATGAAACAATCTACATAAACTGGAATAAAACAACTTTTGTCGGCAATGACTAGAGTATGGGATGACAAGATTTACATGGGTGGAGCTGTACCTAATGTCGGTTGGTGGCCTGTCCATAAGATGAGAGTGGCGGCCATTTGGCGGCCATATGATATCATGTCACAATTGATTCGTTCTCACACGAGCTTGCGTATGTTTCTTCACGATTATTAAGGGCGTGGCAACAATCCTCTATTGGTCTGATTATGGTCCGCCAAGTAACTGATTGTGGACCGCCTCGTAACGTGATAGTTTGAATGCTTGCTCATCCCATAGCACCGGCCAGCCACTGAATGACAACAAACGCCCACGTAGACCCGGTTTGGCTGGACCGCCCATGTATGTCTAAACTCGGAGGTTTAAATTGGAGATGACGAATACGGCATATAGTCCGTTGATGAATTCCGGTTAACACCGAGTGTGGATAGTTAACACCGAGTGTGGATAGTTAACACCGAGTGTGGAGAGTTCACACCGAGTGTGGATAGTTAACACCGAGTGTGGAGAGTTAACACCGAGTGTGGATAGTTAACACCAAGTGTGGCTAGTTAACACCGAGTGTGGATAGTTAACACCGAGTGTGGAGAGTTCACACCGAGTGTGGATAGTTAACACCGAGTGTGGAGAGTTAACACCGAGTGTGGATAGTTAACACCAAGTGTGGCTAGTTAACACCGAGTGTGGATAGTTAACACCGAGTGTGGCTAGTTAACACCAAGTGTGGCTAGTTAACACCGAGTGTGGCTAGTTAACACCAAGTGTGGCTAGTTAACACCGAGTGTGGATAGTTAACACCGAGTGTGGAGAGTTAACACCGAGTGTGGATAGTTAACACCAAGTGTGGCTAGTTAACACCGAGTGTGGATAGTTAACACCGAGTGTGGCTAGTTAACACCAAGTGTGGCTAGTTAACACCGAGTGTGGATAGTTAACACCGAGTGTGGAGAGTTAACACCGAGTGTGGATAGTTAACACCAAGTGTGGCTAGTTAACACCGAGTGTGGATAGTTAACACCGAGTGTGGCTAGTTAACACCGAGTGTGGAGAGTTAACACCGAGTGTGGATAGTTAACACCAAGTGTGGCTAGTTAACACCGAGTGTGGATAGTTAACACCGAGTGTGGCTAGTTAACACCAAGTGTGGCTAGTTAACACCGAGTGTGGATAGTTAACATCGAGTGTGGATAGTTAACACCGAGTATCGTGTCTCATTGACAACTAACGGACTTCATTTGAAAATAGGACGTATATGTCAGACTACTGGACAACACTTTTCCGCATCGGGAACAGAGAAATGATATGTTATGCCTGACGTCGAAATTAAAAGTTTTTGCAAAATACACCTCCGTATTTTTGGTACTTGTACTTACTTGACTGACGGATCACATTGTGAATTAACTCCTAGGACACCAGCTACTAGAAGACAGAGCACTTCTTTCATGTACATGGCCAAATAAAAATCCGTCCTTGTCCGTTGTGATGTACTACTTTTAATGTCACACGACGACTTTACATCACTATGTTGTGAAGACTAGTGTTTATACGCTCCATATAATTATTCTGATATTGAAATAGTTATAAACATAATTTAAATGAACTCAAATAAGTAAAACCGCAACGTCTTATCAGCTAAATGGCTTAGAATAAATCGGTCAAAACGGCCGACAGACTGTACCGGATAATATATATGTAACTGGCCATGCACGCTGCATACTCTAATGCGAGGAACGTACCTGTATGCTGTATGTGACACGGGATCAATCATGTGTTTTCCATTGACGTCAGTTATCGGTACACAAGAGATAATAGGAGATGGTAACCTTTAAACACATGGGAGCTAAACATTTGTGTTTGTTTACATGAATACCTTACTCGTATTTAAATTCGCGCAGTACTATTTTTGGCTCAGTTTTAAATTCGCGCACTTTGAATTCGCGCACCTAGCTGCGCGAATTCAAAACTGACAAAAATATTTTCGTAAATGGATTTGATGACAGTTTCAGATCTTAATCGTCAATGAAGATATGTGTTCATATTAAACACATCACGACGGCTTTACATCAATATGTTGTGAAGACTGGTGTTTATACGCTCCATATAATTATTCTGATATTGAAATAGTTATAAACATAATTTAAATGAACTCAAATAAGTAAAACCGCAACCGGCAACGTATAGAAAACTTTCATTGAAAAAATCAAAACTTGGCTATGTTTAGTGTTGACATATTAACTAACAGTGACTGTTTGGTCACGGTATCACGCCAGCGTTGCGAATAGGGCGACGTGCTTTCGTGTATCTTCAGTCTGCAATATGTGTATTTTCACAAGTATTTCAGCATCAACGATGTTACCATAATGTGTTGCTATGTAATTATGTCATATCATTAATGGTTTACAAATGGTTGCCCGCATGTAAATTATAGTCCTACACGCTTAATATTCGGTCCAACCTTCCGCAATGTATATATGTTACTCGTCGATATATAGCCTTCTTGTTTCCCTGTGGTTTGGTCTAAACTCAGGAGTCGTACTATTTTTAGCTCAGTTTTAAATTCGCGCACTGATGGGTGCGCGAAAAAATGTACTGCGCGAATTTAAATACGAGTAAGGTATATCATTTAAAGTGATATGAAACACTGCGGTAGAGTGATCAAATAGAAACGAAGAATAATCTTTCTCAGAGTAGTTATTTTCTACGAATATTAATCCAAATTGACAACACACACCGTCATTCTGAGATATTAATTAAATGCAATGACACTCGATGGCGAAATCATTTGTGTGTGTTTATCGTCGATAGTTGCGTCCCGAATCGAGATGTAAATATTTACAATTGAGAGTAGTTCAGACGTTATTTTCTATGGAGTGGCATGGTCGATTTCTTAAAAAATTTCGGCGATGTTAGTAGAATGCTACATTCCCCAGGTTGGCATAACACCTGAGTACTAACATATGAGTTTCACGCACCCGAAGAAGTCCACAATATGCCTTTAAATGGACCCATAGCACTCGCTCTGGGTAAATGCACAAAACATAACTACGGCGATATTGGTTACTTATTCGATGATGATAACACCAATCATTTTCCAAACTTGTTGTGTCAAAAATATCATTTTCTAGTTTTCATAGTTTTGATCGGATTTTGACCGGATAAAGAGCGTTCTTGTGTGGCACCGACCATACAAGTAAGATGACACCAAAAGGTTGCGAAATATTTGACAATAGTTTGGGTTAAAAATAAATAATAAATAAATAAATAAACCATCATGTTTCTGTGAAGTTTCGGGATACTTTTATTCGTATCAATACTAGCATTATATATACAGACATCACAGAGTTCACACTCAGTTAAATTTATTTAATGAAGTGCAACTATGATTGAGACTTGGCATGATATGGGCTTATAGATCTACGCTCCGTCGGTCACCCATATCAGGCCGGATCAATCAGTGTACAGCGAGTATCAGCTCAGAACCTATTCATCGCATGAATTCACGGATCTAATCAATCACCCGAATCCACATGCATGGCCAAGACAGCATAGTCTTGCCATTCTACGCTCAGGTTAAAGCCGGTCCGGTTGATTTTGTAAATTCTCAGTATGTCGAGTGTCAGCGATTGTTCAGAACCGAATGAACATAGTCGTTCTCCTGTTCGCCTGGTACCTGTTTCTCCTCTCAGATCTCCTTCTCCAAGACGATCAGAACGTGGGCGTTCACCTGTTCGATCACCAAGGCTTCAGCAACGTCGACACATATCGCCAAGCAGGGTTTGCCAGAGAAATGCCATCACCGCTGAGCAATCCGAATATCTGGTGTACGGGGCTTTTGGATTGTTCAAATCCCACATGGATAAAAAGTTGTCTTCCTTCAAAGATGAAGTATCTGAAGTTAATGAGGATTCCCGACGCAAACTTAAGCGTAAACGTCGTGAAGAGGAGAATCCTTTCCGTTATGCTGGTAATAAGGATCAGTTTGGCTTCAATTCGGAGCTTTTGGATTCATTGGACAGTTTGGATCATTATGTGTCAAGGAAGAAAATTCCCAAAATTGCGGAGGTCGCTGGTGAGTCGCGTGCGTTGGTTAAACAACGCAATAAACGGATACGCATAGCGGATCGTTCGAATGCCGGTTGGAAGACTGTTCAATATTATGATCAGAGTGAGTTACCTACCAACGCGGAGGACTCTGCCAGAATAGATGCCGCGGAACAAGCAGCGCTAAAGCAAGAACGCTCTTTAAGCCACAGGGAAACCGGGGACGCTTGGTGTCCAGCACGCAGGGTGATGTCTACACTTCTGTTCCGGCCGGGCCTCCGCCTTTTGTTCGGCGTGCCAGTCATGAATTATACAGAGGTCAAGGGCATATCGGTGGTTCCTACAAGAACTTCCACCAGAGACAACCACGGTCATCAGATCAGTGCCGAGCGTGTCTTGGTTTCGGCCATTGGAGGGCGGGATGCCCACTCCTTGCAGCGGGACGTGAAGGTTACACCACAAGCGGGAACCAAGAACCCTCTCAGCAAAAAATGTAGAGCACAAGAAACATTAAAAGATGAGTATGGTAATCTTTCACATATCACTGCTCATGAGGAATTTTTCTCCAGTCACTGTATCCCCGTTCTAAATTCAATAAAAGGGCGTCTCAAAAGACATTTACACTTTTGGCAATCGTTGGATTCTATTTCAGCTTTTGAGCTTGATATTTTAGAGCATGGCTACAAAATACCTTTTCGATCAACACCCAATCATACTCTTTTGAAAAACAATGCTTCTGCTTTGAGCCACAATCAATTTGTTGAAACGGAGATTAGCTCACTGCTCACAAAAGGCTGTATAGTAGAAACTCCTTTCATTCCCCATGTAGTTAATCCGTTAACCGTTTCAGTAAACAAATCTGGCAAGTGCAGATTAATTTTGGATCTCAGATCAGTCAATTTGCACGTATGGAAACAGAGTATGGTTTACGAAGATCACAAATTTGCATTGGATTTGGTGGAAGATCAAGGTTTTATGGTTAAATTTGATCTTCATAGTTCATATCATCACATTGACATACACCCAGCTCATCAATCTTTCTTGGGTTTTGCGTGGATTTTCCAGGGTCGTGTTCATTATTATTGTTTCAGTATTTTACCATTCGGACTGACCTCCGCAGGATTTATATTTACCAAATGTATGCGACCACTGGTAAAACTTTGGCGTAGTCAGGGTATAAGGGCTCTGTTATACCTAGATGATGGGTGGATTACAAATGATTCGTACGAGTCTTGCAAGTCAAATGCCGCATTTGTCCAAATTTCTTTGGAGAAAGCCGGTTTGTTAATATATCATGACAAATCCTGTTTTGAACCTTCCAAATCTATTGAGTGGTTAGGCTTGCAGTGGAACACTGACAGCGTTTTTTTTTATCTGTACCCCAGAAAAAATTGGAAAAGATCGCAGAGTTAATTAGCCGGGGTATCGAAACTCATGCTTATTTAACCTCTCGGTCCCTGGCAAAAATTGTGGGCAATATAATAAGTTGCACGCCAGTCATTGGCACTCTAGCAAATCTCAAAACAAATTTTTTTTCCATGGAAATAGCCCGTTCTTTATCTTGGGATTCCAGTCTACGGCTGGCATCGGAAGACGAATGCGTGGACGAACTTAGGTTTTGGCAGGTAAACTTGCGTCGTTTGAACGCTCGTGCATTGTTTACCCAAAGTCTGTGTTTGGCCACCATCTTGTGCGATGCCAGCGCGTCGGGGTGTGGTGGTTTCTTAGATGGCGAAGTCAAACAAGAATTCCACCGCGATTGGAAGTCAGACGAGATATCGACGAGTTCCACCTGGAGGGAGCTCAAAGCAGTTGAGTATGGCCTCATTTGTTCGAAAGAAAAACTTCGAGGGCGCCGTGTTAAATGGTATTCAGACAGTAAAAACACTGTTTCCATTTGCAAAAATGGCAGCATGAAATTACATTTACATACATTGGCAGTTAATATCTTTAACATATGTGCAGAACATGGCATACATTTAGAAATTCAATGGATTCCACGGGAATTAAATACGGCAGCAGATGACATCAGCAAATTTATTGATGTCGACGATTGGAGGATTTCTTCCGAATGTTTTCACTATTTAGATGACATCTGGGGTTCATTCACAATCGATCGTTTTGCTAGTGCTGAAAATAGTCTGCTGCCCCGTTTCAATTCCTTATTATGGGATCCAGGCACAGAAGCCACGGATGCTTATTCTCAAAATTGGAGTGGTGAAAATAACTGGGTAGTGCCGCCTGTCGCACAAATTCCAAGAGTCATTAAACATATTCAGGAATGTACGGCTCACGGCACATTATTATTACCCAAATGGCCTTCTGCTGTGTTATGGCCGTTGATTTTTCCAAAACCACATCACAAAGCAAAATTCATTTTCAATCCGGGAAAATTCAGAGGGTCTATGTTGGCTCTAAAGTTTTGAGAACACATTGCATTTGGTTTGTTTTGTGGAATGTTTTCAAAATATATTTATTAAAACATCGTTCTGTTTTCAGACCTTTCCAATAGTCACCATGACGGACGACTTATAGCAATGAAGTTTAAAGGCTCCTAGTCAGCACATTTCTTGAAGGCAGCAGCAATCCAGTTTCAAACAATGGTTTTCTTCCGTAGTAGATGTTTTCGCGAGGAATGGATTCTTTATGGTTCGAAAATTGTCTATAGGGCGCCACAGTTCAAATTTTGGCTGAATGCATCGCTTATATGCCACAGTGATTATACATAGAGCGGGTAGTTTGCCGCAGTGACGACAGTGCAGACGGCATGCGTACCAGTGGAGTTATCATGCGTTATTCTTGATGATGCACGTGTTGTTTGAAGATTCGATTTTGGATGGGTCGACGCTTTTCTTAATGATTCAAGTGTCGGTAGCAAAATTATGACTTAGTTTTTTCATATTGGTTCGTTTTAGTAGGCAGGATAGCCTTGACCGTTTGTGAGATACGGCTACGTGTTTTATTTGTCGACCAGCAGTTATAGTGGTCATGATGTTTTGATTTGTTGTTCAGAGGTTAAAGAAGCTAAGACGTTTTTGATTTATTCCGATTTATGAGATTCAGACAACGTGGATTGTTCCGATTTCGTGACGGGAATCCTGTGTAGAGCCACATAGACTGTTATCAATCTATCACGTCATGGTGGCTATGGAGTAGCGTCTGGAACAGTTTCCGAAGACGGCTCACATAATTTCTGTCGTTACCATTGATTTGTATGTATTTATATGTGGGACGTTTAAATGGTGGATTCATGTACATGCTTTCATGTTTTTATTCGTATGATATCATCAATATCTAATGGGGTGTTTTATGTATAAATATTTTCAGATCTGGCGTTTGGACACGATTAGGGAAGTATACACATCCGACTTTGAAGGGTTTAGTGGCGAAGTTACCTGTCACGCTCATATAATCCTCTTCGGACAACACGTGCCACAGTTATCTGAATTATTTCCAGTCTTGGGTAGATTGGGCTGTCAAACATCATCTTCAACCATTCCCGGCTTGCGAAACTGACGTTTGCCTTTATTTAACTTATTCAGTGGACACTATGAAGAGTCCTTCCTCTGTTGATTCCGCTTTCTATGGCATTCGTTGGGCACACAATTTAGCTGGAGTATCAAATCCTTGCGATTCAACCATAGTCTCTGGACTACGGAAAGCTGCTTATCGAGCAAAGGTTCATAAAGTGACTAAAAAGGGACCTTTAACCGCAGATAATTTGCGACAGTTAGTCAAAGTTTTTGGTGGGTCAAAAGCAACTCTGGTGTCACTAGGCGTTTTGACCATGTGTTTACTGGGTTTCGCAGGATTTCTGCGCTTTTCTGAAATTACCAACATAAGACGTTCCCATCTAATATTTCGTGACAATTCACTAGAGATCTATATTGACAGAAGTAAAACGGATCAGACAGGTCGAGGCAATAGTGTATTCATTGCATCCACCACCACCGACACGTGTCCAATCGCCATGATTCGAAGATATCTTCATGCAGCAGATATCAATGATCAGTCTACTGAGTTCATTTTCAGACATTTCCAGAACCCGCTACTCACACCAGCGAGCAAAATAAGCGTGGTGCCTAACCCGGAGGGGCCCACGATTCCAGAACCCGCGACTCACACCAGTGAGCCAAATAAGCGTGGTGCCTAACCCTGAGGCGCCCACCATGATAGAACCCGCGACTCACACCAGCTAGCCAAATCAGCGTGGTGCCTAACCCGGGGGGGGGCACGATTCCAGAACCCGCGACTCACACCAGCGAGCCAAATCAGCGTGGTTCCTAACCCGGAGGGGCCACGATTTGTGAACCCGCGACTCATACCAGCGAGCCAAATAAGCGTGGTGCCTAACCGGGAGGGGCCCACCATGCTAGAACCCGCGACTTCCACAAGTGAGCCAAATCAGCGTTGTGCCTAACTCGGAGCGGCCCACGATTCCAGAACCCGCGACTAACACCAGCGAGCCAAATAAGCGTGGTGCCTAACCCCGAGGCGCCCATCATGATAGAACCCGCGAATCCCACCAGTGAGCCAAATCAGCGTGGTGCCTAACCCGGAGGGCCCACGATTCCAGAACCCGCGACTCACACAGCGAGCCAATTAAGCGTGGTGCCTAACCCGGAGGGGCCCACGATTCCAGAACCCGCGACACATACCAGCGAGCCAATTAAGCGTGGTGCCTAACCCGGAGGGGCCCACGATTCCAGAACCCGCGACCCACACAAGCGAGCCAAATCAGCGAGGTACCTAATCCTGAGGCGCCCACCGTGATAGAACCCGCGACTCACACCAGCGAGCCAAATCAGCGTGGTGCCTAACCCTGATGGCCCCACGAGTCCAGAAGCCGCGACTCACACTAGCGAGCCAAATCAGCGTGATGCCTAACCCGGAGGTGCCCATGAGCCCAGAACCCGCGACTCACACCAGCGAGCCAAATCAGCGTGGTGCCTAACCCTGAGGCGTCCACCATGATAGAACCCGCGACACACACCAGAGAGCCAAATCGGCGTGGTGCCTAACCCTGAGGGTCCCACGATTCCAGAACCCGCGACTCATACCAGCGAGCCAAATCAGTATACACATCCGACCTTGAAGGGTTTAGTGGCGAAGTTACCTGTCACGCTCATAAAATCCTCTTCGGACAACACGTGCCACAGTTATCTGAATTCTTTCCAGTCTTGGGTAGATTGGGCTGTCAAACACCATCTTCAACCATTCCCGGCTTGCGAAACTGACGTTTGCCTTTATTTAACTTATTTAGTGGACACTATGAAGAGTCCTTCCTCTGTTGATTCCGCTTTCTATGGCATTCGTTGGGCACACAATTTAGCTGGAGTATCAAATCCTTGCGATTCAACCATAGTCTCTGGACTACGGAAAGCTGCTTATCGAGCAATGGTTCATAAAGTGTCTAAAAAGGGAACTTTAACCGCAGATAATTTGCGACAGTTAGTCAAAGTTTTTGGTGGGTCAAAAGCAACTCTGGGGTCACTACGTGTTTTGACCATGTGTTTACTGGGTTTCGCAGGATTTTTCTGCGCTTTTCTGAAATTACCAACATAAGACGTTCCCATCTAATATTTCGTGACAATTCACTAGAGATCTATATTGACAGAAGTAAAACGGATCAGACAGGTCGGGGCAATAGTGTATTCATTGCATCCACCACCACCGACACGTGTCCAATCGCCATGATTCGAAGATATCTTCATGCAGCAGATATCAATGATCAGTCTACTGAGTTCATTTTCAGACATTTCCAGAACCCGCTACTCACACCAGCGAGTAAAATAAGCGTGGTGCCTAACCCGGAGGGGCCCACGATTCCAGAACCCGCGACTCACACCAGTGAGCCAAATAAGCGTGGCGCCTAACCCTGAGGCGCCCACCATGATAGAACCCGCGACTCGCACCAGCTAGCCAAATCAGCGTGGTGCCTAACCCGGGGGGGGGCCACGATTCCAGAACCCGCGACTCACACCAGCGAGCCAAATCAGCGTGGTGCCTAACCCGGAGGGGCCCACGATTCCAGAACCCGCTACTCACACCAGCGAGCCAAATAAGCGTGGTACCTAACCCGGAGACGCCCACCATGATAGAACCCGCGACTTCCACCAGTGAGCCAAATCAGCGTTGTGCCTAACCCGGAGGGGCCCACGATTCGTGAACCCGCGACTCATACCAGCGAGCCAAATAAGCGTGGTTCCTAACCCTGAGGCGCCCACCATGATAGAACCCGCGACTTCCACCAGTGAGCCAAATCAGCGTTGTGCCTAACCCGGAGGGGCCCACGATTCCAGAACCCGCGACTCATACCAGCGAGCCAAATCAGCGTGGTGCCTAACCAGGAGCGGCCCACGATTCCAGAACCCGCGACTCACACCAGCGAGCCAAATAAGCGTGGTGCCTACCCCCGAGGCGCCCATCATGATAGAACCCGCGACTCCCACCAGTGAGCCAAATCAGCGTGGTGCCTAACCCGGAGGGCCCACGATTCCAGAACCCGCGACTCACACAGCGAGCCAATTAAGCGTGGTGCCTAACCCGGAGGGCCCACGATTCCAGAACCCGCGACACATACCAGCGAGCCAATTAAGCGTGGTGCCTAACCCGGAGGGGCCCACGATTCCAGAACCCGCGACCCACACCAGCGAGCCAAATCAGCGAGGTACCTAATCCTGAGGCGCCCACAGTGATAGAACCCGCGACTCACACCAGCGAGCCAAATCAGCGTGGTGCCTAACCCTGAGGGCCCCACGAGTCCAGAAGCCGCGACTCACACCAGCGAGCCAAATCAGCGTGATGCCTAACCCGGAGGGGCCCACGAGCCCAGAACCCGCGACTCACACCAGCGAGACAAATCAGCGTGGTGCCTAACCCTGAGGCGTCCATCATGATAGAACCCGCGACTCACACCAGAGAACCTAACCCGAAGGGGCCCACGATTCCAGAACCCGCGACGCCCATCAGCGAGCCAAATCAGCGTGGTGCCTAACCCTGAAGGGCCCACGATTCCAGAACCCGCGCCTCACACCAGTGTGCCAAATCAGCGTGGTGCCTAACACGGGGGGGGGGCACGATTCCTGAACCCGCGACTCACACCATTGATCCAAATCAGCGTGGTGCCTAACCCGGAGTGGCCCACGATTCCAGAAACCGCGACTCCCACCAGCCAGCCAAATCAGCGTGGTGCCTAAACCTGAGGGACCCACGATTCCAGAATCCGCGATTCACATCAGCCAGCCAAATCAGCGTGGTGCCTAAACCAGAGAGCCCCACGATTCTAGAACCCGCGACTCCCACCAGCGAGCCAAATCAGCGTGGTGCCTAACCCGGGGGCCACGATTCCATAACCGCGACTGACACAAGCGAGCCAAATTAGCGTGGTGCCTAACCCGGGGGGGGCCACGATTCCAGAACCCGCGACTCACACCAGCGAGCCAAATCAGCGTGGTGCCTAAGCCTGAGGGTCCCACGATTCCAGAACCCGCGACTCACACCAGCGAGCCAAATCAGCGTGGTGCATAACCCTGAGGGGCCCACTATTCCAGAACCCGCTACTCACACCAGCGAGCCAAATCAGCGTGGTGCCTAACCCTGAGGGGCCCACTATTCCAGAACCCGCTACTCACACCAGCGAGCCAAATCAGCGTGGTGCCTAACCCGGATGGGCCCACGATTCCAGAACCCCCGATTGACACCAGCGAGCCAAATCAGCGTGGTGCCTAACCCTGAGGCGCCCACGATTCCAGAATCCGCGAATCACACCAGCGAGAGCCAAATCAGCGTGGTGCCTAACCCGGAGGGGCCCACAATGATAAAACCCACGACTCACACCAGCGAGCCAAATAAGCGTGGTGTCTAACCCTGAAGGGCCCACAATGATATAACCCGCGGCTCACACCAGCGAGCCAAATCAGGGTGGTGCCTAACCCGGAGAGGCCCACTATTCCAGAACCCGCTACTCACACCAGCGAGCCAAATCAGCGTGGTGCCTAACCCTGAGGGGCCCACGATTCCAGATCCCGCGACTCACACCAGCGAGCCTAATCAGCGTGGTGCCTAACCCTGAGGGGCCCACGATTCCAGAACCCGCTGCTCACATCAGCGAGCCAAATAAGCGAGGTCCCTAACCCGGAGGTGCCCACGAGCCCAGAACCCGTGACTCACACCAGCGAGCCAAATCAGCGTGGTGCCTAACCCGGAGGGGCCCACGATTCCAGAACCCCCGATTGACACCAGCGAGCCAAATCAGCGTGGTGCCTAACCCTGAGGGGCCCACTATTCCAGAACCCGCTCCTCACACCAGCGAGCCAAATCAACGTGGCGCCTAACCCGGAGGGGCCCACGATTCCAGAACCCGCGACGCCCATCAGCGAGCCAAATCAGCGTGGTGCCTAACCCTGAAGGGCCCACGATTCCAGAACCCGCGCCTCACACCAGTGTGCCAAATCAGCGTGGTGCCTAACCCGGAGTGGCCCACGATTCCAGAATCCGCGACTCCCACCAGCCAGCCAAATCAGCGTGGTGCCTAACCCTGAGGGGCCCACGATTCCAGAATCCGCGACTCCCACCAGCGAGCCAAATCAGCGTGGTGCCTAACCCCGAGGCGCCCATCATGATAGAACCCGCGACTCCCATCCGTGAGCCAAATCAGCGTGGTGCCTAACCCGGAGGGCCCACGATTCCAGAACCCGCGACACATACCAGCGAGCCAATTAAGCGTGGTGCCTAACCCGGAGGGGCCCACAATGATAAAACCACGACTCACACCAGCGAGCCAAATAAGCGTGGTGTCTAACCCTGAAGGGCCCACAATGATATAACCCGCGACTCACACCAGCGAGCCAAATGGTCGTGGTGCCTAGCCCGGAGGGGCCCACGATTCCAGAACCCGCGACTCACACCAGCGAGCCAAATCAGCGTGGTGCCTAACCCGGAGAGGCCCACTTTTCCAGAATCCGCTACTCACACCAGCGAGCCAAATCAGCGTGGTGCATAACCCTGAGGGGCCCACGATTCCAGACCCGCGACTCACACCAGCGAGCCTAATCAGCGTGGAGCCTAACCCTGAGGGGCCCACGATTCCAGAACCCGCGGGTCAAATCAGCGAGCCATATATGCGAGGTCCCTAACCCTGAGGTGCCCACGACCCCAGAACCCGTGAGCCAAATCAGCGTGGTGCCTAACCCGGAGGGGCCCACGATTCCAGAACCCGCGGCTCACACCAGCGAGCCAAATCAGCGTGGTGCCTAACCCTGAGGGGCCCACTATTCCAGAAACCGCTACTCACACCAGCGAGCCAAATCAGCGTGGTGCCTAACCCGGAGCGGCCCACGATTCCACAATCCGCGACTCACACCAGCGAGCCAAATCAGCGTGGTGCCTAACCCGGAGCGGCCCACGATTCCAGAACCCGCGACGCCCATCAGCGAGCCAAATCAGCGTGGTGCCTAACCCTGAAGGGCCCACGATTCCAGAACCCGCGCCTCACACCAGTGTGCCAAATCAGCGTGGTGCGTAACCCGGAGTGGCCCACGATTCCAGAATCCGCGACTCCCACCAGCGAGCCAAATCAGCGTGGTGCCTAACCCTGAGGGGCCCACGATTCCAGAATCCGCGACTCACACCAGCGAGCCAAATCAGCGTGGTGCCTAACCCGGAGGGGCCCACAATGATAAAACCCACGACTCACACCAGCGAGCCAAATAAGCGTGGTGCCTAACCCTGAAGGGCCCACAATGATATAACCCGCGACTCACACCAGCGAGCCAAATCGGCGTGGTGCCTAACCCGGTGAGGCCCACTATTCCAGAACCCGCTACTGACACCAGCCAGCCAAATCAGCGTGGTGCCTAAACCTGAGGGGCCCACGATTCCAGAATCCGCGACTCACAACAGCCAGCCAAATCAGCGTGGTGCCTAAACCAGAGGGCCCCAGGATTCTAGAACCCGCGACTCCCACCAGCGAGCCAAATCAGCGTGGTGCCTAACCCGGGGTCCACGATTCCAGAACCCGCGACTGACACCAGCGAGCCAAATCAGCGTGGTGCCTAACCCTGAGGGGCCCACTATTCCAGAACCCGTTACTCTCACCAGCGAGCCAAATCAGTGTGGCTCCTAACCCGGAGGGGCCCACGATTCCAGAACCCGCGACGCCCATCAGCGAGCCAAATCAGCGTGGTGCCTAACCCTGAAGGGCCCACGATTCCAGAACCCGCGCCTCACACCAGTGTGCCAAATCAGCGTGGTGCCTAACACGGGGGGGGCACGATTCCTGAACCCGCGACTCACACCATTGATCCAAATCAGCGTGGTGCCTAACCCGGAGTGGCCCACGATTCCAGAATCCGCGACTCCCACCAGCCAGCCAAATCAGCGTGGTGCCTAAACCTGAGGGACCCACGATTCCAGAATCCGCGATTCACACCAGCCAGCCAAATCAGCGTGGTGCCTAAACCAGAGGGCCCCACGATTCTAGAACCCGCGACTCCCACCAGCGAGCCAAATCAGCGTGGTGCCTAACCCCGAGGCGCCCATCATGATAGAACCCGCGACTCGCACCAGTGAGTTAAATCAGCGTGGTGCCTAACCCGGAGGGCCCACGATTCCAGAACCCGCGACTCACACAGCGAGCCAATTAAGCGTGGTGCCTAACCCGGAGGGGCCCACGATTCCAGAACCCGCGACACATACCAGCGAGCCAATTGAGCGTGGTGCCTAACCCGGAGGGGCCCACAATTCCAGAACCCGCGACCCACACCAGCGAGCCAAATCAGCGAGGTACCTAATCCTGAGGCGCCCACCGTGATAGAACCCGCGACTCACACCAGCGAGCCAAATCAGCGTGGTGCCTAACCCTGAGGGCCCCACGAGTCCAGATGCCGCGACTCACACCAGCGAGCCAAATCAGCGTGATGCCTAACCCGGAGGGGCCCACGAGCCCAGAAACCGCGACTCACACCAGCGAGCCAAATCAGCGTGGTGCCTAACTAGGAAGTGGCACTAATAGTATTCCATATATATTGCCATAAAATTCATAAAATTGGTCTAAACTTTGTTGAAGAATATATTGAAGATATTGTCAATTGTACGACATGAGGTGCAGACAGTTCTGGCGCTTACTGTATCTTTCCGTGATGATGTACCCATCGTTCCTAAATATTATGATTGGCACGGTTTCGTCAATTGGCGCACGAGTTTATCCTGCATCGAGAACCAGTGAAGACACACGGCGACGTGTTATAGACCTGTTGTGCCGAACGACTGTCTCGATAACTTTTATCATCTTGGAATATATAATAGCTGTTTATCATCTTGGAATATATAATTCACTCGGTTATGTTCGATGATTTATGTACATGTTGAGGGTGGAGTAAATAGGTGGATGCCAGAAGATTTAAAGAAATAATGATAATCTTAAAATACAGTTTTCATAGACAGATAGATTGAAGTATGTGACAAACATGATTTATCCAACAGACATTTATGCGTTTATCGTTAGTGACTGACTTCTGGATATTGGATTCATGCCGGATGGTAAGTAGCCTTTTTGTGTGAATTAATAGTGGTCTAGTATTAATTGGGTCTATTGAGTGTATTGAGATTAAGAATGTACCTAGCTATGTAGATCATGCCATGATTCTCCACTCTGGCTACGGTAGCCAGGGTAGAGATTTTGAACTAGAGATACAAACAATGTGGCTAGATCCCAATGGATTTTTACACATGGAATGGTATATTTTAATTTCCATCTTAAGCAATAATGACATTAATTGATATAAGTGTGGACATTTCTAGACTTTATAAATAATAACCCTACTTTATACTGGTATAGCTAACACAGGGTGGTACACAGTAATAGGTTGATAGGTACCAATGGTTTAAAAACAAAACACAATAACACTATTTGCAATAGAGTATAGTAGTGATAATGGTTTGCATGGTCCCGTTCTGTTTAGGGCTAGGGTACAGTCCCGTCCCGGTTAGTGTTAGGGTACCGTCCCGTTTATAGTTAGAGTCCCGTGCCGGTTAGGGTTAAGGTCCCGTCCTGTTTAGCGTTAGGGTACAGTCCCGTCCCGGTTAGTGTTAGGGTACCGTCCCGTTTAGAGTTAGAGTCCCGTCCCGGTTAGGGTTAAGGTCCCGTCCTGTTTAGCGTTAGGGTTAAGGTCCCGTCCCGGTTAGTGTCAGGGTACCGTCCCGTTTAGAGTTAGAGTCCCGTCCCGGTTAGGGTTAATGTCCCGTCCTGTTTATGTTTAGGGTTAAGGTCCCGTCCCGGTTAGTGTTAGGGTACCGTCCCGGTTAGGGTTAAGGTCCCGTCCTATTTATGTCTAGGATACAGTCCCGTCTAGGTTAGAGTTAGAGTCCCGTCCCAGTTACGGTTAAGGTCCCATCCCGGTTAGAGTTTTGTTCCCGTCCCGATTTGCGTTAGGATTGCGATTATGTCCCGGTTTAGTATGTTTAAATGATCAAGATTCAGACACCGACGATGATTAATTTTCAATAAAATTCATTAAATGCCATTATTGTCTTTTGTAATATCTTCATAGTTGGAGAGAGAGTGAGTGGATTATTTGATATTGTAGAACGAGAAATGATACGTATTGATAAAAGATACATTAAGAGCCCAGTCCCGATGTTTAAAACAAAAATACGAAAATCAGTATTAAAAAAGATATCAAATTTGAGGTTTTAAAATTCAAAAATAAATTTTAATCAAGTTTTTAAAGCTGTTTAATTTGTTTAGAAAACAAATTTTATGTTTTTTTTTTATTTTTCAAATTTTAAAGTTTCAAATTCTGTCATGTGTTTTTTAACTTTCACTCTATGCAAGTGCCGTCTGTCGCTTTATAATTCATCCACCGTGATCCCTTGTGTCCCTGTAACATTCACCCACACCGAGTGCCGTTTGTCCCTGTAACATTTACACATCGCGAATGCATTGTGTCCCTTTAACATTTATACACAGAGCGTGCCATGTGTCCCTTTAACATTCACTCACCGATATTGCATTGCATCCCTTTAACATTCACACACCGCGAGTGCCTTATGTCCCTTTAACATAATATGAGGTAATACACCTATTACGAACATACGCGATTCAAGGGGAATGAAATTTGCATTGTCCATCCATGTCATCACGCAATATACATGACATCACTTTATATATACCGCTTCGGAACGCGTTATCCTAGTGATGCTGATTGAGCGTGTGACGTCACCACCAGGTGCTGTAATAATAGGAAATTCCCGTATTAGGAACATAATTCAGGGTGGAGTTTCCCCGATTGTTCATCGAGGTTATCACGTAACATACCCACCATGAACATCTTTAACACAATACACCGATTACGAACGTACGCCATTCATGGGGAGTTACATATCCAATTGTTCGTCGATGTCATCACGTAATATACAACCGTATTGGTATACTGCAGCTTCACCGGGGGGGGGGGGGGGGGGGTAATAATGCCGATGGGTTATTGTCTCAAGGCTCCGGTCACATTCGTAGCCAGCTTTTTAAATGGATCACAAATGTAGCCAGCTTTTTTCACCGGCGATCACATTCAGAGACGTGGCGACAGGGGGGGTTGGGGGTGTCTCACCCCCCCCCCCAACTTTGGTCAAAATTTTCAACAGTTGGAAATTTCATACCTGAAACAACATCAGTTGGAAATTTCACACCAACAACAGGTTGAAAATGTTCTTGTAGTTTGATTTTCCAACAATTTATTGGGGGGGGGATTTATTGTTTTTGGACCAATATTTGCATATTTTCCTTCTTTTGGTAATTTTTTTTGACTGAAATGGCCATCAGTTAGAAATTTTCCAACCTTAGGGGGTGTCAGGTTGGAAATTTCCAACACTTGGAACGCTTGTTTCCTGGTCCCTCCCCCATGGCCAGTCAAAAACTTCTAGTTAATTTAAGAAAACAATATTATCCTACATTTGGTCAAAATTGTCACTGGTATTGTCATCAGTTGGAAATTTACCAACCAAAGGGGTTGTTTTGGTTTGATTCAAGGGGGGGGGGGTGCAAATGGAATTACGCAAAACCTTGTCTCTGGTCTTATTTAAGGGGGGGTGCAGTTGGAATTATCAAGGTGGACAACCCCTCCCCCCCACCCAACAGAGACCCTCTAGCCACGTCCCTGATCACATTCGTAGCCAGCTTTTCTAATTCCATGCTTTATATGGCGCGAAATATGACGTCATCACGTTCGTGACTAAAATGTCGATGTCATGCTCCAAAACTGACTTCGTTTATCAATTTATATTGGAATATAATTCGAGCATTCAAACGAGATTGATCGGAAACCTCAGGTTATTAGATGAACTAATATCAAAACAATATTCAAGTTGTTGTTCATCCAGAAAAATGAGATTAACCTGATCGTGTTCATTGAGTCTCGCCTGAATATGAAAAGCTGGCTACAAATGTGATCGCCATAGAAAAGCTGGCTACAAATGTGATCGCCATAGAAAAGCTGGCTACATTTGTGATCGATTTAATAAGCTGGCTACGAATGTGATCGATGCCTTGTGACAATGACCCCATCAGCGGTAATAATCGAGACGTCATAAAATGCGTGGATGGAATCAAAGGCACCTCTATTCCTCATCGAGTCCCGTCTCGGTTAAGGCTAGTGTCCCAACTTGTCCCTTCCCGATTAGAGTTAGGGTCCCGCCTCGTCCCGGTTAAGGCTAGTGTCCCAACTTGTCCCATCCCGATTAGAGTTAGGGTCCCGCCTCGTCCCGGTTAGAGTTAGGGTCCCGCCTCGTCCCGGTTAGAGTTAGGGTCCCGCCTCGTCCCGGTTAGAGTTAGGGTCCCGCCTCGTCCCGGTTAGAGTTAGGGTCCCGCCTCGTCCCGGTTAAGGCTAGTGTCCCAACTTGTCCCATCCCGATTAGAGTTAGGGTCCCGCCTCGTCCCGGTTAGAGTTAGGGTCCCGCCTCGTCCCGGTTAGAGTTAGGGTCCCGCCTCGTCCCGGTTAGAGTTAGGGTCCCGCCTCGTCCCGGTTAGAGTTAGGGTCCCGCCTCGTCCCGGTTAGAGTTAGGGTCCCGCCTCGTCCCGGTTAGAGTTAGGGTCCCGCCTCGTCCCGGTTAGAGTTAGGGTCCCGCCTCGTCCCGATTAGAGTTAGTGTCCCGCCTCGTCCCGATTAGAGTTAGGGTCCCGCCTCGTCCCGATTAGAGTTAGTGTCCCGCCTCGTCCCGATTAGAGTTAGGGTCCCGCCTCGTCCCGATTAGAGTTAGTGTCCCGCCTCGTCCCGATTAGAGTTAGTGTCCCGCCTCGTCCCGATTAGAGTTAGGGTCCCGCCTCGTCCCGATTAGAGTTAGGGTCCCGCCTCGTCCCGATTAGAGTTAGTGTCCCGCCTCGTCCCGATTAGAGTTAGTGTCCCGCCTCGTCCCGATTAGAGTTAGGGTCCCGCCTCGTCCCGATTAGAGTTAGTGTCCCGCCTCGTCCCGATTAGAGTTAGTGTCCCGCCTCGTCCCGATTAGAGTTAGGGTCCCGCCTCGTCCCGATTAGAGTTAGTGTCCCGCCTCGTCCCGATTAGAGTTAGGGTCCCGCCTCGTCCCGATTAGAGTTAGTGTCCCGCCTCGTCCCGATTAGAGTTAGGGTCCCGCCTCGTCCCGATTAGAGTTAGGGTCCCGCCTCGTCCCGATTAGAGTTAGGGTCCCGCCTCGTCCCGATTAGAGTTAGTGTCCCGCCTCGTCCCGATTAGAGTTAGTGTCCCGCCTCGGCCCGATTAGAGTTAGTGTCCCGCCTCGTCCCGATTAGAGTTAGGGTCCCGCCTCGTCCCGATTAGAGTTAGGGTCCCGCCTCGTCCCGATTAGAGTTAGGGTCCCGCCTCGTCCCGATTAGAGTTAGTGTCCCGCCTCGTCCCGATTAGAGTTAGTGTCCCGCCTCGTCCCGATTAGAGTTAGTGTCCCGCCTCGTCCCGATTAGAGTTAGGGTCCCGCCTCGTCCCGATTAGAGTTAGGGTCCCGCCTCGTCCCGATTAGAGTTAGGGTCCCGCCTCGTCCCGATTAGAGTTAGGGTCCCGCCTCGTCCCGATTAGAGTTAGGGTCCCGCCTCGTCCCGATTAGAGTTAGTGTCCCGCCTCGTCCCGATTAGAGTTAGGGTCCCGCCTCGTCCCGATTAGAGTTAGGGTCCCGCCTCGTCCCGATTAGAGTTAGGGTCCCGCCTCGTCCCGATTAGAGTTAGGGTCCCGCCTCGTCCCGATTAGAGTTAGGGTCCCGCCTCGTCCCGATTAGAGTTAGGGTCCCGCCTCGTCCCGGTTAGAGTTAGGGTCCCGCCTCGTCCCGATTAGAGTTAGGGTCCCGCCTCGTCCCGATTAGAGTTAGGGTCCCGCCTCGTCCCGATTAGAGTCAGGGTCCCGCCTCGTCCCGATTAGAGTTAGGGTCCCGCCTCGTCCCGATTAGAGTTAGGGTCCCGCCTCGTCCCGGTTAGGGCTAGTGTCTCGACCTTTCCAAACAGACCAGAGCGGCAACTCAGTGTTGGGCCACTTAATGATCCAAACTGTTTTTACGAATTTGAGGTCATTTTCCACCATCCCGGACTTTACAGAACGATGAATATGGAATAAGTAACGAAATTCACGTCGTTTCATGATTGCTATCAACGGTCCGATTTGACGCTTCAAGGCTGTCACTGGTCAGAATCCAAGAATATGGTGGTGATTTAACCCTTTACCCAACAAACCGGCCAAAACCGGCCAAATAAAGCTTCAACAGCCTAAAATATCTTCGGTCTGTCTCAATAGAACCATACAAATATGGATATCATTGGAACCGGCTCCTTGACCACATTGTGATAGTTACAGTTATGCCCTGTGCCAATGCATTCTCTTATATATGCGAGTCGACCATAGGTCGCCTCGCATATATAAGAGAATGCATTGGCCTAAAAAAATCTTTTTTAACACTTTTTACCATTTTTTCTTACATTCTTTAACAATTTTATAATTTTTAATGTGTTAAGCCAATGCATTCTCTTATATATGCGAGGCGACCTATGGTCGACTCGCATATATAAGAGAATGCATTGGCACAGGGCCGTTATGTTGGGTAAAGGGTTAAACGATTATTACACTTGTTCCACTGATTTGACGCGATAAGTCTGCCATCGTTACGTCTTCTATGTCAGAAAATCAATAACAGTTCCAACGAGCCCATAACTATTCCGTTCTGATGTTCAGCTAACGACTACCAAAAGGGGGAGATTTAGAACGTTTTGCATTGCTGTCAGGTTTTCCAAAATGCAAATTATCGTCTCTGATTAAAGACATAGTATGTACTTGTTCGAGTGCGTGACACTGATAAGTTAGTATTCAGGCGCTGTGTCAACTGGAGGAATGTAGCATTCTACTAACATCACCGAAAATCTTAAGCAAATCGTCCGTACCACTCCATAGAAACCATTGTCTGAACTACGCTAAATTATAAATATTTACTACTCGAATCGGGACGCTTCTATCTGCGATAAACCAACGAAAACGATTTCGCCATCGGAAGTCACTGCATTTAATTAATATATAAGAATGACGGTGTGTATTGTCAATTTAGATATAATATTTGTAAAAATAACCACTTTGAACAATATTATTCTCCATTTCTATTTGATCACCCTACCGGAGTGTTTCACATCACTTTAATAGCGAGACTGCTTTCCTTTCCGACAAACGTTCGATAACGAAGAGTTATTCAACTATCAAGGGTCCCAATCTGGCGCGAGATGTGAAACAGCGTGTAGCTCTATACAACAAATACACAGCTTAATCTGGCCAAACCACTGCTGTTGGGACGATAGTACACTGGCGGGGCGCGAACTCATGCCGGTGCATTAACACCATTACAAGTCCGACACTCTAACCACTGGGCTAACGAACTCCATATTAACAAACTCCATATACTAATTGACAGAGCACTCAAAACACGTTCCCAGTTAAATGGAAATGACATTGATCCGCCGCCGGAAGTGCAAGTATATTTATCCACCGCTCACTACCTCTATTGCCTACATAAAGCCTGCCTAATAAACGTTACGTTTATTACGTCAATGTAGCTTTATTAGGTCAACGTAGCTTTATTAGGTTAGTACTACTTTTATGACGTAATTTGATATGCAAATTGAGCAGGTAACTAGGGACGTCAACCGGCCTTAATGACGTCATTGTGATTTCAGAACGTTCTTATCGTGTATAATTCACTAAAATAATTCGTAAAATGATATATGTTTTAGCTCTAAAATATCTATAAATCATCAGAACAAGGTCTGCTTATAATAAATGTAAAAATGCAAATGAAGTATTTCGCTCTAAGCTGCACTCCGGTTTTCACACGTCATGAATACTAATTTGTTTGCTTGACCTAATAAATGTAATGGCGTCATCGAAGTAACGCATGTAAAACTGAGGAAAATGACAGATTTACCTCACAAAAGGCAAGTTTTGTGCGATGGATAAATAAAATATGTAGCTAATGTCATCGCTTAAACTGTTTATGTCCGCTCGGGGATTTGGCATCTATTGGACTCGGCAGAGCCTCGCCCAATAGATGCTCAAATCCCCCTCACGGACATAAACAATTTAAGCGACGACACTAGCTACATATTCTATATATATGTTCGACCGAAATAGTTAACCGCTAATGTTCATTGAATCCAAGAATCTGGATGTGATTAAGACGATGATGACGAATAATGATGACAATCTGGTTCAAGTTCTTTATTTGTAATGAATATATCAACATAACAATGGTAAAAAGATAACAAACACAAAATAATGATAATACATTACTGGTCAGTGGTCGTACTTTCAAATTAAACTAATGCTTACATGGCATTGCAACATAATAGTACTACTGCAATATCAGTGGATAATAATTATTTCTGTTTTTTTCATTTAATGAAAAATTGTGGAATGAAAACGAAAATGATAATGATGATGAGACAGACCAAGTATCTAAATATCTAAACAGATATGTTTCCTATGATTTATTAGTGATATGTTATGACTATGACTACCTCGTGACACGACGCCTGGATAACAATCATGACAATGTAAGTTTTTAATATTCAACTTTTTCAAGGTATGACTATATTAATTCTAGCGCAACCTGGCGTTTAAAGTTGGTACGTGGGATTATGTCAAATTCTTTCCATTGTTTTGGGAAGATATGTAGCGGTAGGTTTTCAGTAAATGTGGTTCTAGCCATAGTTTCGTGAATATTTCCAGTTTGTCTAGTGATCTTTGTTGGGTTATTATATTTGTTGTAAGTGTCTAAAAGTGAGCTGGGTAAAATATTATTTGACCAATCATGCGTGAATAGATAACATTTAATTATGTATATGTCCTTAATTTTTAGAATCTTACTTAAAAAGCGGGTCTGTGTGGCTATTGTATCTTAGTTCGGATAGCCTTTTTCTGTAGCACGATCAGTTTATTGATAGTTTTAGCAATGCCCCAAATTTCAATACCATACATTTAAATAAGAGACTAATGTTGATGATGGCGACGTCGGCGATCGTGGTGCTGACGACGACTGACTGACGGCGATAGTGGTGATTTAGATGATTATAAGTGACCATACTAATTGGAGGTTTTCCTCTCGTTAAACCTCTGTTTATTAGATATCGATGCTTACCTGCTCAACGTATATGCAATAGCTCGGTTGGGGTTAACGCACTATCCGAAAAGAGTTTAGAGTTACCGCCCACGCTCTCCCACAATCCTATACCGAGCTCTTCAGTTTAGTGAGGATATCACAAGTGCGTTTAAAAAGAAACACGTAACCTGTATGCAGGGAGGATGGGTGGGTAATAACAAGTAAGTATATATGTCTAATAAACAGAGGTTTAACGAGAGGAAAACCTCCAGTTTATAGCAATATCTATACTTACCTGCCCAACGTATATGCAATAAACATAATTTATATAATTATCACAAGGTGGTGGGAAAGGTCACAGAAAGAACAATACTCAGCCTAAATAGGAGATTCTTTTGTCTGTCTCGTGACGTTAGCCGTTCCCAGAATAGCAGATCTGGCAAAGACACCGTCCATCCCTGTGATATTCTCCAGGTAGAATGTTGTGAACGTTTATTCAGAACGCCAACGTGCTGCTTTTAATATATCCACTGCAGAGGCTACATTGAACAAGGCCCAAGATGTTTACAACCTGCGTGTGTCATGTGCTCTGACCAACTCCAATGAACCCTGCGTCTCCTTATCATAAATAAATTTGATGATACTGACTAACGTGCGAGCTATGGAACTTTTAGCTGCAGCTACAGGGCTGGTTGATAGGTGATGAATAATTGCTCGATTGCAAGCCGAGTATTTGACGTTCTGCGAAGATAAGTCTTGAGTTTGAAATATGGAATGAATATAGGTTTCCATGAACAACCCAACTTTTGAGTCTTTGACAAGAAGTTCAATTGTGGAAGGAGCCGAATACCTGTTCCCTCCATGCGAATGTATGATTTAGCAACTGCAAGAGCATGAATCTCGGAAACGAGAGATGCTGAGCAACAGCCAAAAGAAAGACAGTCTTCCATGTGAGGAATTTAAGCTCCACAGAATCTAAAGGTTCAAAATGCGTCTCACCGAGAGCTAATAAAACCTTTGGCAAATCCCAATTAAAGAATGTTGAACAGGATTATATCTTTGTTAAGATATGATAAAACTCTTGTCTGTACTAATATTTAGCCCATTCAAACCCCTGTGTACTGTGGCTATGGCTGATCGGTAGCCTGATACAGTGACTGCTTTGCATTTACGAACTGCATGCAAATATACGAAAATATCTGTTATTTGTGAAACAGTGGCAGAATTGGGACAGATATGTTGTCTATACACCACTTCCGGTATGAGACCAATCGAGATTGATATACTGTATTGGTGGATTGTCGCCGTGCTTGAGTGATGAATTCCATAGCTTTTGTCGAAAAGCGTGAATCATCTCTTGATTCCCGGTTATTTTCCATGCAGTCAATCGGAGACTTCCGGGATCGGGATGAACGACCTGACCTCGAAATTGTGTCAAGAGTTATGTACGAACTGGTATTTCCCGTGGAGCGTCCATTAGTATTTCTAGAAGAAGGGGAAACCAATTCTGACGAGGGGCATATGGTGCTATGAGTATTAACACACAATTTTCTTTCCCCACTTTTCTCAGTACTTTTGGAATAATAATCGGAGGTGGAAAGGCGTACGCGTACAGCCCCCTCCAACTGGTGCTCAATGCATCTACTTCCCAAGCCCTCTGATCTGGGAATGGGGAACAGAATATTGGTAGTTGAGCATACTAAAACGTGGCAAACAGATATATCAACGTTGGGGTATAGATATTGAAAATCAACTGAACTACCCGTGCTGCTAAGCTCCATTCGGTGATACGAATGCGAGCTTTCCTATTGAGATCGTCGGCTAGCACGTTCCGTTTCCCTGGGATATGAGCCGCCCGAAGAAGAATACGACGTCGTCGTGCCCACTGCAATATCTGCTATGTCAACGTACATAGTTCTGGAGACTTGGTCCCCCTCTTTGTTGATATAAGCTACAACTGTGGAATTGTTGCAGCGAATAAGCACAGATTGGCGTTGTATGGATGTCTCGAACCGAAACAATGCCAACTGAACTGCTTTCAATTCGAGGAAATTTATATGCATAGGTTGACACTGAGGCGACGATGTGCCTGATATTTGTTGATCTGCCATGTGCGCCCCCCCCCCCCCCACCATACGAGTTGAGAGGAGTCTGTCCAAATGGAAATGGGAGACTGATGCTGAAGGAGAACACCTTGGCGTAAATTGTCTAGAGTTCTCCACCAAACCAGGTAATGTTGAAACTGAGGTATAGGTGTATCTTTGATTCTAGAACATCCATCGGTGCAGCAGATAGAACTGAAGAGGCCGCATATGGAGTCGAGCCCATAGAGGATTTGTCACCGAGGTATTTGTAACTGATGATGATATCGGTGAAATTATGATTTTAACATTGTACACCTCTTTTTAACACTACATATGCATACACTATTTCTTGCTCTGCTCCTACAACATACATGTATACTATTTAAATTCCTAATTAAACCCTTTGGCTATAAATGTCATTCGGCCTTTTGCTTACGCTCCAAATTACTTTCTAAATTGATAATAGCCCAACATCAGGTTACGGTCTTTGTACTCCCATTTGTTAACTGTGATGACGGTGTTTTTGCTGTGATTTTAACTATATTTACTATTTAGACCTCTTGCAAAGCACTCCATTATAGTTATCACATGGCATACATAACCTTTATGTGAGTAGCATTTCAAATTTTATACTCCACCGTCAAGCTACCAATTATCTTCTTTAATTTTAGTTGACAAAACATTAGAGATCTTGTATCTTACTCCACAATATGTATACATGACATATCATCGCTTGTATGCATACCAGTGGTTAAGAACCTACCCTCGGTCTAATTTTACAGCATATGGAGTCGAGCCCATGGGACTGGATCGATGTGCTGGTATATCTTGACCGTGAGACACGTGATCGAGCTCTGTCATAAGATGAGTGCATCTCTCTAGTGAAGGGAACACTAACCCTTGGCGTATATTGAATTCTGCGCCCAGATAAACAAACTGTTGAGAAGGAATAAGATGAGATTTGGCTTGATTGACTACAAGACCGAGTGACTGTAAGAGTGACTGCATGGGTACTATTAGTTGTTGAAGCAGCGACACCTCTTTGTTTACTAGAATCCAGTCGTCCAAGTACATCATTATTTGCATGCCTTGGAGGTGGAGATGACTTGCAGTATTTTGGTAAAAACCAGTGGAGCGATGGCTAACCTGAAACACATTATTTTGAATTGCAGATGTCGACCTGCCATACAAAACCGGATGAACCGGCGATGTGCCGGAACATAGCTACATGCAGGTGTGCATCCGCTAAATACCATGTGACAGCCCAATCGCCCTGTTCTAAGGCCGTAATGACTATTCTTAAAGTGGTCATTTTGAAATGAGGAACCTTGAGAAACGAGTTTAAGTTTCGAAGGTTGAGAATGGGTCGGTAACCTCCGCCCTTTTTGGTCACGACGAAGAACGTGCTGTAAACTCCCTGATAGTGTTCGGTCCGAATATTCGAATATTCGCTTGTAAAAGTAAATATTCGAATAATTATTTGACTATTCGAATATTCGAGAATAATCTACAGGTAAATGTTTCCTGGTTTGTTATTAGTCTGAGGGTCTGTTAAAAGTATAGTCTATGTTCCACTGACCATAAACGAATTAATATGACGTAACTGTAACGCTCTGATTTGATTGGCGTCATGACGTCGAAATAATTTTATTGGTTAGGTGTAAACCAGACCGTGCTTGCATGTGGTCATAGGAAGCGGACCTATAAGGCATCGTTTTGTTTTGTTTGCGCGTTGTCACTTGTGTGTATAATATGGCGTCAAATTCGAAGAAATAAATCAGATATATGGATTCACTTCACGTTGGATGCCAAAACTAAAAAGGCTACCGCAGGGCTGATCTCTACTGAAAACGCAACCGGTTGAAGCCGCAGACTGTCCGAATATTACACTTCTTGAACAAGAACCTTTAAGCCATACATGGGACATTCACTACTTGAACTTCATAAACAGATAAACTCTTACTATTAAGCCAAAAGACTTTTTTTTCTCTCTCTTTTTTGCGTATAGCATGTGCATGGATAAATAGGCTATTTCATTAAATAATCAATTAGTTCAAAAATATGTTATCTATATAATTTTATAATTTATCTAAATATTCGAATACTATTCGAATATTCGCTCGTTATTCGAACCGAATATTCGAATACCGAAATCCGTCGAATACCGAACACTACTCCCTGACCTACTTGGTCGGAAGGCACATCTTCGATAGCATCTTTTGCTAATAAGATTTTGAACTCGTCTAAACTACATTGTGAAACAATGCCACTGGGAAGGGGTGTAACCTTCACGACCGTGTCCAGTGGATAGGAACTGAAGATCAGTCTGAGTCCCTCTCTGACTGTTCTCAAAACCCAAATATTGTTTGTGATATTGGTAAAGGCGTCTGCAAAACAACTGAGACGAGCCCCTACCTCTGAGTCCTGAGTCCTGAGTCCCTACCTCTGAGTCCTGAGTCCTGAGTCCCTACCTCTGAGTCCTGAGTCCTGAGTCCCTACATCTGAGTCCTGAGTCCTGAGTCCCTACATCTGAGTCCTGAGTCCTGAGCCCCTACCTCTGAGTCCTGAGTCCTGAGTCCCTACATCTGAGTCCTAAGTCCTGAGTCCCTACCTCTGAGTCCTGAGTCCTGAGCCCCTACATCTGAGTCCTGAGTCATGAGCCCCTGCCTCTGAGACGAGCCTCTACCTCTGAGTCCTGAGTCCTGGGCCCCTACCTCTGAGACGAGCCTCTACCTGGGGAGAAACGCCTGGCCTGCATTCAGGAGATTTATATCCGGGTCGCATGGAAGACGACCCTCTGAAAAACCGGATGTTTAGAGGGTTCTGACCGGTTCAAACTACTACGATTTGGATGACCTAGAAAGAGCTCACCAAATCTTTGACCAGATGACGACTGAGCTTGTGAAACCCTTGGAACAAGAATTATGCCCTGACCTCTGCTGATTTGGAAAGTCCAAATGTGAGAGTGGGCGTTTCAAAGGATAAGTTGACGTTGGAGCCTCATAGTTGAGGTGTTTTGTCTCCTTAACGTCTCGTATAATCTCAGCACTATTGTGTAGTACCTCAATGTACTTTCCTTGGAATAATTGATTACACAGGGCTGATTGTTTGAGCAAATTATTTCGGTGGATTTGTGTTTCAAACTCAATTCATTCAAGTGTAACTGCCGATGGGCATACACTGTTTCAAGAACGATACGTGATGTTACGTCAGCCATCGAATGAAAGACCGACATGAGAGCCTGCAATGCATCAGTACAATCCTCAGGCTGCTCAATAACATTCATGATACTGTTCATGTAAGATGTGATAATTGAACAATAGGACACTTCCCTCAGAAGCAATCGCGCGTCCTGGTCTAACTTGCGAAAAGCTTTATTATCTAAAGCTAGCTGTTTATTCGAGAACGTTTTGGCCAATCTGCCTCGAGTTTTCACGCTTTCCTCTACTTCTTCCTCGCACCCCATATTTTGCAAATTGATAATCAGGTATGCGAAAACGAGCATCGTCTGCAGTCCTATAGGAACTTACTCGACCTGTCTTGGACATATCAAGATCCAAATTATGTAAATATGAAGAATTATGCCCTCTCAGGGTAACCTGATCTGCCCAGACTGAACTTTCTGCCCCGAAGAAAGTAAACGATCCAGTACAAAGGATTGAAATACCTCTTGGTCATCATTATGAGACACCGGAATATTCAACTCACAAGCGACCTTGCCCACAAAGTCTTGCCCCTGAACCTCCATAGGTTCTATCCTATGCCGATTAGGTATACAGCACTGGAATGCTGTGACTGCTGTCAGACTGACATGTGTTACTCAGGTAAAGAGAGACAGTCTTCCGAATCTGGGTTAACCCAACGGGAAACCTCTGGTAAGACTAGAGAGGGAGAATTGGTATACCTAATACCGAAATCCGTCGAATACCGAACACTACTCCCTAAACTACTTGGTCGGAAGGCACATCTTCGATAGCATCTTTTGCTAATAAGATTTTGAACTCGTCTAAAACTACTCCCTGACCTACTTGGTCGGAAGGCACATCTTCGATAGCATCTTTTGCTAATAAGATTTTGAACTCGTCTAAACTACATTGTGAAACAATGCCACTGGGAAGGGGTGTAACCTTCACGACCGTGTCCAGTGGATAGGAACAGAAGATCAGTCTGAGTCCCTCTCTGACTGTTCTCAAAACCCAAATATTGTTTGTGATATTGGTAAAGGCGTCTGCAAAACAACTGAGACGAGCCCCTACCTCTGAGTCCTGAGTCCTGAGCCCCTACCTCTGAGTCCTGAGTCCCTACCTCTGAGTCCTGAGTCCTGAGTCCCTACATCTGAGTCCTGAGTCATGAGTCCCTACCTCTGAGACGAGCCTCTACCTCTAAGTCCTGAGTCCTGGGCCCCTACCTCTGAGACGAGCCTCTACCTGGGGAGAAACGCCTGGCCTGCATTCAGGAGATTTATCTCCGGGTCGCATGGAAGACGACCCTCTGAAAAACCGGATGTTTAGAGGGTTCTGACCGGTTCAAACTACTACGATTTGGATGACCTAGAAAGAGCTCACCAAATCTTTGACCAGATGACGACTGAGCTTGTGAAACCCTTGGAACAAGAATTATGCCCTGACCTCTGCTGATTTGGAAAGTCCAAATGTGAGAGTGGGCGTTTCAAAGGATAAGTTGACGTTGGAGCCTCATAGTTGAGGTGTTGTGTCTCCTTAACGTCTCGTATATTCTCAGCACTATTGTGTAGTACCTCAATGTACTTTCCTTGGAATAATTGATTACACAGGGCTGATTGTTTGAGCAAATTATTTCGGTGGATTTGTGTTTCAAACTCAATTCATTCAAGTGTAACTGCCGATGTGCATACACTGTTTCAAGAACGATACGTGATGTTACGTCAGCCATCGAATGAAAGACCGACATGAGAGCCTGCAATGCATCAGTACAATCCTCAGGCTGCTCAATAACATTCATGATACTGTTCATGTAAGATGTGATAACTGAACAATAGGACACTTCCCTCAGAAGCAATCGCGCGTCCTGGTCTAACTTGCGCAAAGCTTTATTATCTAAAGCTAGCTGTTTATTCGAGAACGTTTTGGCCAATCTGCCTCGAGTTTTCACGCTTTCCTCTACTTCTTCCTCGCACCCCATATTTTGCAAATTGATAATCAGGTATGCGAAAACGAGCATCGTCTGCAGTCCTATAGGAACTGACTCGACCTGTCTTGGACATATCAAGATCCAAATTATGTAAATATGAAGAATTATGCCCTCTCAGGGTAACCTGGTCTGCCCAGACTGAACTTTCTGCCCCGAAGAAAGTAAACGATCCAGTACAAAGGATTGAAATACCTCTTGGTCATCATTATGAGACACCGGAATATTCAACTCACAAGCGACCTTGCCCACAAAGTCTTGCCCCTGAACCTCCATAGGTTCTATCCTATGCCGATTAGGTATACAGCACTGGAATGCTGTGACTGCTGTCAAACTGACATGTGTTACTCGGGTAAAGAGAGACAGTCTTCAGAATCTGGGTTAACCCAACGGGAAACCTCTGGTAAGACTAGAGAGGGAGAATTGGTATACCGAATACCGAAATCAGTCGAATACCGAACACTACTCCATGAACTACTTGGTCGGAAGGCACATCTTCGATAGCATCTTTTGCTAATAAGATTTTGAACTCGTCTAAAACTACTCCCTGACCTACTTGGTCGGAAGGCACATCTTCGATAGCATCTTTTGCTAATAAGATTTTGAACTCGTCTAAACTACATTGTGAAACAATGCCACTGGGAAGGGGTGTAACCTTCACGACCGTGTCCAGTGGATAGGAACTGAAGATCAGTCTGAGTCCCTCTCTGACTGTTCTCAAAACCCAAATATTGTTTGTGATATTGGTAAAGGCGTCTGCAAAATAACTGAGACGAGCCCCTACCTCTGAGTCCTGAGTCCTGAGCCCCTACCTCTGAGTCCTGAGTCCTGAGTCCCTACCTCTGAGTCCTGAGTCCCTACATCTGAGTCCTGAGTCATGAGCCCCTACCTCTGAGACGAGCCTCTACCTCTGAGTCCTGAGTCCTGGGTCCCTACCTCTGAGACGAGCCTCTACCTGGGGAGAAACGCCTGGCCTGCATTCAGGAGATTTATCTCCGGGTCGCATGGAAGACGACCCTCTGAAAAACCGGATGTTTAGAGGGTTCTGACCGGTTCAAACTACTACGATTTGGATGACCTAGAAAGAGCTCACCAAATATTTGACCAGATGACGACTGAGCTTGTGAAACCCTTGGAACAAGAATTATGCCCTGACCTCTGCTGATTTGGAAAGTCCAAATGTGAGAGTGGGCGTTTCAAAGGATAAGTTGACGTTGGAGCCTCATAGTTGAGGTGTTGTGTCTCCTTAACGTCTCGTATATTCTCAGCACTATTGTGTAGTACCTCAATGTACTTTCCTTGGAATAATTGATTACACAGGGCTGATTGTTTGAGCAAATTATTTCGGTGGATTTGTGTTTCAAACTCAATTCATTCAAGTGTAACTGCCGATGGGCATACACTGTTTCAAGAACGATACGTGATGTTACGTCAGCCATCGAATGAAAGACCGACATGAGAGCCTGCAATGCATCAGTACAATCCTCAGGCTGCTCAATAACATTCATGATACTGTTCGTGTAAGATGTGATAATTGAACAATAGGACACTTCCCTCAGAAGCAATCGCGCGTCCTGGTCTAACTTGCGAAAAGCTTTATTATCTAAAGCTAGCTGTTTATTCGAGAACGTTTTGGCCAATCTGCCTCGAGTTTTCACGCTTTCCTCTACTTCTTCCTCGCACCCCATATTTTGCAAATTGATAATCAGGTATGCGAAAACGAGCATCGTCTGCAGTCCTATAGGAACTGACTCGACCTGTCTTGGACATATCAAGATCCAAATTATGTAAATATGAAGAATTATGCCCTCTCAGGGTAACCTGATCTGCCCAGACTGAACTTTCTGCCCCGAAGAAAGTAAACGATCCAGTACAAAGGATTGAAATACCTCTTGGTCATCATTATGAGACACCGGAATATTCAACTCACAAGCGACCTTGCCCACAAAGTCTTGCCCCTGAACCTCCATAGGTTCTATCCTATGCCGATTAGGTATACAGCACTGGAATGCTGTGACTGCTGTCAAACTGACATGTGTTACTCAGGTAAAGAGAGACAGTCTTCCGAATCTGGGTTAACCCAACGGGAAACCTCTGGTAAGACTAGAGAGGGAGAATTGGTATACCGAATACCGAAATCCGTCGTATACCGAACACTACTCCCTGACCTACTTGGTCGGAAGGCACATCTTCGATAGCATCTTTTGCTAATAAGATTTTGAACTCGTCTAAACTACATTGTGAAACAATGCCACTGGGAAGGGGTGTAACCTTCACGACCGTGTCCAGTGGATAGGAACTGAAGATCAGTCTGAGTCCCTCTCTGACTGTTCTCAAAACCCAAATATTGTTTGTGATATTGGTAAAGGCGTCTGCAAAACAACTGAGACGAGCCCCCACCTCTGAGTCCTGAGTCTTGAGCCCCTACCTCTGAGTCCTGAGTCCTGAGTCCCTACCTCTGAGTCCTGAGTCCCTACATCTGAGTCCTGAGTCATGAGCCCCTACCTCTGAGACGAGCCTCTACCTCTGAGTCCTGAGTCCTGGGCCCCTACCTCTGAGACGAGCCTCTACCTGGGGAGAAACGCATGGCCTGCATTCAGGAGATTTATCTCCGGGTCGCATGGAAGACGACCCTCTGAAAAACCGGATGTTTAGAGGGTTCTGACTGGTTCAAACTACTACGATTTGGATGACCTAGAAAGAGCTCACCAAATCTTTGACCAGATGACGACTGATCTTGTGAAACCCTTGGAACAAGAATTGTGCCCTGACCTCTGCTGATTTGGAAAGTCCAAATGTGAGAGTGGGCGTTTCAAAGGATAAGTTGACGTTGGAGCCTCATAGTTGAGGTGTTGTGTCTCCTTAACGTCTCGTATATTCTCAGCACTATTGTGTAGTACCTCAATGTACTTTCCTTGGAATAATTGATTACACAGGGCTGATTGTTTGAGCAAATTATTTCGGTGGATTTGTGTTTCAAACTCAATTCATTCAAGTGTAACTGCCGATGGGCATACACTGTTTCAAGAACGATACGTGATGTTACGTCAGCCATCGAATGAAAGACCGACATGAGAGCCTGCAATGCATCAGTACAATCCTCAGGCTGCTCAATAACATTCATGATACTGTTCGTGTAAGATGTGATAATTGAACAATAGGACACTTCCCTCAGAAGCAATCGCGCGTCCTGGTCTAACTTGCGAAAAGCTTTATTATCTAAAGCTAGCTGTTTATTCGAGAACGTTTTGGCCAATCTGCCTCGAGTTTTCACGCTTTCCTCTACTTCTTCCTCGCACCCCATATTTTGCAAATTGATAATCAGGTATGCGAAAACGAGCATCGTCTGCAGTCCTATAGGAACTGACTCGACCTGTCTTGGACATATCAAGATCCAAATTATGTAAATATGAAGAATTATGCCCTCTCAGGGTAACCTGATCTGCCCAGACTGAACTTTCTGCCCCGAAGAAAGTAAACGATCCAGTACAAAGGATTGAAATACCTCTTGGTCATCATTATGAGACACCGGAATATTCAACTCACAAGCGACCTTGCCCACAAAGTCTTGCCCCTGAACCTCCATAGGTTCTATCCTATGCCGATTAGGTATACAGCACTGGAATGCTGTGACTGCTGTCAAACTGACATGTGTTACTCAGGTAAAGAGAGACAGTCTTCCGAATCTGGGTTAACCCAACGGGAAACCTCTGGTAAGACTAGAGAGGGAGAATTGGTATACCGAATACCGAAATCCGTCGTATACCGAACACTACTCCCTGACCTACTTGGTCGGAAGGCACATCTTCGATAGCATCTTTTGCTAATAAGATTTTGAACTCGTCTAAACTACATTGTGAAACAATGCCACTGGGAAGGGGTGTAACCTTCACGACCGTGTCCAGTGGATAGGAACTGAAGATCAGTCTGAGTCCCTCTCTGACTGTTCTCAAAACCCAAATATTGTTTGTGATATTGGTAAAGGCGTCTGCAAAACAACTGAGACGAGCCCCCACCTCTGAGTCCTGAGTCTTGAGCCCCTACCTCTGAGTCCTGAGTCCTGAGTCCCTACCTCTGAGTCCTGAGTCCCTACATCTGAGTCCTGAGTCATGAGCCCCTACCTCTGAGACGAGCCTCTACCTCTGAGTCCTGAGTCCTGGGCCCCTACCTCTGAGACGAGCCTCTACCTGGGGAGAAACGCATGGCCTGCATTCAGGAGATTTATCTCCGGGTCGCATGGAAGACGACCCTCTGAAAAACCGGATGTTTAGAGGGTTCTGACTGGTTCAAACTACTACGATTTGGATGACCTAGAAAGAGCTCACCAAATCTTTGACCAGATGACGACTGATCTTGTGAAACCCTTGGAACAAGAATTGTGCCCTGACCTCTGCTGATTTGGAAAGTCCAAATGTGAGAGTGGGCGTTTCAAAGGATAAGTTGACGTTGGAGCCTCATAGTTGAGGTGTTGTGTCTCCTTAACGTCTCGTATATTCTCAGCACTATTGTGTAGTACCTCAATGTACTTTCCTTGGAATAATTGATTACACAGGGCTGATTGTTTGAGCAAATTATTTCGGTGGATTTGTGTTTCAAACTCAATTCATTCAAGTGTAACTGCCGATGGGCATACACTGTTTCAAGAACGATACGTGATGTTACGTCAGCCATCGAATGAAAGACCGACATGAGAGCCTGCAATGCATCAGTACAATCCTCAGGCTGCTCAATAACATTCATGATACTGTTCATGTAAGATGTGATAATTGAACAATAGGACACTTCCCTCAGAAGCAATCGCGCGTCCTGGTCTAACTTGCGAAAAGCTTTATTATCTAAAGCTAGCTGTTTATTCGAGAACGTTTTGGCCAATCTGCCTCGAGTTTTCACGCTTTCCTCTACTTCTTCCTCGCACCCCATATTTTGCAAATTGATAATCAGGTATGCGAAAACGAGCATCGTCTGCAGTCCTATAGGAACTGACTCGACCTGTCTTGGACATATCAAGATCCAAATTATGTAAATATGAAGAATTATGCCCTCTCAGGGTAACCTGATCTGCCCAGACTGAACTTTCTGCCCCGAAGAAAGTAAACGATCCAGTACAAAGGATTGAAATACCTCTTGGTCATCATTATGAGACACCGGAATATTCAACTCACAAGCGACCTTGCCCACAAAGTCTTGCCCCTGAACCTCCATAGGTTCTATCCTATGCCGATTAGGTATACAGCACTGGAATGCTGTGACTGCTGTCAAACTGACATGTGTTACTCAGGTAAAGAGAGACAGTCTTCAGAATCTGGGTTAACCCAACGGGAAACCTCTGGTAAGACTAGAGAGGGAGAATTGGTATACCGAATACCGAAATCAGTCGAATACCGAACACTACTCCATGAACTACTTGGTCGGAAGGCACATCTTCGATAGCATCTTTTGCTAATAAGATTTTGAACTCGTCTAAACTACATTGTGAAACAATGCCACTGGAAAGGGGTGTAACCTTCACGACCGTGTCCAGTGGATAGGAACTGAAGATCAGTCTGAGTCCCTCTCTGACTGTTCTCAAAACCCAAACATTGTTTGTGATATTGGTAAAGGCGTCTGCAAAACAACTGAGACGAGCCCCTACCTCTGAGTCCTGAGTCCTGAGCCCCTACCTCTGAGTCCTGAGTCCTGAGTCCCTACATCTGAGTCCTGAGTCCTGAGTCCCTACCTCTGAGTCCTGAGTCCTGAGCCCCTACATCTGAGTCCTGAGTCCTGAGCCCCTACCTCTGAGACGAGCCTCTACCTCTGAGTCCTGAGTCCTGGGCCCCTACCTCTGAGACGAGCCTCTACCTGGGGAGAAACGCCTGGCCTGCATTCAGGAGATTTATCTCCGGGTCGCATGGAAGACGACCCTCTGAAAAATCGGATGTTTAGAGGGTTCTGACCGGTTCAAACTACTACGATTTGGATGACCTAGAAAGAGCTCACCAAATCTTTGACCAGATGACGACTGAGCTTGTGAAACCCTTGGAACAAGAATTATGCCCTGACCTCTGCTGATTTGGAAAGTCCAAATGTGAGAGTGGGTGTTTCAAAGGATAAGTTGACGTTGGAGCCTCATAGTTGAGGTGTTGTGTCTCCTTAACGTCTCGTATATTCTCAGCACTATTGTGTAGTACCTCAATGTACTTTCCTTGGAATAATTGATTACACAGGGCTGATTGTTTGAGCAAATTATTTCGGTGGATTTGTGTTTCAAACTCAATTCATTCAAGTGTAACTGCCGATGGGCATACACTGTTTCAAGAACGATACGTGATGTTACGTCAGCCATCGAATGAAAGACCGACATGAGAGCCTGCAATGCATCAGTACAATCCTCAGGCTGCTCAATAACATTCATGATACTGTTCGTGTAAGATGTGATAATTGAACAATAGGACACTTCCCTCAGAAGCAATCGCGCGTCCTGGTCTAACTTGCGAAAAGCTTTATTATCTAAAGCTAGCTGTTTATTCGAGAACGTTTTGGCCAATCTGCCTCGAGTTTTCACGCTTTCCTCTACTTCTTCCTCGCACCCCATATTTTGCAAATTGATAATCAGGTATGCGAAAACGAGCATCGTCTGCAGTCCTATAGGAACTGACTCGACCTGTCTTGGACATATCAAGATCCAAATTATGTAAATATGAAGAATTATGCCCTCTCATGGTAACCTGATCTGCCCAGACTGAACTTTCTGCCCCGAAGAAAGTAAACGATCCAGTACAAAGGATTGAAATACCTCTTGGTCATCATTATGAGACACCGGAATATTCAACTCACAAGCGACCTTGCCCACAAAGTCTTGCCCCTGAACCTCCATAGGTTCTATCCTATGCCGATTAGGTATACAGCACTGGAATGCTGTGACTGCTGTCAAACTGACATGTGTTACTCAGGTAAAGAGAGACAGTCTTCAGAATCTGGGTTAACCCAACGGGAAACCTCTGGTAAGACTAGAGAGGGAGAATTGGTATACCGAATACCGAAATCAGTCGAATACCGAACACTACTCCATGAACTACTTGGTCGGAAGGCACATCTTCGATAGCATCTTTTGCTAATAAGATTTTGAACTCGTCTAAAACTACGTCCTGACCTACTTGGTCGGAAGGCACATCTTCGATAGCATCGTTTGCTAATAAGATTTTGAACTCGTCTAAACTACATTGTGAAACAATGCCACTGGGAAGGGGTGTAACCTTCACGACCGTGTCCAGTGGATAGGAACTGAAGATCAGTCTGAGTCCCTCTCTGACTGTTCTCAAAACCCAAACATTGTTTGTGATATTGGTAAAGGCGTCTGCAAAACAACTGAGACGAGCCCCTACCTCTGAGTCCTGAGTCCTGAGCCCCTACCTCTGAGTCCTGAGTCCTGAGTCCCTACATCTGAGTCCTGAGTCCTGAGTCCCTACCTCTGAGTCCTGAGTCCTGAGCCCCTACATCTGAGTCCTGAGTCATGAGCCCCTACCTCTGAGACGAGCCTCTACCTCTGAGTCCTGAGTCCTGGGCCCCTACCTCTGAGACGAGCCTCTACCTGGGGAGAAACGCCTGGCCTGCATTCAGGAGATTTATCTCCGGGTCGCATGGAAGACGACCCTCTGAAAAACCGGATGTTTAGAGGGTTCTGACCGGTTCAAACTACTACGATTTGGATGACCTAGAAAGAGCTCACCAAATATTTGACCAGATGACGACTGAGCTTGTGAAACCCTTGGAACAAGAATTATGCCCTGACCTCTGCTGATTTGGAAAGTCCAAATGTGAGAGTGGGCCTTTCAAAGGATAAGTTGACGTTGGAGCCTCATAGTTGAGGTGTTGTGTCTCCTTAACGTCTCGTATATTCTCAGCACTATTGTGTAGTACCTCAATGTACTTTCCTTGGAATAATTGATTACACAGGGCTGATTGTTTGAGCAAATTATTTCGGTGGATTTGTGTTTCAAACTCAATTCATTCAAGTGTAACTGCCGATGGGCATACACTGTTTCAAGAACGATACGTGATGTTACGTCAGCCATCGAATGAAAGACCGACATGAGAGCCTGCAATGCATCAGTACAATCATCAGGCTGCTCAATAACATTCATGATACTGTTCATGTAAGATGTGATAATTGAACAATAGGACACTTCCCTCAGAAGCAATCGCGCGTCCTGGTCTAACTTGCGAAAAGCTTTATTATCTAAAGCTAGCTGTTTATTCGAGAACGTTTTGGCCAATCTGCCTCGAGTTTTCACGCTTTCCTCTACTTCTTCCTCGCACCCCATATTTTGCAAATTGATAATCAGGTATGCGAAAACGAGCATCGTCTGCAGTCCTATAGGAACTGACTCGACCTGTCTTGGACATATCAAGATCCAAATTATGTAAATATGAAGAATTATGCCCTCTCAGGGTAACCTGATCTGCCCAGACTGAACTTTCTGCCCCGAAGAAAGTAAACGATCCAGTACAAAGGATTGAAATACCTCTTGGTCATCATTATGAGACACCGGAATATTCAACTCACAAGCGACCTTGCCCACAAAGTCTTGCCCCTGAACCTCCATAGGTTCTATCCTATGCCGATTAGGTATACAGCACTGGAATGCTGTGACTGCTGTCAAACTGACATGTGTTACTCAGGTAAAGAGAGACAGTCTTCCGAATCTGGGTTAACCCAACGGGAAACCTCTGGTAAGACTAGAGAGGGAGAATTGGTATACCGAATACCGAAATCCGTCGAATACCGAACAGTACTCCCTGACCTACTTGGTCGGAAGGCACATCTTCGATAGCATCTTTTGCTAATAAGATTTTGAACTCGTCTAAACTACATTGTGAAACAATGCCACTGGGAAGGGGTATAACCTTCACGACCGTGTCCAGTGGATAGGAACTGAAGATCAGTCTGAGTCCCTCTCTGACTGTTCTCAAAACCCAAATATTGTTTGTGATATTGGTAAAGGCGTCTGCAAAACAACTGAGACGATCCCCTACCTCTGAGTCCTGAGTCCTGAGCCCCTACCTCTGAGTCCCGAGTCCTGAGCCCCTACATCAGAGTCCTGAGTCATGAGCCCCTACCTCTGAGACGAGCCTCTACCTCTGAGTCCTGAGTCCTGGGCCCCTACCTCTGAGACGAGCCTCTACCTGGGGAGAAACGCCTGGCCTGCATTCAGGAGATTTATCTCCGGGTCGCATGGAAGACGACCCTCTGAAAAACCGGATGTTTAGAGGGTTCTGACCGGTTCAAACTACTACGATTTGGATGACCTAGAAAGAGCTCACCAAATCTTTGACCAGATGACGACTGAGCTTGTGAAACCCTTGGAACAAGAATTATGCCCTGACCTCTGCTGATTTGGAAAGTCCAAATGTGAGAGTGGGCGTTTCAAAGGATAAGTTGACGTTGGAGCCTCATAGTTGAGGTGTTGTGTCTCCTTAACGTCTCGTATATTCTCAGCACTATTGTGTAGTACCTCAATGTACTTTCCTTGGAATAATTGATTACACAGGGCTGATTGTTTGAGCAAATTATTTCGGTGGATTTGTGTTTCAAACTCAATTCATTCAAGTGTAACTGCCGATGGGCATACACTGTTTCAAGAACGATACGTGATGTTACGTCAGCCATCGAATGAAAGACCGACATGAGAGCCTGCAATGCATCAGTACAATCCTCAGGCTGCTCAATAACATTCATGATACTGTTCATGTAAGATGTGATAATTGAACAATAGGACACTTCCCTCAGAAGCAATCGCGCGTCCTGGTCTAACTTGCGAAAAGCTTTATTATCTAAAGCTAGCTGTTTATTCGAGAACGTTTTGGCCAATCTGCCTCGAGTTTTCACGCTTTCCTCTACTTCTTCCTCGCACCCCATATTTTGAAAATTGATAATCAGGTATGCGAAAACGAGCATCGTCTGCAGTCCTATAGGAACTGACTCGACCTGTCTTGGACATATCGAGATCCAAATTATGTAAATATGAAGAATTATGCCCTCTCAGGGTAACCTGATCTGCCCAGACTGAACTTTCTGCCCAGAAGAAAGTAAACGATCCAGTACAAAGGATTGAAATACCTCTTGGTCATCATTATGAGACACCGGAATATTCAACTCACAAGCGACCTTGCCCACAAAGTCTTGCCCCTGAACCTCGATACGTGATGTTACGTCAGCCATCGAATGAAAGACCGACATGAGAGCCTGCAATGCATCAGTACAATCATCAGGCTGCTCAATAACATTCATGATACTGTTCATGTAAGATGTGATAATTGAACAATAGGACACTTCCCTCAGAAGCAATCGCGCGTCCTGGTCTAACTTGCGAAAAGCTTTATTATCTAAAGCTAGCTGTTTATTCGAGAACGTTTTGGCCAATCTGCCTCGAGTTTTCACGCTTTCCTCTACTTCTTCCTCGCACCCCATATTTTGCAAATTGATAATCAGGTATGCGAAAACGAGCATCGTCTGCAGTCCTATAGGAACTGACTCGACCTGTCTTGGACATATCAAGATCCAAATTATGTAAATATGAAGAATTATGCCCTCTCAGGGTAACCTGATCTGCCCAGACTGAACTTTCTGCCCCGAAGAAAGTAAACGATCCAGTACAAAGGATTGAAATACCTCTTGGTCATCATTATGAGACACCGGAATATTCAACTCACAAGCGACCTTGCCCACAAAGTCTTGCCCCTGAACCTCCATAGGTTCTATCCTATGCCGATTAGGTATACAGCACTGGAATGCTGTGACTGCTGTCAAACTGACATGTGTTACTCAGGTAAAGAGAGACAGTCTTCCGAATCTGGGTTAACCCAACGGGAAACCTCTGGTAAGACTAGAGAGGGAGAATTGGTATACCGAATACCGAAATCCGTCGAATACCGAACAGTACTCCCTGACCTACTTGGTCGGAAGGCACATCTTCGATAGCATCTTTTGCTAATAAGATTTTGAACTCGTCTAAACTACATTGTGAAACAATGCCACTGGGAAGGGGTATAACCTTCACGACCGTGTCCAGTGGATAGGAACTGAAGATCAGTCTGAGTCCCTCTCTGACTGTTCTCAAAACCCAAATATTGTTTGTGATATTGGTAAAGGCGTCTGCAAAACAACTGAGACGATCCCCTACCTCTGAGTCCTGAGTCCTGAGCCCCTACCTCTGAGTCCCGAGTCCTGAGCCCCTACATCAGAGTCCTGAGTCATGAGCCCCTACCTCTGAGACGAGCCTCTACCTCTGAGTCCTGAGTCCTGGGCCCCTACCTCTGAGACGAGCCTCTACCTGGGGAGAAACGCCTGGCCTGCATTCAGGAGATTTATCTCCGGGTCGCATGGAAGACGACCCTCTGAAAAACCGGATGTTTAGAGGGTTCTGACCGGTTCAAACTACTACGATTTGGATGACCTAGAAAGAGCTCACCAAATCTTTGACCAGATGACGACTGAGCTTGTGAAACCCTTGGAACAAGAATTATGCCCTGACCTCTGCTGATTTGGAAAGTCCAAATGTGAGAGTGGGCGTTTCAAAGGATAAGTTGACGTTGGAGCCTCATAGTTGAGGTGTTGTGTCTCCTTAACGTCTCGTATATTCTCAGCACTATTGTGTAGTACCTCAATGTACTTTCCTTGGAATAATTGATTACACAGGGCTGATTGTTTGAGCAAATTATTTCGGTGGATTTGTGTTTCAAACTCAATTCATTCAAGTGTAACTGCCGATGGGCATACACTGTTTCAAGAACGATACGTGATGTTACGTCAGCCATCGAATGAAAGACCGACATGAGAGCCTGCAATGCATCAGTACAATCCTCAGGCTGCTCAATAACATTCATGATACTGTTCATGTAAGATGTGATAATTGAACAATAGGACACTTCCCTCAGAAGCAATCGCGCGTCCTGGTCTAACTTGCGAAAAGCTTTATTATCTAAAGCTAGCTGTTTATTCGAGAACGTTTTGGCCAATCTGCCTCGAGTTTTCACGCTTTCCTCTACTTCTTCCTCGCACCCCATATTTTGAAAATTGATAATCAGGTATGCGAAAACGAGCATCGTCTGCAGTCCTATAGGAACTGACTCGACCTGTCTTGGACATATCGAGATCCAAATTATGTAAATATGAAGAATTATGCCCTCTCAGGGTAACCTGATCTGCCCAGACTGAACTTTCTGCCCAGAAGAAAGTAAACGATCCAGTACAAAGGATTGAAATACCTCTTGGTCATCATTATGAGACACCGGAATATTCAACTCACAAGCGACCTTGCCCACAAAGTCTTGCCCCTGAACCTCCATAGGTTCTATCCTATACCGATTAGGTATACAGCACTGGAATGCTGTGACTGCTGTCAAACTGACATGTGTTACTCAGGTAAAGAGAGACAGTCTTCCGAATCTGGGTTAACCCAACGGGAAACCTCTGGTAAGACTAGAGAGGGAGAATTGGTATCAAATTCCTCAATTTCTGAATCTGAACATGATTGAGTTTTCTGAGAATTAAATTTCGAAAAATCTCTTTCTTTGGGTTGTGGTCCTACCACGTTCTGCTTCTAGAGCAAGTTGAACTTGTTTGGCCACGAATTCCCGCATTGGTATCGGGATTGACTGATATGGATGCCGAGGCCGGCAACCTTGTGTCAGGTTTATGCCGCCGTCGAAGAAGCATGCTCCCGGGATTTCGAAATCATTTTATCTAATTAATTTCGCCCGGGTTTCCTTAGTACATGATTTACAAATGGTACACGGAAAAGATTCGTTGCATACCCTGTGCCTATAGCACGTGAGTGTCCATGGAATCCATTATAGAATTACGAGAAGAATACTTATACATTTTATCCAAATTCGGATTGACGTCCATTTTTTCAGCTTTGCTTCCGATCACAAAAGCTATCCGAACTAAACCGAATAGCTCGGTAGAGGATTGTGGGAGAGCGTGGCAGGTAACTCTAAACTCTTTTCGGATAGTGCGTTAACCGCAATCGAGTTATTGCATATACGTTAAGCAGGTATAATATCTGAGTTACAAATGGATACCAGGATATGGTTATTAGCTGCAAGTATTCTCTCTTTAAAATTGTATACATGTTGCCTTCTCAAAATTGACAAAGATAACATATTACTGCATATCACTCATGCTACATAATCTCTCATAACCAGTGATAAATATATAACAATTGTTATAACTAATATGATATGATACTGTGAATGTTGTTGAAAGGTTGGCTGATAAATCATATTTTGATAAAAATGTTATCAGGATACCTTACTCTTGAAACGTCGTGATACACGTTCCTTAATCTTTCTCCATGTGCCTGTTAGTATGTTGCTGTGTGGTGAATTTTGTTTATGAATATCGACAAACAACTCATTCGCGTTGTGACTGAAGTGTGTCGATGTCTCCACAAATTTGCAGTTGTATGACTGGGCGACTTTTTTTCCCTCTGTAAAACAAGATAAATTGGAGAGTTAAAATGAGTATTAGGGTGGAGCAGGGGTAGCTCTGTTCGACACTAATAGCCACAGAATGAATCTAAAAACGTAAATTTTCCATCAACAAAGCTGCATCATCAACCTATCTCGAACATCAAAATAAAGGCTGCTTTTTGTGGATTTTCGCGATGCCTATGTATCTATATGAAATTTTCATTTACCCGGTTTTGTGATAAACATTAACTCAAGAAATTTCATTTAATTTGTTGTCATAACAGACCGTGCATCTTCAAACATATCATTTTCGTAACAATAAATGTTTTCTTTTGAGATAATGGCATATTATTGTATATTTTCTCCAAATATATCCTTCTCAAACAGAAACATTAACATATATGTGCACGAGTTAACCCTTTACCCAACACACCGGCCAAAAACGGTCAAATAAAGCTGCAACAGCCTAAATTATCTTGGGTCTGTCTCAATAAAACCATACAAATATGGATATCATTGGAAGCGACTCATTGCCCACATTGTGATAGTTACAGTTATACCCTGTGCCAATGCATTCTCTTATATATGCGAGTCGACCATAGGTCGCCTCGCATATATAAGAGAATGCATTGGCCTAAAAAATGTGTTAAGCCAATGCATTCTCGTATATATGCGAGGCGACCTATGGTCGACTCGCATATATACGAGAATGCATTGGCACAGGGCCGTTCTGTTGGGTAAAGGGTTAAAGGGAGACTGTACCTAAATCGAACCATTTTTGGGCCATCTCATACTATAATTCAATAAAATAATTAATATGAAAGAATGAGAGTTAAATACACTCACATATAACAACGTATGAGAACCCATACAGAGCCCCTGACAAACATAAGCAGACGACACTCTTCTATATGCTTCTATATATGTGTGGGGCTCCCTGCAGGGTAATGAATGAGAGTTAAATACACTCACATATAACAACGTATAAGAACATGATTGTTATAACGAAAATTAGTAAAATGCTTTTTTTAGGCCAATGCATTCTCTTATATATGCGAGGCGACCTATGGTCGACTCGCATATATAAGAGAATGCATTGGCACAGGGCATAACTGTAACTATCACAATGTGGTCAAGGAGCCGGTTCCAATGATATCCATATTTGTATGGTTCTATTGAGACAGACCGAAGATATTTTAGGCTGTTGAATCTTTATTTGGCCGGTTTTGGCCGGTTTGTTGGGTAAAGGGTTAAGCCATCATTACAATTATCATCATGTTGTTTTACATCGTTCATAGAGTAACTAGTGTATTTATCATTCACCTCTGACTCCCAATAATTAATTAGTTGCATAGTGCATATGTTAAAGAGAGTAAGTAGAAGATGTCCCATAAAAACACAGAACGACACAATGTGTAAATGGGTTTGTCGATATGGCACGAGTGCTGTCGCGGAAGGATAGAACGAGGGGCGCTTGCGCCTCGAGTTCTATCCTTCCACGACAGCACGAGTGCCGTGTCGACAAACCCATTTACACATCGTGTCGTTATGTGTTTACTACACGCTTCGCGTCCTAGAATCCGTGCATTAAAAATACAGGATTAGAAGGCTTATTTAGGTTCATACTGTGCGTGTTTGTCATGTGTGATGATTCTTTTATTTAAATAGTTCCAGTTTCATGGTTGAAGCGAACGTCATGTACGTCATTTTACGTCAACGAGATGCGTATGGAACGTAAGTTCCATACGGATTTGTAAATATGGAACAGCAATAACACCGTACTTCTAGGGACAAGCGTGTAATACATAGCTGGATTTAGGTGCAGTGTTTCTTATTTGTTCTCGGCGTCTAGTGTTCATATTTGAAGATATGTGACCACTGCTAGAACATTTGTATATAATAAATATAATAGTTGATGTGGCTGGTCTGATAATTAAAATGAACACTCCCATGTCCAATGGAGATGTTAACCCGTCAGATAAAACAGTGTCTCCTCTAGACTAAGTACAAACACAACACATTTGTAGCAGATAGCCGCTGGCTTTGTTGGTGACAAGATGCGAACAGACATTTCAGCAACGGCTGTTAGAAACATTTGGTGGCAGAAACCTTTTCATGTTCATACCAATAGTATGGTTTTTAACCACATACTGTCTTATGTGCTAATAAGTATACTCATGCAGTTGGTAAATATTTTCTCAAACCAAGACTTTCAAACAACCTGATTGAACTGACAGCCGTTTACAGAAGGCATTGAGGCATTAAACAGAGATAAAACCACTGTGTGAAGAAAACAACTCTGAAAGCTTTGAATGCTCATGCCTGCATACATGGAGTACATCATACATATACTATTGATCAACGTTACATTATACGCATATATAAACATGATCACTATGAATCCTACGTGATTAATTCCAATTCGTAATAATTTGATTCCAGCAATGCACTGAGTTCCAAAATGAAGAACATTCTACACAATAACATATTTATCGGTCGGACATATTATAACTATTACTTATAATATATGATGACTACTTATGACAAAAACGTCTGAAACGTTCTGCTTTGTATAAACGACCTTGGTACCGGCAAAGACATGCAATGTCATGTGTGTTCCATTTATTTGAAATATCCACATGTTTTTAATTAAAATTAAATTTTGATACGCGCACCTCGCGATACCAGACGGACTAAAGTGATCAGAACGTTATCTCACCCAGTAAGCCCGACCACGGCTTACACTCATTAACACTAATCACCTGCCTTTAGCATGTGATCGACAATTAACATCGACTCAGTTGTACTGATACGTTGCGCTTCGGGCAAAAGTTTTGTACTGTACTGCGAAACGTCCAAAACAAGAACTATATTGTTATGGTATATTATGAGCGGACGAACAGATAATATGTGACCCGCCATATCAAATCCAGTCGTAAGTCGGGATTTTTTTTACCCTGTGCCAATGCATTCTCTTATATATGCGAGTCGACCATAGGTCGCGTCGCATATATAAGAGAATGCATTGGCCTAACATTTTTTTTACAATTTTAATAATTTTTTCTTGTATTCTTTAACAATTTTATAATTTCACCCATACATAGCCCCAGAAAAACATGAGCAGACGACACTCTTCTATATGCTTCTACATATGTGTGGGGCTACCTGCAGGGTAATGGATATTTTTTATTTTATGTCCTAAAAATTGTAAGAAACATTTATTTTAAAAAAATGATAAAAAATTGTTAGGCCAATGCATTCTCTTATATATGCGAGGCGACCTATGGTCGACTCGCATATATAAGATAATGCATTGGCACAGGGTAAAAAAAATCCCGACTTACGACTGGATTTGATATGGCGGGTCACATATAAGTGCAGAATGATTCTTATTTATAGATCGACAGTGTTCAGATAATAACTTCAAAAGTGACCGTTTGTAATACCTATTATCGGAACATTTCCTAACGGAAACTACTAATAATTAAGTGTTCAGTAACGAAACGGTACTCACCACCGGCGGCGATGACCTTTCTCCGGCCCAGATCGCACCTGTTCTCCACCAAAATAATGGGATTGGTGTCGTTCCACATTCGGCGCAAATGGAACAGGATATGCGTGGCATGGCGGAATGATTTCCGGTCTCCTCGCGAGTAGACCACAACGTACAGTTCACAGTCATGAGTTGGAACCATATTCTGTAAAAGGGAGATCAACCAGATAAGCGTAAACTCTTAAAGTCGCAGACGTCCTGGTTGAGCTGAATACGTCACTCACACCTTAAAGTCGCAGACGTCCTAGTTGAGCTGAATACGTCACTCTCACCTTAAAGTCGCAGACAGCCTAGTTGAGCTGAATACGTCACTCACACCTTAAAGTCGCAGACGTCCTAGTTGAGCTGAATACGTCACTCACACCTTAAAGTCGCAGACAGCCTAGTTGAGCTGAATACGTCACTCTCACCGCAGGCGTCCTAGTTGAGCTGAATACGTCACTCTCACCGGTTTTCTGTGATAAAGTTAACTAGGTTCCCGAAATTGTGATAAAGTTACCAGGTTGGAGAGGATTGTGATAAAGTTACCCAGGTTAATAACATTTCATGTTTAGCAAGAAATTATAAATTTTTGCGATCAAAATGACGAACTACAGTACTACTATGTCTTAATTTATGCTTAATAAGTGCTATATTACTTGCCAAAACTGAACAATATTTCCCTCTGTCACTTTTAAATCGAGTTGATATTGTGAGATTTGCTTAATCTGGGTAACTTTATCACAATTCTCTCCAACCTGGGTAACTTTATCACAAATTTAGGAACCTGGGTAACTTTATCACAGAAAACCGGTGAGGGTGACCTATTCAGCCCTAGTTGAGTGTCCGGGTTATCCAACGAACGTACGGTACTATTGTAGTGTGCAATAAGTTCGTGGGCATTTTTTGAGTGATTTGCTTACATAAAACTAAAACTGTGTATAATCTTCCAGTATTGATATTTATTTTATTAATCTGGTATAGCTATAGAAAAAAGATACAGACATAAAAACGCAAGCGAATCAACTAACCGACCATAATTATGTTACACGAATGAAACCATTGTTCAAAGCACTATCGAATTGGAGCAATAAAGTTACAAACACTACACTACATATAAGAGCTAGTCGCGAGCACAACCTACAGGACGAGCTTCGGAACTGTTGTGCTAAACTATAAGCAGACAGGTTTTGAGTCAATGTTCCTTGGTATGGAGTATATTAACGGAAATCAATTCGAACTTGCACATGTGGTAATTGGATGATAATTAGTCGCCTTCTTAAACATAATTCGTTGAAAGAATATTCGAGCAGACCTGTCAATACAAGTCATCATTAATTAATGCATTAAATCTTACCTGAATACGGGCTCACACCTCGCTGTCCATATTCCCGTGTTATATTACCAACATTGAATTGATTTCGGTCGAGTCGGTTCCAGGAATATATTCATTTTCTATGTATTGTGTAATCAGGTTTCAGTTGATTTCGATCGAGTCGGTTCCAGGAATATATTCATTTTCTATGTATTGTGTAATCAGGTTTCAGTTGATTTCGGTCGAGTCGGTTCCATGTTTAGTAGAGCGTGTGTTCCTAGTCCAGTAGAAGTTGAAGTTTATCCGTGTATATGATGGAGGTTATAAGAAGTGTACACATCTTGGGGAATTAGCTTTAATGTATATCACATACACCAGACGTCAGAGGCGGACTGGCCGATCGGGAGACCGGGAAATTTCCCGATGGGCCGGAGGCCGGAAAAATTATATGATTCCACGTGATTTTATATCAAGCGATAATCCGAGGGTTTTATTTACTTGGGGGGGGGGGGCGAACCGCAAATGAAACCGACGTGGGCCGCCGCATGTGTTGTTTAACCAGCCGTGTATCCAATAAGATGGCACTCTTCTCACATAAATTGATGAAGTGAATTCCATTTTACGACGGCGTCTGAGATTGTCCCGATTGTAACCATATTTGGAACCGTCACTAAACAAGAATATATTGATTCGGAAATTATTCCACATGTAAAAGTTTTACTTCGGATAATGTGTACTGCCAATATATATATATATAAATATATATCACCCGAGAAGCGGAAAACCGGCGAGGAAAGACAGAAGTTACCTAAATTGGGAAGTTTGCAGGTTCCCCGTGTGAGTGTAATGTGACGTTCGGGGGGGGGGGGGGGCAGAGGCGGAATGGCCGATCGGGAGGCCGGGAAATTTCCGGACGTGAGCCGGCACATGTGTTGTTTAACCAGCCGAATTGGCTAATCGTAATTTTGTCATTAAATGAACTTGTCAGCATCATATAACACCACGTAAAGACCCCGTTAATCTCGAGATTTTAACGGTAACTCCCAGCTGTAAATCCCAAAAAAAATCTCACGCACCCCCCCTCCCGGACCCCCCCCCCCCCCCCCAATTGAAATTTACAACAAAATAGGAACGCTTCAGTTGATGCCAGTCTAGATGCTAGGATTCGCGATTTTCTTGTATAGTTTTCAAACTTTTCTAACCCCGGGCCGAACAACCATGAACAGCCCGGTGTGTCCTGGTCTCGTGTCCGTAGCCGTGTGCATTTGTCTGGAGTTAGACCGCTAGATGTTAGAATTTATGCATTTTTTCAGGTAAAAATATTTGATTGGTCTCATACCGGGAATATATAGAACCATGGTTTATGAATATATAGGATATTAGGCCAGAGGTGCAAATGGAATTATGCAAAAACATGTATTTGGTCTGCATCTGATTCAAGGGGAGGGGGGAGTTGGAATTTCCCACGGTGGACTATGGACACCCCCGAACAGATGGGCCAGTATTATATTAATTTCCCGGGCCGGTTTTTTGGCCCAGTCCGCCTCTGCCAGACGTCCAGCATACATACATGTATAACAAAAATATAAAACATGAGCAAAATAGCTGCATTGCACCGAAGCACGAGGGCTTGGTGCAATGCGAATTCGTGGAACCTCTCAGAACATTTTGTCTCGATGATGTGTCTCTTCTGATTGTTTTTGTTGGTTTCGGGTCTATTTCTTATACTAGGTCAATATCCAACCATGCATACCATTGGTAATATAAAGATATATAATTCGCCATAAATCTTTAAGCGCCATAAATGGCGTGATTGCGCAATTACACCTACATACAGACAGGTTTTTCATGAATTATTTGTCCGGATACAATCTAGATATTTTCACAAAATAGACTCTTAATTCGAGCCACAATTCATAAAGATCTTTTGCGATAATAATATGACGCAAGCGTAACTCCATTGTATAAATTGTTAACAGGTTTTTTGCAATTTGCCAAAGGCTAGTAATTGACCACATGTCTTGTGATTAGCGCTGATTATGTGAAAGTCGATGTATTGTGGTATTTTTCACGGCACGCAATAATTAATTATTTGTAACATGCAGTGACGAAAGCTTATAGTAAATGGTGATACTTTGTGAAATTTCGTACGAGAAATACTCAGTTATGGAATCGTGTAATAAGTTGGAGCAGGGGGGATTTATCAACTCTGACACGAGAGTGTGATGTCAGAGTGCTAATTTTTGGACAATTATTTCATTGTTTCTCTACATTGATTTGACTGTATCAGATTATCGTTTCTATAGCATTCGCGTTAGGTTCGTTTCTTTGTTAGATTAGGCTTTCTCACAATTCCGACTTTTTATTTGTATTAATCAGCTGGCCTTTCATAGTCAATCCTTGCCAAAGCATGTGCTCATTAACTACAATTGATCGCACGTATTCTTAGCTTTACTTTTAATAATTAATTATTTGTCAAACTGTTAATGCCACTGTGGTGATCGGATATTTTATCATGCAAATCTGTTAATCTAATCCCGCGTCGTTAATTCACACCTGTGCATGCTTTTTATATAAGAATGTGTAAAACTGTGTTATGTTACTTTATGTTCCGGAACTCCGCCTTTCAGTCACTTCACATTTTACAACCGGAGTTCCGATTGTTGTGTGGACCGCTTCCAACTATACCGGAATGTCCGTATATTTCTATTGTAAAAATAAATGCTAATTCCCCAGAAAGAATCAACCTTGATTCATCCCGAAATCAGCTCTATCAAACAGGCATATATTCATTGTGTATGTGTTGTGTAGTCAGGCTTCAGTTGATTTCGGTCGAGTCGGTTCCAGGCATATATTAATTGTGTATGTTTTGTGTAATCAGGCTTCAGTTTATTTCGGTCGAGTCGGTGCCAGGTATATATTCATTGTATGTGTTGTGTAATCAGGCTTCGGTTATTTTCGGTCGAGTCGGTGCCAGGCATATATTAATTGTGTATGTGTTGTGTAATCAGGCTTCAGTTTATTTCGGTCGAGTCGGTGCCAGGTATATATTCATTGTATGTGTTGTGTAATTAGGCTTCAGTTATTTCAGTTATTCAGTTAAAGCCCCGCATCCCTGCTGCAGCCTCATTTTCAGAACAGCTACCATCTAATGAATATATATATATAACGCTTTATACGTCAACCAATACAAATCAGTAGTCCCTGTAACCTCATCCGTCAAAAATACTACCCAATCATCTGATTTTGAACCATGTACATGACATTGAACAGCCCTCGGGTAGTATCCATTTTTACACACTCTTGAACAAAGAAGTCCTAAGCTCATAAATTACATATACACGATATGTGCACGGCTCATCAGATGCCACCTTACTATGATTATTAATTACATATACACGATATGTGCACGGCTCATCAGAGGCCACCTTACTATGGTTATTAATTTATATATTCACAATACAGAATCATCCATAATTGTGATCATTATTATGTACTATATATGTGTATTGGAAATAAAATATCCTATCCTATCCTAACTGGAGTGTACCTAATCTACAAAATGAAAAAAAATTACGACGATACGCCAGGACGAAAATCACTACGATGACAAAATAAAGATGATTAGGTCGACGGCGCTAACGGCGACGATAATGATGACTGCATCTGATGACGATAACGACGACGATGACGTCGATTATTATGATAATGATGACGTTGTTGGAGATGATGAGGATAAAGATGACAGCGACGACGACAATGGTGATGCTGATAATGATGGTGTTGATGATGATGACGATGACGATGACGATGATGATGATTATGCTGATGAATAATGATGATGATAATGATGATGATGATGGTGATTATGTCGGCGACGATGAGGATGTTGATGATGGTGATGATGACGATGACGATGATGACGTAAGTGACCCCATTGTATATATGTACATATCCATGTTATGTTATGTTGCAGCGTTGACAATTAGAGCATAGTGTCAGCTAGTGTGTTCAATGGCAGGTTTGTAGCGAGAAGTGACACATTGAAGACACTACAAGTATCGTGTCTGATAATTAATATTTTACATCCAGCTATCCATATACATGTATGGAGTCGACGCTTTAGAGGGACAGCCATTCGTTTGTGACGTTTTCACTTAAAATGACGTTTCATAGTATGTATAAGCTTAGATTGTATCATGCATATCAACTTTTGTTTTTCAACATTTTATCAAAGTGTACAGTGATGATGATTGTTTTTGTTGTTGTAACTGGAACCCTGAAACGTATTTGATGGAAAACACAAGAAAACACGATTCAGATTTTGGTAAGAATAGAAAGTTCCCAAGCGCCACACAGAAGAGTCATTTATCCGTATGTCAATAAACTATTTCGCAAAATCACGATTAAAATCAAGGCTTAGAAATATGTTGGGCTGCTTGTGCCGCACATTTCTTGTGAGTTCAGAAACTTGCTCAATCAACAGGAACTCGTGCCACTACTTCCATAAAATCTTAAATTGAGTAAGTGATCCACTCGAATGCTCAGCTGCAATACATTTTCCTAACTTCAAAAATAGAGTGTGGGATATGTCTGATGATTACGACGGCATTCGTGGTTCGTATCGTAGACAAATCTGAATCGCCGTAGACCGTTCAACTAGTGTTGAATACCTAAAAGTTTAGTGATGAGGTCAGGGTCAAATGCAAGTTTTACAAAATCTATTTTACTTTATATTTAGACTAGTGTATACCATAACATGTTTGGAAAACGAAAAATGTTGTTTGGGCGTAACTGGGCCATGCGTTGGTTTAATGTTTAAGTTCATTTCAAAGTAATGATATGTTATACAGTATTTCATTATTTTTATTTTTACCACAGTATTTTAATTGTAAGCAAATATATTTTCTGCTGAAAAACGCTTGTAATGTATATCTTCAAAATGTGTATTTTAATTAAACACATTAGTCGCCTCATTCCAGTTACGAGTGGTATGGATCCCTGATCACATACATCGATAAAATTCAAAATTTACACTGTAGTAGTTCTAGCTGTCTTTACATTTCATTATCGCATGCAATATGATACGTTAGACACAATTAGAGCAAACTATTCGTGACATGGAAAAGATCATACCTGGTTGAAGAACTTCCAGACTGTTTGTCCATTTGACATGGAAGACACATGTGTACTGTTATCATCGTCGTCTTCTGGAATATAGAGAATGCATCAATGAAAACAACAAGGGAAGTGAATATCATAAGACTAATTGTGAACAACTGAAGCACATCTAGAAAAAAAAACAGAACTGGAAATACCAACACACTTTATTATATGATCGTAAGTTTCTTTCCTATGTTAAAACGTAAAGAGAAAATGAGATATCTAACGATGTTTACCTCATTAATGAAACAACAGGTTAATAACAGTTCTGAGTGACGTCAGATACTTCAGAGGTTAACATAACTTATTATCAGACCTGGAAATAGATCAGGTTTTCCCATCGACGTTCAACGTCACAACGTCTTGTCCAATCAAAGTGCCTTGGTGAATATTGTCTTCCCCGGGTTGACAATTCCTCATGTCAACCTCGAAACAATGCGATAATTGTATAATATCAAACACCCCATCATCGAGACAACACTCTTATTCGCCGCATCGGTGTTAATAATCTGATGTTGCCAAGCTTGTTTACCAGCGCAAACATTGGAAGAAAAAACAAACAAACAAACAAACAAAAAATTCATTCAAGTATTCATGTTTATTAATATATTCCCAAAACCTCACATTCATTATTCCTACTCGGTTAGTGTAAACATATTTTATTCCAATCAAAATAATAACATATATAAACATTTAACAGACATTTTACAGGAGAATAGAATAATATAAATTCGATTGATTGGAAAGGGGATTAAACAACAAGCCCAAGGGCTTTTATTAAGTTTGCTCCCCTTTTGTTTCGCGCCCGCTCTTCATTAAGTGTAGAGAGGGGGTCGGACGGGAAGGAATGAAAATATCATAATTATAGTAATGATGATGTCGTTAGAAGCAGGGAGAGAAATTGTGAACGAGAAAGAGGTAGAGAGGACGAGAGAGAGAAAGAGAGAGCGAGAGAGATAGAGATATAAAAGGGATGAGATGCTGGGAGAGGGGGTAGTTTTCAATAGTTGAGTTGATTTATTGCGTATTAGTAATGATGCTCGTCTATAGTATTCTTCGTGCGCCAGGCGCCATGGGAGGGGGTCAAGCCCAGATATTTATTGGTTGCATTTGTCAATTTGTAATTAGGCATAAACAGTGGGGAATATCATGATGCCACATAACTCGACCAGAATCCAAAGCAATTCGTTGTCCGTATGTATACAGGTGATAGAATCATGGGAATCTTTTTGTTCTCATGATATATTTCTGAACTGCATTAAATATTTCTTTGTTTTCGCGAAGGCTAAGCTCCTACTCGGTTCCACTGACACATGTATATTCATTGTATTCATTCATTATGTCGACCAAGTAGGTGCCTATACATATGAACCACTCCTCTTACAATCGCCTTAACAAAGCTTATTAAAAACCCAGTCTACACACGATGAACGTAACCCAAAAAACAATCAAATTCATTCGGCCATCTACATCATATAATCTGTCACCGCATTCAGGGTGATAGGAAGACAGTCAGTTATGACTATATCACCCCTTACTATATACATGTATAGTCTATTAATATTATATTTATTTGTAATTGTAATTTCTATGTGTGCATATTGAAAATAAAATTACCCTATCCTATACTATCCTATCCTGGATGTCAGAGTTTATTGTTAAATTCGTGTCAACATATTTACCTAGAAAATTAAAATTGTCTACCAGAGATATTATTAGATCTTAATATATCATCTGGCGGTGATACTTGCTTTAATTTGTTGGTCTACATGGTTATTCTTCATTGTAATATGACTCCATTTGGTCTTTCTGGCACATATAATGCTCGTAGAAAAGAGTACAAGACATATTTTGGAGTGCAAACCGCCAAGTGGGTTTAAACTCCATGGGTGGTATTCACCAACTGAGTTTATTTTATAAACCAGGTAGTTTAATTTAATACGACTGAATGCTAGCGCTTATGCCGCTCTCATTCACCGTGGCCGGCTATCAACAATTATAATCGTACAAGGACCCCGTTTGCATGCGCGCGATGAATTTATTATTAACATGATTTCAGATAGGTTCATGAAAATACACTAATCGTGCACATGGTCCCGTCGATATGAACATGTACTATTTTCGCGCTGAAATGTCCGATTTAGTACAACCATGGCAATGGATGGATAAATGAATTGCATTTATGAGCGCGGTCAAACCTCTTGATTGGATAATTATATGCCGCCGCGATGTCGTCTCGTGCATCGACGGCCACAGACAGCTTCGCATAAGCTTCACCCTGTTAAAACTACCCGAACTATATATAAACCCATTTGGTGAATACCACCATATGTGTTAGTGTTTTCTAAATAACGTTTGAGCGCGGTAATTCCTTTCTCGTCATCGACCGATTTAATTGGTTAAAGTGAGTTTCTTTTAAACAGACACGGCGTATTTAAATCTCCACATTATTCATAATTAAATTTAGATTAGGGACATTAACCCTCTCTATACTGAATAGATTTGCCCAGTAGGTTAGAAAGTGTACATAAGAATAGTCTATTATAAATTTGGAGGGATGTTAAGGTGACCACAGCTGGTGTGTCTGCATGGCGATACATGACCGTGTGGTAACGCGTTGGGGCATGAGGTATACCCAATCAATGTGACCATATGGTCATGCTGAGGTGTACATGTATGTATATAAAGAAAGTGGCTACATTGTCATTTGTGTGGCGTTTATGTAGTGGGGTGACTATGGTCATGTGTGGGCTGTACATGTGCACATTGGGTGGCTATCGTTTCTACAATAAATCAAGTATATGTTGATCGATAGTGATGTCATGTCAGAGTGTTCTCTGTCTTGGTGGCCTTTATGCACAATAGAGGACACGCTAAACTGTGTTTCTGATAATAGTTCAATCCGGTGAGACGATATACTAATTAACCCGACGCCGATAATTTATCCGCAACCATGTTCTTGGCCACATGTTCAAACAACCAGACCCGAAGTATTTCTTTTCAAAGTACGGCAGTATTTTATTTTCGATCAAATTGTGCGCTAATATGTACGAAACGAAAAGCACATTGGGGTGTGAATTATGGAATCTACACCCCTGCATCGATGGTTTAGCTGTGGATTATGGAATCTACACCCCTGGAATCTACACCCCTGGAATCTACACTCCTGGAATCTACACCCCAGGAATCTACACCCCTGGAATCTACACCCCTGGAATCTACACCCCTGCATCGATGGTTGAGCTGAGTGAGCTGAATCACACACTAGAGTAAAAGTGGCCATACTCGTATTCTAGCACATACATGTTTGGCTTGGGTTGTTACTTGCCATCTATCAAATCGAAGCTTCTTTGTGGCTTCTTTGTTTTGTCAAATCAGAGCCACTAAAAATAATTGGTGATTCTAGTAGGATTGAATGACGGTCAGACGACCAGCGAGGTAAAATTTCCTGCCGAAATTCCAAGAATATTGTTATATTGCCTTTAACTAGTTGTTTAGCCATTTAACTGCGTCTCAATATTTGGATTCCTGGGGTTGGTGATATTTAAATTCTCGATTCTATTCGCAGTTGCTTCAGCCACAACAATGTTCCACATTCCACATGTACTGACCTCGGTAAAAGTTGTGTCATCGCTAGAAGAGCGTGTCTAATGTTTGGTGTTGTTAAGAAATGGAGTTGTCGGTCATTAAGGTTCACATTGGACATGTGTTTTATATACATTTATGTATGCACCATAGCTATTATGTATAAATCGGTATGTGTTATGCGAGCGTAGCATAATAATTGGGTTCGTCGAAAATCACTTCTTGATTATCTTTCTTGTTGGTCATTTTGGACGCCTTCTTAATTCTGAAGGAAGACTATTGCCTCGATTTTGATACCAGTGACAAGAGTGATTATTTGTGACCGTTGTGATATAACATGTGGCCATTATGGTAATAGATGACCACAAAATATGCTCAATACTTAACCCTACCCTGCAATAATTCGCGAAATTTGCCAATTGTGGGTCCCCGCAATAAACACGCAATTGCGAAAAGTTTCACACAGATCTCATAGCGAACTTTTTATATGTTCATTGCAATTGTACACTACTCCGAACAAAGTTAAAACCATTTCTGTACAAATTTTGTCTAGGCCAAACCTTTGGCTGAACTAAGAAAGGAAAGGAACAGACTCAATTTTCTATGCCTTAAAATATACAGCCAAGATTATGATGATCTCTGACATTCAATTTGATGAACTGTCATGTCTGATGTAATGCATGTAACTTACCGGGACAAAGAGCCAGAGGTTTGTTCTGGTTATATTTGATATTGATATTAGCTGGAATTTGCTTACAATTAATAATTAGATGGTAATCGGATCATTAAATACTTAAAACGAATTTACGGTACAAACCTGCGACATCGTCTGCGTCACCAACGTATTTTGAGGTAATAAATTGTCGTATTAGCGCCTTCCCAACGTCATGTGCACCTATGACAGCTACACGGCAGCAATCTTTATTCAACACCGATTCATCTGTGTGAAAGATGTCCGAAAAGCTAAAAGTACGGGATGAACTTTCACTCGATTCGCCACTGCTTGATGTTAGGCTTACGTCACTCAGGGATTGCATCGAACCCCCCTTGTTGATCATCGAACCCCCCTTGTTGTTGTTGATCAGTCCTTTTGGTGTGAAGCTAAACGAACGACAGAAGTACATATCACGATCTCCAGCATTAGTTTTATAATTTTGACGAAACATTTTGACAAACTACAGGAGGTCGAAGGTCGAAGGTCGAAGGTGGGATATAAATGTGTATCTTCTGCCGAAGAGCTGCAAGCGCGTTATGAGTGGTGTCGTATCTACGGCTATATATAGGACGCTGAATCCTCATATGATTATAATAAATTATCACATTCTGACGTATAGGTTGCCAGAAATAGTCACGTGAATAGTGTATTTATCCTTACCCACACACATTTTATACATGATGTAACTAGCATGGTGACCCGGCGTTGTCCAGGTTAAAGTGACGTGGAGCACTCCGATTGGTAACGTTGAAGGAATATATAATACTTTTGCTCAAGGTAGTTAAATTGGACATAATACAACGTCCTTTTTGTACATGATAATATGCAGTGACACACGTTGGCGGATACAGACTGGGTACTAACTCATCAAGTAGGTAGATACAGACTGGGTACTAACTCATCACGTTGGCGGATACAGACTGGGTACTCACTCATCAAGTTGGTAGATACAGACTGGGTACTAACTCATCACGTTGGTAGATACAGACTGGGTACTAACTCATCACGTTGGTAGATACAGACTGGGTACTCACTCATCACGTTGGTAGATACAGACTGGGTACTCACTCATCAAGTTGGTAGATACAGACTGGGTACTCACTCATCAAGTTGGCGGACACAGACTGTGTACTCACTCATCAAGTTGGTAGATACAGACTGGGTACTCACTCATCACGTTGGTAGATACAGACTGGGTACTCACTCATCACGTTGGTAGACTCAGACTGGGTACTCACTCATCACGTTGGTAGATACAGACTGGGTACTCACTCATCACGTTGGTAGATAGACTGGGTACTCACTCATCAAGTTGGTAGATACAGACTGGGTACTAACTCATCACGTTGGTAGATACAGACTGGGTACTCACTCATCATGTTGGTATATACAGGCTGGGTACTCACTCATTACGTTGGTCGATACAGACTGGGTACTCACTCATCAAGTTGGTAGATACAGACTGGGTACTCACTCATCAAGTTGGTAGATACAGACTGGGTACTCACTCATCACGTTGGTAGATACAGACTGGGTACTCACTCATCAAGTTGGTAGATACAGACTGGGTACTCACTCATCAAGTTGGTAGATACAGACTGGGTACTAACTCATCACGTTGGTAGATACAGACTGGGTACTCACTCATCAAGTTGGTTCACAATATGAAGATACTATTGGGCTTGTGTGTTTTATATACCAGATCTAATACATTAGCGGGAGGTTCCCTTGGTCATATATCGATTTTCAAATTAGGATATCTTTACAAATTCCATTTTCTGTCAACTTAGTGAATATTCGAACAATCGTTTTTGATAAAAATCCTCTATGCATCCGTTGTGGTGTATAATAAAGGTTGTTTGCAGCAGTTTTCTGCTTTTATTTCCCCGGTAAGCTGAACATTATCTCAGATAATTTTGACACCTGGTGTCAAATCAGACTGTAGGGTCCGAATCGGCATCTCCAGTTTAGACCTAGTTTAAACTACCAGTTTAAACTGGGTTTTAGTAGTAAAACCAAGTTTTTCTCCACCGCTGGACGACATAGATTTGGTCGATTGCGTTACCTGTGGGCCACACTTGTCCAATTGCAAGAATAGGAGGCGTGGTCTGTCTGTCTATTATCGCTACTTGTCAATTCATTGTCCGTTCACGCGACCTGTTGTCGCTATATAATCTCCTAATCAGGGGAATAACCCGTGCGCTTTGAGAAATCACGACGAATGCACGGTCTGTTGTATAACGGTTAGATATTATCTAATGTCATGGACGAACGTGACTTTTGGAACTCAAAAATATCTCTTGAGGGCATGGGTGTGGGCCCGCCACAAATACCCCATAGAAACACAACCACCCGGGGGTACCATCCGGACGGGTGAAAATGGGGTATGGACCATTTTTGAGAACGGGAAGGATTTCGGCGAATTTGACGGCATGAATGGGTGGCTCGCCCATAATACCCGATAGAAACATCACCTCTCACCCCGGGATAACAGGGGTATGGACGGTAAGGATTTAGGCTAATTAATTTGGCATACAGACTGGGTGGCACGATCAAAATACACCATAGAACTACCCCTACCCAACCCCTCACCGGGGGGGGGGGTCCCACCAGAGGAGGTGGAAGTTGGGTACGCCCAAATACCGAATAGAAACACACAACCCTCACCCCCGGGGAAGGGTACCTCAAATAACGCATATAAACACCCCACCCCTCACATCCGGGCGGGTGGGGTGGGTTACCACCCGAGGGGTGAAGATGGGATATGAACCATGTTCGAGAACGGTAAGGATTTCGGCCAATTTGACGACATGGGTGTGTGGCCCGCTCCAAATATCCCATATAGACACCCTACCCTCATCCCTGGAGGGTACCACCCTGCTGGGGTGAAAATGGGGTATGGAGCATTTTATTCATTATTCGAAAAAACATGCCTCTGTTGGTCAATATTACGGCATGTGTAGGTGGCCCGCCCATATACCCCATAGAATAGATTTCGGTCAATATGACGTCATTGGTGGGCGGCCCGCCCTCAAATATAGTCATAGAAACACCCCCACCCTTACCGCGGGTGGTTCTACCCGAGCGGGTGACAATGGGGTCCGGGTGGGGGTGGGGTGTTTCTATGGGGGGCATTTGGGATGTGCCAACCACCGTTCTCGAAAATGGTCCATACCCCATTTCACCCCCTCGGGGTGGTACATCCGGGTGAGGGTGTTTCTATGTGGTAGTTGGAGCGGGCTACCCACACTGCTGACGTCAAATTGACCGAAATCCTTACCGTTCTCGAAAATGGTCCATACCCCATTTTCACCTCCTGTGGTGGTTCCCCCAGCGTTCAGGGGTGGGCTGTTTCTATGGGACATGTGAGCGGGCCATCCATTCATGCCGTCAATTGGCCGAAATCCTTACCAGTCTCGAAAATGGTCCATATCCCACGTTCACCCCCTCGGGTGGTACCCCCCCCCCCCCGGATGTGATGGGTGGGGTGTTTCTATGGGTTATTTGGGGCGAGCCACCCACCCATACTATTAAATTGGCCGAAATCCTTACAGTTCTCCAAAATAGTCCATACTCCACCCCCTCAGGGTGGCCGTTACCCTCCCCCGGGTGAAGGCTGGGGTGTCTCTGATGGGTATTTGGGCGGGCCACCAACCCATGCGTCAAATTGACCGAAAGAGACCTTTTTGTGAATAAGGAATCAGTTTCAAAAGTCATGTTCGTGTCTAACGTGTCAATCTGATCAGTCCGATCCCGCCATGCTCTCAGCCGCCAAATCGACATCCGAACGAGCGAATTGCAAACAGACATATATAGCAAAAAATCATCCATCACACTGGCACATATTTTGTTAGAATTTAAGTACCGACATCGCCTCCCCGAATTCCACTAAGACTCTCCTGCATCTACATTGAGTGACAAACGCCCGCGCATAAACGCCTCCCCCAATTCAAAATAAACACTCCCATATTCACGAAGAAACAACATCAATATTGGGCGAAAAATATCGGCCGAATAATTAAACCCAAAAAACTAGGTTTTAGTCAAACCTGGGGTAGGGTGGTTTAACTTTGAACTTTTTTCAAAGTATATTTAAATGTGTATGTTCGAGGCGAGACGTATGGTACGTATAAATCATATATACCTAAGCTTATACTGATGATTATATAGCCAATTCACCACAAACAATTAGTAATATTACCATAACTTTATCACGTTAATAAAACCTAGTTTCAACTTAAACTGAGTTTATCACAAAACTTGGTTTAAGTACGCTAAAACCCAGTTTTACTCCCATAAACCTGGTTTAACTACTGTAAAACCAAGTTTAAACCCTACTTAAACCTAGTTTAAACTGGAGTTAAACCTGGTCTAGAATAAAACCTAGTCTAAACCAGAGATGCCGATTCGGACCTAGATCTTTAAAAACGAACCAACCATTTTGATTTTGGTAACTCCGTTTTTATAAACATTGATGCACCAACGAACCCCACACCAAACTCAGACGGTGCCACTTTGGCAACTTGAGACCGCACGAATAGTATCATGTTGATGCCTATATAGAATCCAGCAGTCAGATGCTCGTAGCCCGTTTATATATAACCATGGGTATATGCGAAAAATACACAACGAAAACACACTCCACAGTTTGGATCGATAAGTCTTGCCCTGTCTATTTTGATGTTGAAATTTGTGACAATCGGCCTTCCGTATCATTTCTACAACACAAGTATCGTCTTACTTGCAGCACGACTTTATCGTGTGATCGTCACGGAAGCGTTTTCTTTCAGAGTATGGTTAATACATTGCCGCCGGTGAAGTGTATTCTCGGATAAGAAACAAATAGGCCTATGCTGAGGGCAGAAACTAAAGTTGCGAAAGGCACCCCTGGTTGAGTGTGGGATATTTGGCACTCGAGACTTGGTTAGAGGATTTTCGTTGGGGTGGTCTCCACCTTGGAATTTCCAAATGCACCCCACCCCATTGAACCACACCAAACTCATAAGTTTGCGTAAATCAATTTGCACCCCCCCCCCCCCTTTGATTTTTCCCAAATGTTCCCTCACAGACTACCAGATGGTAGACTATTCCAAATGAACCAGTAATATTGTGGCCAATTGTCGTGCGGGGGGGGGGTGCAAAAGATGGTTCGGCCCAGTATGAGATTAAAACATCTTAACATCTAGTGGTATAACACCACACAAATTTACACCCCGATCTATTTGTTCTTAAATTAATTAGCGAGTAACTACTGGCAAGGACACAGAGCACACGCACGGGTCGGCCGATGGTTAGGCCCGATGTGAGAACATTTTCGAAATATGAACATGAACATTTGACAATCCTATAGCATAGACCGGCCTCAAGTTTTCCAATTCTGGGAAATTATTAACCTGACACTCACCCATAGGTTTCAAAATTGCCAACTGATGGACATTTGAGTCCATAATTTTGCAAATGAAAGGGAAATATGCAAATGTTGGTCTAAAAACAACAAATTCGCCACTAAGAAAGTGTTGGAAAATCAAACTACGAGAACAATTTCAACCTAATTTTGGTGTGAATTTTCCAATTAATTTTGCTCGGGGTATTAGGTATGACTACAATTGGGGGGTAAAACCCCTGCATAACCACCCCTGTCGACAAGTCCCTACTTGGCACCCCATGCTAAATAATCGATACTAAGTTATGTTGGGTGGCACCCGGGGGGGCGGGGGGTCAGGGGCTACATCCCAGCCCTGTCGGGGAGTCGTAGCCATCCCCCGTCGGTGAGTTATGTAATGGTCAATCCGGCAGCTAAAGCCCGCCCCCCTGTCGGGGATATCCTGGTGCCACCCCCGTTTGAAATCATATAAAACTTTTAAAGAAGAAGACCACATATTGAGCAGAAATCAGGGGGAAACGAGCTCTCGTAACCACAAAAGTGCACTAAAGACATTCCAAGAAATCCAAATTAAATGCAACCGCATATTGTATATATATATGGTATCGTTCTGTTTGCCTCTCTATATCCAGGGACGTGGCTATATGGTTTCCGTTAGGGGGTGTCCACCATGGAAAATTCCAACTGCACCCCCTTGAATCAGAATCACCCCAAAACAAATTCCATTTGCACCATCCCCCTTGTACATCAGTGCTCACGCCTAATATCCTATATATATTTTTTTTTTAAACATGGTTCTATATTCCAGGTTTGAAAATTCAGATAGTTTAACCTGAACAATTGCATAAATCATAACATATAATGGTCTAACTCCAGACAAATTCCCACGGATACGGGCAAGAGGCGGGACAGACCGGGTTGACCATGGTTCTTCGGCCCGGTGTGAGAAACTTTTTAAAACTATAAAAGAAAATATTAAATCCTAGCATGCATCTAGACTGGCCTCAACTGAACCTTTCCTGGTGTTGGAATTTTCAAACCTCATATTCCCCCTCAGGTTGGAAAACTCTCCAACTGATGACTATTTCAGTCCACAAGTTTGACCAAATGAAGTAAAATATTGTTTTGTTAAACTAATTAGCAGTTTTGTATTGGCCACGGGGGAAGGTACAATGACAACGATAGTCGGCCCGGTGTGCAATTTTTTTTTAATCTGAACAAGAAAATCTAAAAATCCTAGCATCTAGACTAGCCTCAAACCTTCCTAGAGTTGAACATTTCAAACCCGACACCCCCACTTAGGTTGGAAATTTTCAACTGATGACAATTCCAATGACAATGTTGACCAAATGCATGACAATATTATTTTCTTAAATTAACTAGCAGTTTTTTGACTGGCCACGGGGGAGGGACCAGGACACAAATTGTCCAAGTGTTGGAAATTTCCAACCTGTCACCCTCCTAAGGTTGGAAATTTCCGACTGATGACCATTTCAGTCCAAAATATTTACCAAAAATAGGAAAATATGCAAATAAATTGTTTGAAAATCAAACTACAAGAACATTTTCAACTTAATGTTGGTGTGAAATTTCCAACTAATGTTTTGGCAGGTATGACATTTCCAACTGTTGAACATTTTGACCAAAGTTGGGGGGGGTGTGAGACACCCAACCCCTGTCGGCACGTCTCTGTCTATATCATATAAATACTTTTTCTAAAAACCCTTAAACCAACTCGACGTGCGATTTCCCATGCGCTCCTGTTGCGCAAATTCTAGTATAAAAAGTGCGTCTATTTCAGACAAAGTTCAAACAGTAAATGTGACCAGACAAGACATAGAAACCGCTAATCTCATATTACCAATATGACAACACCAGTCGAACATGATTGCCTTTCAAAGCAATAACACCGGGCACCAACTTACGGACAACCACACCATGGATAAATACACGGTAAAAAGAACGGCGTTTTATTGTACGGTTATATCTGGCATATACCCATGGTTATATATAAACGGGCTACGAGCATCTGACTGCTGGTGCGCATATCTCCCCATTTCCGATGGCGGAGATCTGACGACTTTGAAACATATAATTAGACATATAAGGATTCCATTACCTACCTGCGTCTCTTAGGACGATTTCAACTATACTTCATACAAATACTTCACATCAGTCGAGCTTCCAAATCTGATCTACGTAATTTGGAAGGAGATATAAGATATCATAGAGATACATAAGTTTAGTTAAATCAGCAACGCTTGTTAGAAGTGTTGATCTGATCTATTATGGTCTTAAACCCTTATCCTACCTCGATTCATGATTTAGACAACACCACATGGCTGGTACTACTTTAATTCAGTATATCAGGTAGACGCCTACATATAAGTTTCAATAAAAATCGGCGATTGGTTTGTCTCGATTTTGGTGCTCCCCACATCTGATATCCATTAACGAGCTTCCAAATTTTGTCTACGTAATCTGTCAGCTATGTTTCGAATAGAAGTGAAACAAGCGTAATTATTTCTACCATATCAGGACTAGAGTAACGCAGAGCGCTCTAGTTCAAGTAGTTCAAGTATTTATAGACCTATTTCGATAAAAATCAAAATAGAATATTATTAGGTGTATTTTGGAGCGAAAACCGCCAAGTGGCTTTAAACCAGACCAGTTAAATACACTTAATCAGAATAAAGGCTCCTAAATTACTATTATTTTGCTTCGGGGCTGAACACTATTTGGTGCGATTCGAGGAACCCATCCATCAAAGCTCAGAGTTATCATATATCGAATTTTGAAATCTGTTATTTTTCACCACCTCGAATATTTGGCAGCATAGCAACTATTCGACGAGTCGACCGACATACTCTCGATACCAAATTGTGTTGAATAAAATGTTGATATATAACACATTTTGGAGTTGACAGAGTTTAGAGTGGTTAGCATTAGCTTTTGGTAATTAATCGATTCTGATAACTAAAGCGTCTTTTGGAGATATATTGTTGTTATAATTGGAATCTAATGATACGGGGGACCATCGAATCGGATTTTGTACCTTTAATGCACTTTTTTCATATGGGCGCCTGCAAATGTGACCCGCCATATCAAATCCAGTCGTAAATCGGGATTGTTTTTACCCTGTGCCAATGCATTCTCTTATATATGCGAGTCGACCATATGTCGCCTCGCATATATAAGAGAATGCATTGGCCTAACAATTTTTTATCATTTTATTTAAATAAATGTTTCTTACAATTTTTAGGACATAAAATAAAAAACATCCATTACCCTGCAGGGAGCCACACACATATATAGAAGCATATAGAAGAGTGTCTGCTCATGTTTGTCTGGGGCTCTGTATGGGTGAAATTATAAAATTGTTAAAGAATACAAGAAAAAATTATTAAAATTGTACATATACGTTTCCATCATATTCTCGTGCAAATAGGTTCATACTGGGCTTATTTGATTCTGAAGTAAACACATATTGAGAATTTACCCGTTATTCCATTGAATGTCGCGCTCAGCAGTTAAAACACATTATAAAAAGCGTGAATCTGGTAAGTCGTCCCATGTTTTCAAACCGCGTTTAGGCTGAAACTATAGACAAGCCATGGATAGATATTTGAAATATCAGAGCTCCGGGAACTATATGTAATATATTCTTGACCGGAATGTCACCCAAGGGCATCGGGTGACATTCCGTTCTCAAGCGGGCTATACATCTTCATGTTTCGCTCAAGCGCCGGCGACAACTGTATACTGTACTTAAATATTTGTCCAAATATACGACTCGTGTTGCCTTCATTCCCATCGATCACACATTCGCGACTATAGATATGAAGAACAATATTCGACATTGCTATGCGGCTTATGCATGAAGGCATGTTAACGGCCTAGTCATCGGCGGCATGAATGTGGCATTACTGTAAACAACAAGTATTCCTCAAATATCCATCTTACAATCAATTGTACATATTAAACTAGTTGACAAAGCATAGTGAGTTTTGAGATGATAACAGAAAAACAAAAACCGGACAACAAGTCTGAGGCTTTTATAAAATTCAACTCATTAAGTTTTCAGACAAGAGCGTTTGGTGGTAAGATTCCAATGCATGATCTTTGAAAGTAGAAATAATTCATATAATTTATATTTGTACAATTAGTTTTGTCATTTAAATTATATATATAATATTCGAACTTGTGTCCCTGGCATGGTGTCATCAACAAAACATATGGCATTGTGGAAGTGGTAGCCCAGTGGTTAGAGTGTCGGACTTTTAATGGTGTCAATGCACCGGCATGTGTTCACGCCCTGCCGTTGGACTATCTTTTCCGCAACAGTGGCTTGGCCAGATTAAGCGGTGTTTGTGCTATATATAGACACACGCTGTTTCAAATCTTGCGCCATGTTGTGACCCTTGGGCAAGACTCGGCATTTCTCATAAAAACAGCTGGGGTAATAATGTAAGCGCTTAGAGCTACACCAGGGATTGAGCGCTATATAAATTATATACATTATTATTATCATTATTGTGGTATTGACATCCGGTGTATAGTTCGCAGCTGAAATGCGGGAGTATAACTATATTTCAGTACATTAGGTATACGCCTATATAGTTCCTGCTTATGCAACACGTTCATGTTATGTATGTTAGCTGCAATGCAGAGTATTAATTAGCATTACAAGGGGAAAAAGTATCATGTATGTACACATGCGGATTGTATACCACTCCTAGGTCTTTTAACACTAAGTCGGCAATTCTCAGACATAGACATTTATTATACACGTATATAATAGTTAAACATCAGACAGCCACGGAGAACACATAATCATACTTTACTTTACTTTACACATAATCATAGCTACCACGACGAAGCGTTCGTCGTGGATAGCTTTACCTAGAAGTGTAAGATAGAATTCAGAGTGTCGGGTCTGGGCTCTGTCCAGAATATATATATGATAAGGTCAACGACATGAAGAGTCATTGAACTGGCCTCCCATGTTTATTAGATTAGCGACCTGTGAGTGAATAATAGCGGGATCATTCCCCCAGAGGTTGCTAACCCACCTGAATAGAGCATGTATACGCCAGGACCATAACCCTTAATTCTTATTAATAGTTTAAACATACGCACGCCATCTCAACAGCTGGAAGTGTTACAATTGCCTCAGGGATGTGGCTAGAGGGGGGGTGTGGGTGTCTCACCCCCCCCCAACTTTGGTCAAATTTTTCAACAGTTGGAAATTTCATACCTGCCAAAACAATAGTTGGAATGGTCATCAGTTGGACATTTTCCAACCTTAGGGGGGTGACAGGTTGGAAATTTCCAACACTTGGAAAGCTTGTGTCCTGGTCCTCCCCCGTGGCTAGTCAAAACTGCTACTAAATTTAAGAAAACAATATTGTCATACATTTGGTCAACATTGTCATTGGAATTGTCATCATTTGGAAATTTTCCAACCTAAGTGGGGGGGGGGTGTCAGGTTTGAAATTTCCAACTCTAAGAAGACTTGAGGCTAGTCTAGATGCTAGGATTTTGCGATTTTCTTGTTCAGATTTGTCGGCCCGGTGTGTCACTGTCCCTCCCCCGTAACCAATACAAAACTGCTAATTAGTTTAACAAAACAATAGTTTAGTACATTCGGTCAAACTTGTGGACTGAAATGGTCATCAGTTGGAGAATTTTCCAACCTAAGAGGGAGTATGAGGTTTGAAATTTCCAACACTAGGGAAGCTTCAGTTGAGGTCAGTCTAGATGCTAGGATTTGCGATTTTCTTGTATAGTTTTCCAAATTTTCTCACACCGGGCTGAACAAACATGGACGGACACAATGTCCTGGTCTCTTACCCGTAGACGTGTGCATTTGTCTGGAGTAGGCTACTAGATGTTAGGATTTATGCAATTCTCAGGTTAAAGTATCTGAATTTTCTTATACCGGGCATATAGAACAACATAGTTTATGAATACATAGGATATTAGGCCTGAGGACTGATGTGCAAGGGGGTGCAAATGGAATTATGCAAAAGTTGTGTTTGGTGTCTGATTCTGATTCAAGGGGGGTGCAATTGGAATTTCCCAAGGTGGACACCCCCCCCCCCCCCCCCCAACGGAGACCCTCTAGCCACATCCCTGAATTGCCTTGGGACAGTCTTGTATATAATCTACACGTAACCACTTGATGAGAACATCATGAGAAAGTCTCTCCGGGCACATGTATGGCGATGATGTTCAACTTTTCACATCGGCGTGAAAACCCATATTTTTATCACTGTAATGTAACAGTGCATCAGTTCTGTGAAATCGTGGATGATGTCCAATAAACTAAAATTAATAGTGACAAAACTGAATTAATGAAGGTGTCTAAGCCGGCGTATACATACAGCAAGTGAGCACAGAACGGCCCTGTGCCAATGCATTCTCTTATATATGCGAGTCGACCATAGGTCGCCTCGCATATATAAGAGAATGCATTGGCTTAACATATTAAAAATGATAAAATTGTCAAAGAATGTAGAAAATTATTATAAAAATTGTTAAAAAATGTAAGAACAAATTATAAAATTGTTATAGAATGTAAGAAAACATGGTAAAAAGTGTTAAAAAAGAATGTTTTTAGGCCAATGCATTCTCTTATATATGCGAGGCGACCTATGGTCGACTCGCATATATAAGAGAATGCTTCGGCACAGGGCATAACTGTAACCATCATGTGGTCAATGAACCGGTTCCAATGATATCCATATTTGCATGGTGTTATTGAGACAGACAGAAGATATTTTAGGCTGTTGAAGCTTTATTTGGGCGTTTTGGGCGTTTTGTTGACTATTGAGGACAATCAAGTTCACTTTTCAGATAGATCGCTCTCTATGACATCATAAGCCACATCAATGTTCAATTCTCCTATCAAAATACCTACATTGGGATGGGTTAAGTTTTTGGACGCCGTTCGAGTACTATATTAACTATCCTATTTCTTGTCGAATCATTTGATGGGATATTGGCCGTAGTTTCCAACGAAAACAAAGCTGTATCCATATATTGTGTGAAAACTTAATTATGTGGGTGTTGAAATGGGACCATTTGACACAATCGATAAATAATTTCATGACGAATCATTTGATGGGATATTGGCTGTACTTTCAAAAGATTGACGCGTCTCAATGCTTGTCGGCCTGACGTCATGAATTTATCGAATCTGACGGCAAATGTGACCCGCCATATCAAATCCAGTCGTAAGTCGGGATTTGTTTTTACCCTGTGCCAATGCATTCTCTTATATATGCGAGTAGAGAATGCATTGGCCTAACAAGTTTTTACAATTTTAATAATTTATGATGTATTCTTTAACAATTTTATAATTTCACCCATACAGAGCCCCAGACAAACATGAGCAGACGACACTCTTCTATATGCTTCTATATATGTGTGGGGCTCCCTGCAGGGTAATGGATGGTTTTTATTTTATGTCCTAAAAATTGTAAGAAACATTTATTTTTTTTAAATGATAAAAAATTGTTAGGCCAATGCATTCTCTTATATATGCGAGGCGACCTATGGTCGACTCGCATATATAAGAGAATGCATTGGCACAGGGTAAAAAAAACCCTACTTCGATATGGCGGGTCACAAATGAGTGTTTTCATCCCTTTTGAGGGAGGTTTGCGAACCATTCTTGTCGGCTGAAGTCCCCCTTTATGATGAGCTCCACCATTACGAGATGGTCAAAAAGCCCGCCCCCGAGCTTAAAAACCGACAGTCCGTCAGTTGTGACCACTTGTCCTCCTCAGACTGTGAACCCATCCCGTGGAAGTCCCTCCGGTGTAACCTCCCTGAAAGACTTATCACACAGCATGGACACAGACAACATAAACCAATTGGTAACCCACACCTTAATCTTAGTCAAAAGGCCGAGAAGTTATTATTTTGTCTAAATTGAATAGGCGGTGGCATCTAAGAATGCAAAACTGTCGGGTGGGTACCATTGGACAAGTCACAATAAATTAATTTTACGTCCTGTTAGGGGTCGGCAATGTCCGGATTCTCAAATGGGAATAGTTCAGTCTGAAAAAAATTGTGGTCCCATAAATGACACCCCGCCCCATGTGCTGCCTATTCTACAGAATACACGACAGTAATCTATATATAATCATGTAAGAGTATGATCTATGTGTCTGTCCGCCTGTCTGTTTGCGATTTTCTCCCACACTCCTGGACCGATTTCAACCAAACGATACGATGCGATGAACGTTACAACGATAGTTTTTCACAATTTTGATTTCAAGCAATTTTACTTTCTACTGAGCAAGGAGTTCAGTCTAAAATGTCTTTTTTTAAATTATAGTTTTTATTTGTTTTTTAAATAATTTGTTTAAAAGACCGCTGAATAAAGGCTCTCGAAATGAGCCTACTTCAGCTAGTTAACACTATTTAAAAAATACCCCAGGAACATTAGGCAAAAAAGAGCCAAATGAAGGAAATGAATACCACTGAAGATTTTTTTTTGCGACATAACATCACAATTACTATACTAAAAGTCCCCGCGATTCCAAATGATTTAAGGCACAAAGTAGCAAAGACTCAAGGAATAGAAGTTTCCTTGTTGTATAATTGACATATCTAGTATTTCATGATGTATAATAATATGTATGTGGTTATATGAACCTGAATTGTCAAGCAGGTCTATATCAGATGAAAAAAATAATATTTAAAATTGTATTTTTCTCACTGTATTTTCAAACAAACCCCTATTTTCAAAGATTAACATTACATTCATTAAACATCTATTCAGCTTCTGTTTAGTCTTAAAATCTGATTGGGTCTTGTCGGTAGACAGGGGTGATAGGAAGACAGTCAGCCATGACTATATCACCCCTAGCAATATACATGTATAGTCTATTAATATTATATTTATTTGTAATTGTACTTTCCATGTATGTGTATTGTAAATAAAATTATCCTAGACACCAACATAATACAGAACATACTTGGGTCAACATGTGTACCCATACTCTCCAAAAACAATAACCCTCCCTCAAAGTTCTTAATATTGCCATATAGTTATTGTTAAATACTTGTTCACATTGACACCGTGTTACTCTTCTATGCCAGCTTTATCACACTGTGATTGTGTGGATTGATCATCAACTAGACATATGGCAAATGGACCAATATATATCAACACACGCCATATGTATCTAGTTGAAATATAAAATTGACAGTTTTGAGGTTATATTGCATGAACTCATCAAACCCACCTATAACTTAGAGAAAACTATATTTCTCATTCAAATTCATGCAACCATATGCTTTATGCGAACTTGCCCACTTGTTGACTCAACTGAAGCTAAATTGAGATGGCAACCAGTTTGTCACATACATTTAGAAATGTCAGTTATCTGTTATGTATATATTTTAAATCAACATATTAAAGATCATACAACACTCATGATGTTTTCAAATCCTTATAAAATTCCGTACAATTTTAGTTTTCAAAAATTTGGCAAACTATTCAACAACATAAGGACCTTGGCTCGATTTATTTTGTTTGCAGGGTTTAGTGATTGGTATTGGTAACACCTGCTAGTATTTAATGTGTGTTACCTTGAACGGGTTACAGTAGTGCATTCAAATTAGCAACTGGACAAATGTATTTTGCAATTTATGTATATACATGCCAAAACTCAACATAATAGCAATGTTTCATTCTCGAATCCTTCACGTGACAGGAATGGGAAACATGTAAAATCTTAACCCCAAAAGTATGTACTGTTCGTGTCGGTCGCATCAAATAAAGTATGTACTGTTCGTTTCGGTCGCATCAAATAAAGTATGTACTGTTCGTGTCGGTCGCATCAAATAAAGTATGTACTGTTCGTGTCGGTCGCATCAAATAAAGTATGTACTGTTCGTGTCGGTCGCATCAAATAAAGTATGTACTGTTCGTGTCGGTCGCATCAAATAAAGTATGTACTGTTCGTGTCGGTCGCATCAAATAAAGTATGTACTGTTCGTGTCGGTCGCATCAAATAAAGTATGTACTGTTCGTCGGTCGCATCAAATAAAGTATGTACTGTTCGTGTCGGTCGCATCAAATAAAGTATGTACTGTTCGTGTCGGTCGCATCAAATAAAGTATGTACTGTTCGTGTCGGTCGCATCAAATAAAGTATGTACTGTTCGTTTCGGTCGCATCAAATAAAGTATGTACTGTTCGTGTCGGTCGCATCAAATAAAGTATGTACTGTTCGTGTCGGTCGCATCAAATAAAGTATGTACTGTTCGTGTCGGTCGCATCAAATAAAGTATGTACTGTTCGTGTCGGTCGCATCAAATAAAGTATGTACTGTTCGTGTCGGTCGCATCAAATAAAGTATGTACTGTTCGTGTCGGTCGCATCAAATAAAGTATGTACTGTTCGTCGGTCGCATCAAATAAAGTATGTACTGTTCGTGTCGGTCGCATCAAATAAAGTATGTACTGTTCGTGTCGGTCGCATCAAATAAAGTATGTACTGTTCGTGTCGGTCGCATCAAATAAAGTATGTACTGTTCGTCGGTCGCATCAAATAAAGTATGTACTGTTCGTGTCGGTCGCATCAAATAAAGTATGTACTGTTCGTGTCGGTCGCATCAAATAAAGTATGTACTGTTCGTTTCGGTCGCATCAAATAAAGTATGTACTGTTCGTTTCGGTCGCATCAAATAAAGTATGTACTGTTCGTGTCGGTCGCATCAAATAAAGTATGTACTGTTCGTCGGTCGCATCAAATAAAGTATGTACTGTTCGTGTCGGTCGCATCAAATAAAGTATGTACTGTTCGTGTCGGTCGCATCAAATAAAGTATGTACTGTTCGTTTCGGTCGCATCAAATAAAGTATGTACTGTTCGTGTCGGTCGCATCAAATAAAGTATGTACTGTTCGTGTCGGTCGCATCAAATAAAGTATGTACTGTTCGTGTCGGTCGCATCAAATAAAGTATGTACTGTTCGTCGGTCGCATCAAATAAAGTATGTACTGTTCGTGTCGGTCGCATCAAATAAAGTATGTACTGTTCGTGTCGGTCGCATCAAATAAAGTATGTACTGTTCGTTTCGGTCGCATCAAATAAAGTATGTACTGTTCGTTTCGGTCGCATCAAATAAAGTATGTACTGTTCGTTTCGGTCGCATCAAATAAAGTATGTACTGTTCGTTTCGGTCGCATCAAATAAAGTATGTACTGTTCGTTTCGGTCGCATCAAATAAAGTATGTACTGTTCGTTTCGGTCGCATCAAATAAAGTATGTACTGTTCGTTTCGGTCGCATCAAATAAAGTATGTACTGTTCGTTTCGGTCGCATCAAATAAAGTATGTACTGTTCGTTTCGGTCGCATCAAATAAAGCATGTACTGTTCGTTTCGGTCGCATCAAATAAAGTATGTACTGTTCGTTTCGGTCGCATCAAATAAAGTATGTACTGTTCGTTTCGGTCGCATCAAATAAAGTATGTACTGTTCGTTTCGGTCGCATCAAATAAAGTATGTACTGTTCGTTTCGGTCGCATCAAATAAAGTATGTACTGTTCGTTTCGGTCGCATCAAATAAAGTATGTACTGTTCGTTTCGGTCGCATCAAATAAAGTATGTACTGTTCGTTTCGGTCGCATCAAATAAAGTATGTACTGTTCGTTTCGGTCGCATCAAATAAAGTATGTACTGTTCGTTTCGGTCGCATCAAATAAAGTATGTACTGTTCGTGTCGGTCGCATCAAATAAAGTATGTACTGTTCGTTTCGGTCGCATCAAATAAAGTATGTACTGTTCGTTTCGGTCGCATCAAATAAAGTATGTACTGTTCGTTTCGGTCGCATCAAATAAAGTATGTACTGTTCGTTTCGGTCGCATCAAATAAAGTATGTACTGTTCGTTTCGGTCGCATCAAATAAAGTATGTACTGTTCGTTTCGGTCGCATCAAATAAAGTATGTACTGTTCGTGTCGGTCGCATCAAATAAAGTATGTACTGTTCGTTTCGGTCGCATCAAATAAAGTATGTACTGGTCGTTTCGGTCGCATCAAATAAAGTATGTACTGTTCGTGTCGGTCGCATCAAATAAAGTATGTACTGTTCGTTTCGGTCGCATCAAATAAAGTATGTACTGTTCGTTTCGGTCGCATCAAATAAAGTATGTACTGTTCGTTTCGGTCGCATCAAATAAAGTATGTACTGTTCGTTTCGGTCGCATCAAATAAAGTATGTACTGTTCGTTTCGGTCGCATCAAATAAAGTATGTACTGTTCGTGTCGGTCGCATCAAATAAAGTATGTACTGTTCGTTTCGGTCGCATCAAATAAAGTATGTACTGTTCGTTTCGGTCGCATCAAATAAAGTATGTACTGTTCGTGTCGGTCGCATCAAATAAAGTATGTACTGTTCGTCTCGGTCGCATCAAATAAAGTATGTACTGTTCGTCTCGGTCGCATCAAATAAAGTATGTACTGTTCGTGTCGGTCGCATCAAATAAAGTATGTACTGTTCGTTGGTCGCATCAAATAAAGTATGTACTGTTCGTGTCGGTCGCATCAAATAAAGTATGTACTGTTCGTGTCGGTCGTAAGTATGTACTGTTCGTTTCGGTCGCATCAAATAAAGTATGTACTGTTCGTTTCGGTCGCATCAAATAAAGTATGTACTGTTCGTGTCGGTCGCATCAAATAAAGTATGTACTGTTCGTTTCGGTCGCATCAAATAAAGTATGTACTGTTCGTGTCGGTCGCATCAAATAAAGTATGTACTGTTCGTCGGTCGCATCAAATAAAGTATGTACTATTCGTGTCGGTCGCATCAAATAAAGTATGTACTGTTCGTGTCGGTCGCATCAAATAAAGTATGTACTGTTCGTCGGTCGCATCAAATAAAGTATGTACTGTTCGTCTCGGTCGCATCAAATAAAGTATGTACTGGTCGTGTCGGTCGCATCAAATAAAGTATGTACTGTTCGTCGGTCGCATCAAATAAAGTATGTACTGTTCGTGTCGGTCGCATCAAATAAAGTATGTACTGTTCGTCGGTCGCATCAAATAAAGTATGTACTGTTCGTCGGTCGCATCAAATAAAGTATGTACTGTTCGTCGGTCGCATCAAATAAAGTATGTACTGTTCGTCGGATCAAATAAAGTATGTACTGTTCGTCGGTCGCATCAAATAAAGTATGTACTGTCCGTGTCGGTCGCATCAAATAAAGTATGTACTGTTCGTCGGTCGCATCAAATAAAGTATGTACTGTTCGTCGGTCGCATCAAATAAAGTATGTACTGTTCGTCGGTCGCATCAAATAAAGTATGTACTGTTCGTGTCGGTCGCATCAAATAAAGTATGTACTGTTCGTGTCGGTCGCATCAAATAAAGTATGTACTGTTCGTGTCGGTCGCATCAAATAAAGTATGTACTGTTCGTCGGTCGCATCAAATAAAGTATGTACTGTTCGTCGGTCGCATCAAATAAAGTATGTACTGTTCGTGTCGGTCGCATCAAATAAAGTATGTACTGTTCGTTTCGGTCGCATCAAATAAAGTATGTAATGTTCGTTTCGGTCGCATCAAATAAAGTATGTACTGTTCGTTTCGGTCGCATCAAATAAAGTATGTACTGTTCGTTTCGGTCGCATCAAATAAAGTATGTACTGTTCGTTTCGGTCGCATCAAATAAAGTATGTACTGTTCGTTTCGGTCGCATCAAATAAAGTATGTACTGTTCGTGTCGGTCGCATCAAATAAAGTATGTACTGTTCGTCGGTCGCATCAAATAAAGTATGTACTGTTCGTGTCGGTCGCATCAAATAAAGTATGTACTGTTCGTTTCGGTCGCATCAAATAAAGTATGTACTGTTCGTGTCGGTCGCATCAAATAAAGTATGAACTGTTCGTTTCGGTCGCATCAAATAAAGTATGTACTGTTCGTCGGTCGCATCAAATAAAGTATGTACTGTTCGTCGGTCGCATCAAATAACGTATGTACTGTTCGTGTCGGTCGCATCAAATAAAGTATGTACTGTTCGTGTCGGTCGCATCAAATAAAGTATGTACTGTTCGTCGGTCGCATCAAATAAAGTATGTACTGTTCGTCGGTCGCATCAAATAACGTATGTACTGTTCGTGTCGGTCGCATCAAATAAAGTATGTACTGTTCGTGTCGGTCGCATCAAATAAAGTATGTACTGTTCGTGTCGGTCGCATCAAATAAAGTATGTACTGTTCGTGTCGGTCGCATCAAATAAAGTATGTACTGTTCGTCGGTCGCATCAAATAAAGTATGTACTGTTCGTCGGTCGCATCAAATAAAGTATGTACTGTTCGTCGGTCGCATCAAATAAAGTATGTACTGTTCGTCGGATCAAATAAAGTATGTACTGTTCGTCGGTCGCATCAAATAAAGTATGTACTGTCCGTGTCGGTCGCATCAAATAAAGTATGTACTGTTCGTCGGTCGCATCAAATAAAGTATGTACTGTTCGTCGGTCGCATCAAATAAAGTATGTACTGTTCGTCGGTCGCATCAAATAAAGTATGTACTGTTCGTGTCGGTCGCATCAAATAAAGTATGTACTGTTCGTGTCGGTCGCATCAAATAAAGTATGTACTGTTCGTGTCGGTCGCATCAAATAAAGTATGTACTGTTCGTCGGTCGCATCAAATAAAGTATGTACTGTTCGTCGGTCGCATCAAATAAAGTATGTACTGTTCGTGTCGGTCGCATCAAATAAAGTATGTACTGTTCGTTTCGGTCGCATCAAATAAAGTATGTAATGTTCGTTTCGGTCGCATCAAATAAAGTATGTACTGTTCGTTTCGGTCGCATCAAATAAAGTATGTACTGTTCGTTTCGGTCGCATCAAATAAAGTATGTACTGTTCGTTTCGGTCGCATCAAATAAAGTATGTACTGTTCGTTTCGGTCGCATCAAATAAAGTATGTACTGTTCGTGTCGGTCGCATCAAATAAAGTATGTACTGTTCGTCGGTCGCATCAAATAAAGTATGTACTGTTCGTGTCGGTCGCATCAAATAAAGTATGTACTGTTCGTTTCGGTCGCATCAAATAAAGTATGTACTGTTCGTGTCGGTCGCATCAAATAAAGTATGAACTGTTCGTTTCGGTCGCATCAAATAAAGTATGTACTGTTCGTCGGTCGCATCAAATAAAGTATGTACTGTTCGTCGGTCGCATCAAATAACGTATGTACTGTTCGTGTCGGTCGCATCAAATAAAGTATGTACTGTTCGTGTCGGTCGCATCAAATAAAGTATGTACTGTTCGTGTCGGTCGCATCAAATAAAGTATGTACTGTTCGTCGGTCGCATCAAATAAAGTATGTACTGTTCGTCGGTCGCATCAAATAAAGTATGTACTGTTCGTGTCGGTCGCATCAAATAAAGTATGTACTATTCGTCGGTCGCATCAAATAAAGTATGTACTGTTCGTCGGTCGCATCAAATAAAGTATGTACTGTTCGTCGGTCGCATCAAATAACGTATGTACTGTTCGTGTCGGTCGCATCAAATAAAGTATGTACTGTTCGTGTCGGTCGCATCAAATAAAGTATGTACTGTTCGTGTCGGTCGCATCAAATAAAGTATGTACTGTTCGTCGGTCGCATCAAATAAAGTATGTACTGTTCGTCGGTCGCATCAAATAAAGTATGTACTGTTCGTTTCGGTCGCATCAAATAAAGTATGTACTGTTCGTTTCGGTCGCATCAAATAAAGTATGTACTGTTCGTGTCGGTCGCATCAAATAAAGTATGTACTGTTCGTTTCGGTCGCATCAAATAAAGTATGTACTGTTCGTTTCGGTCGCATCAAATAAAGTATGTACTGTTCGTTTCGGTCGCATCAAATAAAGTATGTACTGTTCGTTTCGGTCGCATCAAATAAAGTATGTACTGTTCGTTTCGGTCGCATCAAATAAAGTATGTACTGTTCGTTTCGGTCGCATCAAATAAAGTATGTACTGTTCGTGTCGGTCGCATCAAATAAAGTATGTACTGTTCGTCGGTCGCATCAAATAAAGTATGTACTGTTCGTCGGTCGCATCAAATAAAGTATGTACTGTTCGTGTCGGTCGCATCAAATAAAGTATGTACTGTTCGTCGGTCGCATCAAATAAAGTATGTACTGTTCGTCGGTCGCATCAAATAAAGTATGTACTGTTCGTGTCGGTCGCATCAAATAAAGTATGTAATGTTCGTGTCGGTCGCATCAAATAAAGTATGAACTGTTCGTGTCGGTCGCATCAAATAAAGTATGTACTGTTCGTGTCGGTCGCATCAAATAAAGTATGTACTGTTCGTTTCGGTCGCATCAAATAAAGTATGTACTGTTCGTTTCGGTCGCATCAAATAAAGTATGTACTGTTCGTTTCGGTCGCATCAAATAAAGTATGTAATGTTCGTTTCGGTCGCATCAAATAAAGTATGTACTGTTCGTTTCGGTCGCATCAAATAAAGTATGTACTGTTCGTTTCGGTCGCATCAAATAAAGTATGTACTATTCGTGTCGGTCGCATCAAATAAAGTATGTACTGTTCGTTTCGGTCGCATCAAATTGTTACATTTTAGTTAGTGAGGGTTGTCAGAATTGTTATACAATTATCGACAGTTAAGATTCAGCATTAGCCATGCTTTACATGAATCGATATGTCTGTGCGATATATCGCATACCTATGTTCGTATAACATTGTTTTTAAAATTGTTTTTGTGTTGTTTTAGTTATGTTTTATTCTCAGTAACAAATAAAGTTTAAAACAAATAGTTTAGTAATAAATTGTGAAGCGCCGAGACAATTAGGATTTAATTTGGCCAAAGTTTTTTTTTATTTTGGCCAAAAAACATTTGGCCAAAGTTTTTTTCATTTGGCTAATAAAATAGCCAGCGCAGAACCGTAACACACATTCTAATAGGGACGAGACCCTAACCATAAAAGAGCGGGAAAATAACCCTTAATGGGAATGGACTTAACCATAATTCTAAGCCCAGTCATGCAGGTAGGTACGGGGCCTTGACCGTCACGCTATAACAGTAGGGTTACTTAACCATAACCTTAATCGGGACGGGAGCCTGACTCTAACACGAACCTGGCGGGATTATGCGGGATGGGCCCTAAACCTAAGTGGGGCATGCCGATTCTAATTAACACTAGATGTAACTATAATCCGAATGGCAGCGGGATGGGGCCTTAACCATATCTCTAAACCGAATCGGGGCGGAACGACACCCTAACCCTAATCGGTACCGGGCGAGACGGGTCATGACGCGACCCTAGCTCTAACAGGGATGGATAGGAATGGGACATTAACCATATCTATAATCAAGACCGGCGAGACGGGAACTTAACCCTACCCTACACCGGACGGACCGTGACCCTCATTGGCATGGGGCGAGGCGGATCGTGACGGGGCTATAGCTTAAACAGGTATATATAGGTTGGGATTGGACGTTAGTATAGTATATGTGATGTTATGTCGCCTCACATCAGTAGATACAAAAAGTCGTCAGTGGTATTCATTTCCTTTCTTTGGCTCTGTATTGGACTAATAATGTTCATGGATTTTTTCTTACGTAGTGTTAACTAGCTGAACAGGCTCATTTCGAGAGCATTTATTCGGCGTCGTAGGAGCCAGTGGCCCTTGTGCAGTTCGAACACATTTGTATCTCTTAAATAATGTTATGAACTAAAACAAATACAAAACTTTAGGTTGATAAAAAGTTAAATTTTTTTTTTTTTTAGATTGAACTCCTTGCTTTATTGAAAACAAAATTATAATTTTTGTTTGTTAAATAGAAAGTAAATTTTGTTTTAAATTCAAATTATGAAAAACTATCGTTGTTCATAACGTCTAAAGAGCTCAACAATGAAAGGTCTAATTACAATTAAAAGATAAACGTATATATGTAGTCATGTCACAAAATTGCTAAATTTAGCATTTTTAGATGACACCACACCAATTCATATTCAATGTAGAAAACATAATAAGTGCACACAAAAACTAAAACCTGGTGTTCTTCCGTTTGATTTATGGTGCCCATATTCAGAATGAGCAAAGGGTGATGCCACGGTGTCCTGGGCCCACAAACAAGGTACCCCGCCTTGCTCACCGGAAGCAAATATTATGCTAATGATGAACAGACAGTCTGCCGTAGGAGCAGTTTTAGCCAGTCAAACATAAAAATAGTGTAAATAAAATTGTAGATAATCCTGAATCTCATGAATTGCTTACATATTGGTGTACATATACAAAACACAACATATGCAACTTTAAATCCCACACGCAGTCGTGGCCAGGTTATTTTGTTTATATAATCATCGGAGGTGCCGTTGTTGTAGCGAGAGGTATCGGATTCCTAATATATTTTACAGATTCCCGCGTTATCATAACAGCTACGTTGATATCTCCGTGGCTGATATTCCAGTATTATAAGTATATCATAAAATTCCCCGGACCAGTATATCTTATATCAGTCACCAGGTGTCACACTATCATACTGACATGCATTTACCGCCTGATTCGATAAATTCATGACGTCACGACGGCAAGCATTGAGACAAGTCATGAAATCATTCATGGATTCTATCAAATGGTCTCCTTTCAACACATATATAATTATTTTTGCACACGATATGGCCACCCGTTTGCTATCATTGTAAACTACAGCCAATATTACATACATTGATTCAAGAAGAAAGAGGATATGTAACATAGTACTCGAACGGAATGCAAAACATTGACAATCCCCAATGTAGCTATTTTGGCAGGGACATTGATCGAACATATGTGGCTTATAAGTGATGTCATAGAGAGCGGTCTATATGAACAGTGAACTTATTGTCATCAGTATACATACCATCAATGCTCACCTTCACTACGTATGCCCAGTGGGGGCCCGTGGTAGAATGGGCCTACCGCCCCACTGCGAGTGGTAAGAATCCCCTAATGCGGCACCCTGTTTACCGTGGATTGCTTCCCCCGTGAAGTGTGGTGCAGGAGTTCTGGAGGTACTTGGTCGGTGGTCGTACCACAGAGGTGAAATTATTCAAGGGTTGCAAGGAATGTCACTAGACCGAGGGTAGGTTATAAACCACTGGTATACATACAAGCGATGATATGTCCTGTATACATATTGTGGAGTAAGACTTAGATATTTTTAACTGATGATGATATCGATGAAATTCTTATTTTAACATATTACACTTCTTTCTACACTGCATATGCATACACTATTTCTTGCTCTGCCCCTACAACATACATGTATACTATTAAATTCCTAATTAAACCCTTCGGCTATAAATTTCATTCGGTCCTTTGCTAATGCTCCAAATTACTTTCTAAATTGATAATAGCCCAACATCAGGTTACGGTTACTCCCATTTGTTAACTGTGATGACGGTGTTTGTGCTGTGATTTTAACTATATTTAATATTTAGACCTCTAGCAAGGCACTCCATCATAGTTATCACATGGCATACACAGCCTTTATGTGAGTAGCATATCAAATTGTATACTCCACCCACTGCTCCACCGCCAAGCTACCAACTATCTTCTTTACTTTTAGTTGACATAACATTAGAGATCTTGTATCTTACTCCACAATATGTACACAGGACATATCATCGCTTGTGTGCATACCAGTGGTTTAGAACCTACCCTCGGTCTAGTGACATTCCTTGCAACCCTTGAATAATTTCACAACGTGAAGTGCGGTGTAGGAGTCCTGGAGGCAATGGATCGGTGGTCGTATCACATGATGCATCGACCTGAGGTATGGCTCAGCTCATGGTCCACTTTTGTCGTAAATCTCTTCCAGACTGGTGGTTGAGTTGAACCGACTCAATCAATCGGCTAGTCACGTCTCCACAGTGTTTCGGATTCAGTTTCTGTGTCTGTTGTATTGTTCGTCTGATATTTGAAGTACTGTTTTCTGTTTTCCGTGTATGATGTTTCTGTTCTCATGTCTCATTGGTGTCCGTCCTGATGATTGTTGTTTTGAATCATGCATTGTTCACGCCTGTCTCACCATGTGGTGGTACCGGGAGGCTGCTACATGTACTTGCAGTGGATAAATGGGTCGCCGCTTCAGCTATGTACCAGACTTTGGCCAGACCAGAATTCGAAGGGAAGTTCGTGTCGGCTGCTGGGCGATTTTTATCTTTTTATATAGCAACAAAAAACAAAAAAGCACGACCCGGGCGTAAGAATGATGAGTCACCGTTCTAGTTATGCTGCGGTATTCCCTGGGGTATTGGTCCTTCGCATCAACACGGCTCTTAAGATTACCTTTTACAAGAATGTGTCACTGTCAAGATACTTCAAAGTGTTTCTGGACAATTGAAATATGTCCAACCGATCACGACCGGACCAGCGACTGGCTCTCTCCTGATTGAATGTTCAAAGAAAGTTCAGTCTGGTGATGTGTTGCATGTATTGCACAAACGCCAGTCACGGTTGATCATCACAAGACATTGAATAATAGTAGAGCGGTTTTAAGAACCCGCGGTAACTCCAACTATTCTGAATCGGATATATTGGCTGAGTTGGCACCACAGTGAATTACTGATGTTCGCAGATTTTCGAAGACAGTTAATGGACGAACAGTTTCTTTGAAGTGTTATCTTTTGACTTCAATCGGTGCGAACATCCGTCGGTATTGACGGTTGGATATAGATTTGAAGATAGTTTTATCTACATATGTTCTAAATCTATTGTGATGTTTTAACTGGCAGGGGTATGGTCATGGCCAGGAATACTGCAAAAGTAAAGAAAACATACGTGCACGCTGTTCTGTTTCATGTCATGGCCATAACGAGTGTGCACTAAACCAAAAATGTGTACGAACTGTCAAGGTGCACATGCTGCAATGGATCGTTCATGTCCCATGTGAGACCATGCTGAAATCAAAATTCAATGGTTTTTAAACATAGTTTATTTTCCAACACAATTCATTACATGTTAATTTACAAATATATATAGTTATGTATATATGTATAGATATGTGTATTTGGTTGGAAAAGGAACGACAGTAAGCGTGAGCATTTTGTAGTCGTCCCCGTACCAAGCGAAGCCCACACAGTATACGTGTTCATCAATTATAAATCGTTTATCATATTAGAAGTCAGAGGGCGCGACAGTATGTATATTTGGTAGTTGGTGTGGAAATAAAACTATGTTTAGCGTAGAGCAGAACAGAAGAAAAACAGTGCGTGGTTGTGCGTTATGTTCATTTCGGCAGAATGCCATATATATAAATTCAATGGTGTAAGGCTGAGAAGCGTCTACCATATCAGGATGAAAAGAAAATAGTTGGCAATCGACCATCAATTCTAGCAGTCACATACTCTGCTGTAGTTTATACAAATACGTGTTCTGGTACAGTACTCAGACAGAGGCAGTCAGACACTGATGGCTAGGGCGTTAACATGCCACCATGCATACGTCGCATAACACTGTCGAAAATAGTTCTTTAATCTATAATCGCGTATGTGATCGAAGGGAAAGAGGGCAACACGAGTCGTGTGTTTTGGACAAATATTTAAGTACAGTATAGAGTTGTCGCCGGCGCTTGACTGAAACACGGAGATTTATTGCCCGCTTGAGAACGACACGTCACCCGAGCCCCTTGGAGGACATTCCGGTCAAGATCAGTGAAAATATTACATAGTTCCTTGAGTTCTGATATTTCGTAGATTCCAACAACAACAACAACATGTCTTCAACAGACGCGATTGTTATCAGAATCGATTAACCAAAACAAATATAATGCTAACCACGGTTAACTCTAGTATAAAATTTTCCAAAACGTGTTATATATCATTTTATTCAACATAATTTGGTATCGAGAGTATGTCGGTCGGCTCGTTGAATAGTTGCTGGGACGCCAAGTATTCCAGGTGGTGAAAAATAACAAATTTCAAAAATCGTTATATCAATAACTCTGAGCTCTGATGGACGGGTTCTTCGACTCGCACTAAATATTTTACCCCCCCCCCCTCATGTATAATAATAGTAATTTAGGAGAGTTAATTCGGATTATTTATCTTTAAATTGTGTGGTTTAAAGCCACTTGGCGGTTTGCGCTCCAAAATACACCTAATAATTCGATTTTGAATTGTACCAGGTATCGAAATGGGTCGATAAATATTTAAACTACCTTTCTAAAGACATTATGTGCGCAAAAAAGACACATTGGAACTCATAAAAAATACAACTTTGAACACGGTGTTTGTGTCCCAGACAAACAACAGCCATGTGCACCCCATGATACAGAAAAGAGCGTTCTGTGTTACTGTATATCGTAGAACAAAAGAACGCTTGCTTCGCTTCTATGTGAAGATATATGTGACCATAGCCAGAGACGTGGCGACAGGGCGGGGTTTGGGGGGGGGGTCGAAAATTTCAATAGTTGGAAATTTCATACCTGCCAAAACATTAGTTGATAATTTCATACCAACAATAGGTTGAAACTGTTCTTGTAGTTTGATTTTCAAACAATTTATTGGGGGGATTAATTGTTTTTGGACCAATATTTGCATATTTTCCTCAAATTTTTGACTGAAATGGTCATCAGTTGGAAATTTTCCAACCTTAGGGGGGTTCACAGGTTGGAAATGTTCAACACCTGGAAAGCTTGTGTCCTGGTCCCTCCCCCTGGCCAGTCAAAAACTGCTAGTTAATTTAAGAAAACAATATTGTCATACATTTGGTCAACATTGTCATTGGAATTGTCATCAGTTGGAGAATTTTCCAAGCTGAGGGGTGAGGTTTGAAATTACCAACACTATATAGCAAAGCTTCAGTTGAGACCAGTCTAGATGCTAGGATTTGCTATTTTCTTGTATAGTTTTCAAAATTTCAGAGCATATGAAGCCGGTATATCAATACTTCGTTATTTGTCAACCTATCGTATACATCCTTCCAAATTACGTAGACAAAATTTGGAAGCTGGAATGAGCCATGTCCGTTTAACGTACCAAACACGAGGTGTCTATCCATTCGGGTCAGGAATGGATATCAGGGGTGGGGAGCACCAAAATTGATCGCCGATTTTCATTGAAACTTAAATGTAGGCGTCTACCTGATATACTGAATTAAAGTATGGGGTTTAAAGTAGTACCAGCCATGTGGTGTTATCTAAATCAGGAATCGAGTTAGGATACGGGGTTAAGACCATAATATATCAGATCAACACTTCTAACAAGCGTTTCTGATTTAACTAAACTTATATATCTCTATGATATCTTATACCGCCTTCCAAATTACGTAGATCAGATTTGGAAGCTCGACTGATGTGACGTATTTGTATAAAGTATAGTTTTAATAGTGCTAAGAGGCGCAGGTAGGTAATGGAATCCTTATATGTCTAATTATATGTTTCAAAGTCGGCAGATCTCCGCCATCGGAAATCGAAAGATATGCGCACCAGGATTCTATATAGGCATCAACATGATACTATTCGTGCGGTCTGAAGTTGCCAAAGTGGCACCGTCTGAGTTTGGTGTGGGGTTCGGTTGGTGCATCAAAGTTTATAAAAACGGAGTTACCAAAATCAAACTGTTTGGTTCGTTTTTAAAGATCTACAGTCTGATTTGACACCAGATGTCAAAATTATCTGAGATAATGTTCAGCTTACCGGGGAAATAAAAGCAGAAAACTGCTGCAAACAACCTTTATTATATACCACAACTGAAGCATAGAGGCTTTTTATCAAAAATGATTGTTCGAATTTTTACTAAGTTGACAGAAAATGGAATTTGTTAAGACATCCAAATTTGAAAATCGATATATGACCAAGGGAACCTCCCGCTAATGTGTTACATCTGGTATATAAAACACATTAGCCAAATAGTATCTTTGTTTTATGGGTAACCAATAAGAGGTAAGTGGGTGTCTGACCAGGTAACACATCATGTAGGGTTAGCGAAAATCACACTTAGCATCCCAGGATGACAGTAAAAAGTCAAAATGAAATGCTGGCTGACGGCCCGAAGGCTTTTTGATAAGTCAAATTAGGATAAGCTGAAAGAAAAACGGCCTGAAACCAATTAGTCATATACATTTAATCACAAAGTGAAGTTGGTACCAAATGTATGGATAACAAGTGGAAGAAGAGGGAATCTGCAAAGCATATGAAAATAGGGGGGGGGGTCAAAATAATAAGGGAACAGTGACCCAATTTGTGCAGATACCTGATTCCTCGTTCACTTGTCATAATTTTAGGATGGAGAGCAGTGGCCCGGAGCGGTTTTACAAAATTTGGAAAATAATTTTGAACGTACGCACCAAAATATCTCAATGAATGAAATCCAAAAGTTAAAATTGATATTTTATAAATGAGATCATCAAAGAAGAAAGAGAGAAAAATGTCAATAAGATCTTCATCAGTACCAAGTTGCTAACCCGTGTCATACTAAGCGTATGAACACCAACTTACATCCCGCTAATGTATTAAATCTGGTATATAAAACACATAAGCCAAATAGTATCTTTATATTGTGAACCAACTTGATGAGTGAGTACACAGTCTGTATCTACCAACGTGATGAGTGAGTACCCAGTCTGTATCCGCCAACGTGTGTCACTGCATTATATATTCCCTTCAAAGTTATCAATCGGAGTGTTCCACGTTACTTTAACCTGGACAACGCCGGGTCACAAAATTTTTTTCAAATTCAAATGTTTATTTCTCAAGTAAATCATGTTACATGATATTATGAGAAGATAATACATAATAATACAATACAATACATGGTGTGCAACAGTGGAAAAGGGTTTTTGAGGTGAGGGGGGAGCTATTCAATATTTATATTATAGGGCATCACAATGTTGTTTGATGACATGCATCACTAAATCGCGTTATCTCCTCGAAACTGTTGGAGATATCGTGACTGAGTGCAGATATCATGCATTATTCGTGATTAACTCTTGCGTTTTGTATAAATTTGGAGAGTTTAATCAATATATTCTTGTTTTTGGAGTTAAACAATTTAGTAAAATTAATTAAATTCGGATAATTTCGAAAGAATTTGAGAATATATTTTTTCTCTCAGATAATCAAGCGAAGAGCATTGTAAAATACAATGATATTCATCTCCAAGTAACCCTATATTACATCTCGTGCATACTCTATCTTTCCGATTGGTATCAGTACATGATCCAGTTTCAATGGGAAGTCTGTGATTGGACATTCGAAATCTAGTAAGGATAATTGCATCCTTGCGATTCAAAATTTTCAAATAGTCTTCAAGGCCAAATATTGTTTTCAATTTTGTGTATGTAGTACATTTACTTGATTGTTCCATATTAATTTTCCATTGCAGTATGTATTGGTCCTTCAATGTTTGTTGGACAATATTATTCATATTTACAACAACAATGGTAATATTATCCTGGTCCCACCATAGAGACGGTAGCCCCGATTCAATTATAATTTTATGGATATATGATAGCCATGGATGCTTATATTCACCATTTCTATACCATTTTAACAGAAGGGAGTACATCCTACTCATTCTGCTATCATTACAATTAACTAATTTTTCCCAGTATGATACCATTCGACGTTTACATCAAGCTCTAATGGGAACATTCCTGTCTCGCCATATACCATTAGCGATGTTGTACTTGTTTTTACATTTAGGATAACTTTAAAAAACTTTAATTGTAATTTTTCTAGGGATTCTAGACATCCATAACCCCATGTTTCTGTCCCAGATAGTAGGATAGGTTTGACAGTTTTATTGAACATGTCTAACTGACATTCGAATGGCAAGGACAATTGGCGTATTCTATGGATAAGACCATACATAGATCGGGTAGCTCTTGTAATCAGATCATTTTTTGCTTTGGAAAACGTGTTTAATTTAGTAAAAATAATTCCAAGATATTTGTAATGAGTGACATATTCAATATGTGTTCCATTAATGTATAACTTACGTCTTGGGGTACGCCCTTTTCCGAATACCATAATCTTTGTTTTCGACGTATTGACATTTAATTTCCAAGATGAACAATAGTCGTCAAAAATGCTCAAATGTTTTTTCATATCATTTGTACTTTCTGCAAATATGACAGTATCATCAGCATAAAGCATTAAATAAAGTTTTACATACGTTTTAAGTTCATGAGTCATTTGCCACATTTTCCCAAATTTTCTTGATCGATCAGAGCGGGAATTTCTATTTGACCCACTTTTTCGGACTCGACCAAAAATATTTTCGGTCCAAAAAGTTCGGCCCAGGTGGCCATTTTTTAATATGGGACAGTTTGCCACATTTTCCGAAATTTACCTGACCGAGCAGAGCGAAAACTGAAATTCGACCCACTTTTTTTAACTCGACACAAAACAAATTCGGCCCAAAATTTTTGACCGAGGTGACCATTAATGACCCAGCACTTGTTTTGGCCAATTCCGTTTATTTTCGGACTTTGCCTATTTTCGAGGCATTTTTGAACTTTTTTTCACACGATATTTCGTCTCGCCTTACTTAAGACGTTGCCATGGTCATTTGCCACATTTTCCCAAAATTTTTGAATAAGGAATACATGTGTAAGTAACGGAATTCACGATGCTGTAATATGTTATCTTTGTCAATTTTGCGAAGGCAACATGTATACAATTTTAAAGAGAGAATACTTGCAGCTAATAACCATATCCTGGTATCCATTTGTTACTCCGATATTATATTCAAATCGAAATTATTGTACCATTTGTAAATCATGTACTAAGGAAACACGGGCGAAATTAGATAAAATGATTTCGAAATCCCGGGAGCATGCTTCTTCGACGGCGGCATAAACCTGATACCAGGATGTCGGCCTCGGCATCCATATCAGTCAATCCCGATACCAATGCGGGAATACCTACCGCGGAAGCTGCAGAGTCTGTGCAGACTTCGGAATGTTCTGCAGATGCACGGTCGAAATTATCAAAGTTTACGTCACCCAATTTCGTGGTGCCCACTGACGCTGTTTCCAACCAATTAACTCAACCGGGTTTCGCTGAATTCGTGGCCAAACAAGTTCAACTTGCTCTAGAAGCAGAACAGGGTACGACCACAACCCAAAGAAAGAGATTTTTCGAAATTTATTTCTCAGAAAACTCAATCAGGTTCAGATTCAGAACTTGAGGAATGTGAGACCAATTCTCAATCTCTAGTCTTACCAGAGGTTTCCCGTTGGGTTAACCCATATTAGGAAGACTGTCTCTCTTTACCTGAGGAACACATGTCAGTTTCACAGCAGTCACAGCATTCCAGTGCTTTATACCTAATCGGCATAGGATAGAACCTATGGAGGTTCAGGGGCATGACTTTGTGGGCCAGGTCGCTTGTGAGTTGAATATTCCGGTGTCTCATAATGATGACCATGAAGTATTTCAATCCTTTGTACCGGATCGTTTACTTTCTTCGAGGCAGAAAGTTCGGTCTGGGCAGGTCAAGTTACCCTTAGAGGGCATCATTACATAATTTGAATCTTGATATGTCCAAGACAGGTCGAATCAGTTCCAATAGGGCTGCAGACGATGCTCGTTTTCGCCTACCTGATTATCAATTTGCAAAATATGGGGTGCGAGGAAGAAATAGAGCAAAGCGTGAAAATCGAGGCAGATTGGCCAAAACTTTCTCGAATAAACAGCTAGCTTTAGATAATAAAGCTTTTCGCAAATTAGACCAGGACGCGCAATTGCTTCTGAGTGAAGTGTCCTCTGGTTCAATTATCACAATTTCTCTCATGTCGGTCTTTCATTCGATGGCGGACGTAACATCACGTATGGTTCTTGAAACAGTGTATGCCCGTCGGCAGTTACACGTGAATGAATTGGGTTTGAAACACAAATCCACCGAAATAATTTGCTCAAACAATCAGCCTTGGGCAATTAATTATTACAAGGACAGTACTTTGCGGTACTACACAATAGTGCTGAGAATTTGCGAGATGTTAAGGAGACACAACACTTGGACTTTCCAAATCAGCAGAGGTCAGGGCATTACTCTTGTACGTTGGAGGGGGCTGTACGCGTACGCCTTTCCACCTCCGATTCTTATTCCAAAAGTACTGAGAAAAGTGGGGAAAGATAATTGTGTGTTAACACTCATAGCACCATATTCTCCTCATCAGAGTTGGTTTCCACTTCTTCTGGAAATACTAGTGGACGTTCCACGGGAAATACCAGTTCGTACATACCTCTTGACACAATTTCGAGGTCAGGTCGTTCATCCCGATCCCGGAAGTCTCCTATTAACTGCATGGAAAATAACCGGGAATCAAGAGATGATTCACGCTTTTCGACAAAAGCAATGGAATTCATCACTCAAGCACGGCGATAATCCACCAATACAGTATATCAATCTCGATTGGTCTCATACCGGAAGTGGTGTAAGAGACAACATATCTGTCCCAATTCTGCCACTGTTTCACAAATAGCACATTTTTTCGTATATTTGCATGCAGTTCGTAAATGCAAAGCAGTCACTGTATCAGGCTACCGATCAGCCATAGCCACAGTACACAGGGGTTTGAATGGGCTAAATATTAGTACAGACAATAGTTTTATCATATCTTATCAAAGATATAATCCTGTTCAACATTCTTTATTTGGGATTTGCCAAAGGTTTTATTAGCTCTCGGTGAGACGGCTTTTGAACCTTTAGATTCTGTGGAGTTTAATTTCCTCACATGGAAGACTGTCTTTCTGTTGGCTGTTACCTCAGCATCTCTCGTTTCGGAGATTCATGCTCTTGCAGTTGCTAAATCATGCATTCGCATGGAGGGAACAGGTATTCGGCTTCTTCCACAATTGAACTTCTTGTCAAAGACTCAAAAGTTGGGTTGTTCATGGAATCCTATATTCATTCCATATTTCAAACATTTGGCATCAGACCCACATGACTTATTATTGTGTCCTTGTCGAGCACTCAAGACTTATCTTCGCACTTTTGTGTGCCAGGAGCCTGCGACAACTTTGCGCAAATTTTGATCGTTTGAACATTTTAAAAAACATGTTTTAATTAAAAAACAAATTTACGCCAATGTTACGCGCTCTGTGTTTTAGTCACTCATAGTATACTATAGAGTTACTTCGCTTGTATCTGTTCTGTTCTATTGCGTTTCATAATAAACATTGTGTTCCAGGTAACAATCAACTAAATATTTCCCATAGGCGACAGTGTTAGGGTTAAGCCATCCCGACGATTCACTACCCTACTGAGCCAAACTTTAAATACTTTTGCGTGTAGAACTCCATGTCGGACATAAGTTGTCAAAAATGAAATGGTGCCTCACCATACTTATTCCTGGAAATAAATTGGTATTTCCACAACTAACCCTTTTGTGCACAAAATTTTAATATAGAAAAATACCCCCACCCCCTACCAAATTTGGCGACCAATGTAGCCGCTTGACGAACAATCCCACACAAATGGCCGAGGAATTAACATAGCCTATGAATTTCTTTTTTCTTTCACATTAAACAACCGAAGATATTATTCACCATTCAGCCGCGGGTATTTTTTTCCCTACACAAGTTTCCCTACACAAATGCCAAGGGGCATAATTTCAAGTAGTATTTAGTTGCTTATAACCTCCAAACTAAACGTGACTCTAAAGCACCCTTGACCTCCATACCGTGATTATACGCTGTCGTGGTGGCTGCGGTGTGATTCAGTGTATAAGGGTAGCCTTAATATACGTTCAAAGGAACTCGCATAGACAGTTTATGGTCAAAAAACATTTATTGTATTTCACCTATTTTCGTGATACTACTGATATACGCTACTATGTCCAGACCACCAAAACAGTGGAAACTGTCAGAGGACGAATCATTTTCGTCATTTACCGCTTGGCAACAGAATTTAACTTTTTACACGTTGTCTCAAGATCCTAACTTTGCTGGGTTATTTGAAAGAACTTGGACAAAGTCCTCGGATCCAACAGCCCACATGGGGCTCAAAGATGCAGCGACATGCACACATCTGACACAGATGTTAGGCCTCATCGCACAGTGGGTACCACACTTCTTGTCTGCAGACATTGTCAAAAACTCTACCAGCATTGAAGTAATATGGCAGAGTGTTCGAAAATACGGAAGCTACATTCATGAAGTACACATCAATTCGTTGGGAAGACGGCGAGAGGCCCGAGAGATTGTTTCAACGTTTACTTCACGATAAGGTCCTCCGCAAAAATGGTAAACTTGCACATGATGGTGATAAAATGGCTACAGATGAAGTTATGTCTCCAACAGTGGAACGACATGCAGTTTTACGTTGGTTGGATTTGATTCACCCGAATCTGCATACTCTTGTTCTGCGAACATTCGCCTATGATTTGCAGCGCATGACCCTGAAAGATCTGCAGCCGCAGATTGTAGACGCTTTGGACGGCTTCCTGGATGAACTTCGTGGAGAAGATGTTAAATCATCTCGTGTTACCTTTCGTGATTCTCACAACACAGAGCGTTACAAGTCAGAGCGTTACACTCGACAGAAGCCTAGACAGTTCCCATCGCAATCAACCCACCACAAGGAATGTCGCGTGTGCAAGGCAGAAGGCCGCACCTATTCTGGTCACACGATGAAACAGTGCGATTACTTGTCGAGTGCTGAGAAACGGCATATTATCCAAGCATTCCGTGTAGAATCAGGTGAGCTAACAGAGGCTGCGTTTGATTAGTTCGATTAGTTCGATGAGTTGGACACTGCATTGGATGAATCCATGTGCTTTTCGGATGCTGACATACACTCTGATGTCGAACCAAATCATAGCGAAGAAACTTTTGTCCAGGATGCCTCAGTCAGCTGTGTAAAAACTCTCACTCATTGACAGCATTCTATCAACACCATCCGGTATTGCTGACATGTGACTCCGGTGCAACATCCTCTTTGATCAACCAGTTGTGTCGCTGGCTACATTCGTATTCCAAACTCATCATCTTCTCCGGTTACTATACATAACATCAGCACATTGCACAAATCAGACTTACATGTGACAATTATTCTACTACTAATGCATATAATTCTTCTGACACAGATGTACTCACCTCTTACATAAAAGCAAGTACAGTGAATACACCACTCCGTAAGTCAAGTACAGTTATCTCTGATATTCTGCTCGACCCTGACCATCAACTTACCTCAATCGAGCAAGAGATGTTCTCAGATTTACATCTTTCATATTCTGATGTCTTCAACCCAACTATTGGGAAATACAATGATGCCTCAGGTAAAATTCGAGCTCACATTAACATGGGGCCAGTCTCTCCACCCACACAGACAGGTCGCCTACCATTGTATAAGAGTACAGACATGGTCCTTCTACAAGATAAGATGGACGAGCTTGAGTCTCTGGGAATTTTAGCGAAGCCTGAGAATGTTGGTGTTACCGTTGAATATGTATCACCTAGCTTCCTTGTCAAGAAACAGGGTGGAGGTCACAGGTTAGTAACTGCATTCAACACAATTGCCAGTTATACCAAACCCACTCCTAGCAGGGTAACCCACACTGAAGATGTTATGCGTTTCTTAGCTAAACACAAATACATAATCAAAACAGACATGACTAAACAGTTTTTTCAGTTACCGATGGAACAATCCTCTATTAAATATATGGGTGTTGTTACACCATTCAAGGGAACCAGAGTTTACATCCGTGCGGCTATGGGGGTGCCAGGATCTACCGAACAGCTTGACGAACTCATGTTTCGCGTTCTTTGTGATTTACTCCATGCCGGCAAGGTTGTCAAACTTGCAGATGACTTCTATATTCGTGGTTCGGACTTATTTGATCTTCTTTCTACATGGGAAAAGGTTCTCCAGAAGTTTCGCTCAAACAATCTTCGCCGTTCTGCCTCAAAAACATGTGTGTGTCCAATTAACACTACTGTTTTGGGCTGGATTTGGTCTGCAGGATCAATTTCCGTATCGCCACACAAGGTTAACCCCCTGGCATCCTGTGAAAAACCACAGACGGTCAAATCATTGCGATCATGGTGTGGTGCTTTCAAACACCTTAAATCATGCATTCCCCAATGCTCCACTCTCCTATCACTTCTTAAAGAGTTAACTGCTGGGAAAGGTTCCTCTGAGAAAATCGTATGGAATTCCGAATCTACAGAGGCTTTTATTAAAGCACAGTCCAGTCTCAAAGATACTAAATCTATCACTATCCCTCGGACCATCTCATTGTGACGAGTGACGGTGCCATTCGTAACGGTGGTGTTGGTGCTATTCTACACATTTTGCGTGAGGGTAAAATGTTGCTAGGTGGGATTTTGTTTAGCCAAACTCAAACCTCACCAACTTAAATGGTTACCGTGCGAGGTTGAAGCCTTAGCTATCGGTTCTGCTGTTAACCATTGTTGCCAACACATCTTGGAATCTCATCACCCTCTTCAGATTTTGACTGACTCTAAACCCTGTATCCAGGCATTTGCCAAACTTTCTCGAGGCGAGTTCTCAAACAGTGCTCGGATATCCAGTTTTATTTCCACACTCAGTAGGTACAATGTATCCCTCCAACACATAGCAGGATCTTCCAACGTACCTACTGAGTACCTCAGTCGCAATGCAGCAGTATGTCCTTCTGGTTCGTGTCAAATTTGCCAGTTCGTTGCTGAAAGTGAGCTTTCGACTGTGCGATCAGTCACTGTACAATCTGTCTTGGATGGATCTTCTCCTGTCCCCTTTCTCAATCAAGCTTCTTGGGTGCGCACACAACAAGATTGTGCTACTTTGCGTAGAGTATATTCCCATCTTTCGCAAGGTACTAGGCCTTCGAAAAAGATTAAAGGAATTCGGGATATAAGAATACCTCAGAGTTGCTACAATTGGCCGTGGTGGTATACTTATTGTCAAGGATAGCACACCCTTCAAAGAAAACTCACAACTCATTGTCGTTCCTCACCACATACTTTCTGGTATGGTCACTGCTCTTCATCTGCGCCTACAACACCCAACTAAATCTCAGTTGAAGAAAGTGTTCCACAGGTACTTCTTTGCATTGGGTGCTGATAAAACCAATGATTCTGTCACCCATTCCTGCACCCAGTGTTCTGCTCTTGCTCAGCTACCCAGTGAAATTGCCTGGTACTACATTTGCTTGCGACATAATGTGTCGTGCGAAGCAAAAGATTTTTGTGCTCAGAGAAACGTTGTCATCCTTCGCAGCAGCTCGCCTCATCCCCGATGAACAAGCCTCTACACTTCAAAGTATTCTAATTGAAACTACAGCTGATTTGAAACCTGCTCTTGGTTGTGTGATCCGGACAGATGGTTCTGCCGCATTTACGAGTCTGTCAACAGATCCTTTACTAGAGAAACATGTCATAACTCTCCAGGTTGGGCGCCTGAACCCTTTGAGTGCCAGGTCCGATTTTTGTATCAACCCATATACCCTGTGCCAATGCATTCTCTTATATATGCGAGTCGATCATCAAACCTGCCCCTCTGGAGGACCCATCAAACCTGCCCCTCTGGAGGACCCATCAAACCTGCCCATCTGGAGGACCCATCAAACCTGCCCCTCTGGAGGACCCATCAAACCTGCCCATCTTGCAACTGTTGTTGCTACTCTAAATGCGCTTATTCGCCATAACAACCTCAGTTCTCGAGAAATCCTTTATCAGCGGGATCATGCATCTGGCGAGCAGTTAAATTTGTGCGACAAAGATTTGGCATCTACACAGCATTCTCTTCGCCAACATAATCATATTCCTAGTGTCAAATCTAAGGCCCCACGTGGTATCCCAGCCACTGACACAGTAGTTTATCCTGGTGATCTAGTCTTTGTTAAATCAGAAGGGACCAAACACACTTCTCGAGATCAATATATTGTAACCTCTATTGATGATTAATTTGTGTATATTCGCAAGCTTCTCGGCTATCAGTTCAGGACACTGATTTGCCCAGTCAAACGCTCTGAAATCTACAAAGTTCCTACCCCTACAGTATAACATACACCATTGGGCAAAGATACAGATCCGTATGCATCGGATTCATCCGAGTCCGATTCTGATATTGATCTACCATCTAACCATATCCATTCAGACACAGATTCTATACATGTAGCCCAGTGCTCTCCCATGAACCACAACTCTGGTCAAGTCACCCCCTTTGGATCAAATAATGTTAGTCACCCATATCAAACACAACGGCAGTCATTACGTCAGCGACGTCAACCGCTCTGGCTCTCAACCGATGAATGGGAACTTGAAGGCAATGGACAGATTAGAACTATTAGTCTCCGACTCAAATTAATAATTTACCATTTATCACATAGTTCAGTCCGTTGCATTTACTAGTCTTAATTTTTGTCATATCATTTGCATCAAGTAGATGGTCTCAAGTTTATATTAAAAGAGAAAAGGATATTGCGCCATTGTTACGCGCTCTGTGTTTTAGTCACTCATAGTATACTATAGAGTTACTTCGCTTGTATCTGTTCTGTTCTATTGCGTTTCATAATAAACATTGTGTTCCAAACTAAACGTGACTCTAACGCACCCTTGACTCGGACAATACCTCCATACCGTGATTATACGCTGTCGTTAAATCTAAATTTGTAATTTTGTTTCTTCTTAGATTCAACTCCTTACTCAATTTAACAACACTACTTTTAAAAATTATTTTTTGCTTATTTTTGAATCAAAATTTTAAAAATCTAACGCCGTTATACCATCCGCCTGGTTACACCGAGTCACCAAACCTAATTTAGTTGAAGGCGGTTCAGGGGTTTGGGAGAAAAGTTGCGAACAGACAGACGGACAGACTGATAGATAGACAGATCCTGTACTCTTTTATACATATCTATATGTAAATACTCAAAATGTTGTCTTTTCGAAGGGGTTTTGACAGAAAAGAGCATAATTTACTAATGTATCGTTTTTTTCTCGGATGCTAATGGCAGTGTGGTAAGCGAAGGGCGTCCCCTTCACTGTACACACTGAACTTATAATAATACCGAGAAAAATTCGAAGCATTAGTAAATTGTGCTACTTCACCAGTGCATTTTTAACAAAAGCGAAAGTCTTCGAATAAATTCGAAGACGCTAGCGCTGTGAAATGTACATGCAAGAGTCATCTTATAGCAGGTTTTGGGTGGCCCTGAAAAAGGCCGTTTTATGTCAGATCACAAGAAAAGTGGATAAGGGGTCTCTATCAACTCAAATCCATCATCTTGGTCCAACTCCCGAAACACAAGCGTACCCTCGATGAGAGATGAAAATATACCTTTCGGTACACTCACACCCTTCAATTGGGATACGTCTAATCTGTATTTCTTTTTCTATCTCCAAAACCTGAGCTTTCTCTGTTGAAGGGTTGCCGCTATCATGAGCAAGAGATCTGTTGTGGTAAGCCATTCGATGTGTTTTATTTTGTATCCGTTGAACAGTGTAGGGTTGGAAGCCCACGCTGTACAGACAAGAGTGAAAAGTTCAAAGAACTTTTCACCTGTGCCATACACTGCCCATGAAAGGGTCTTCCACATCACTATGTCCCACCGATGACTCTCACATAAGATCCAAGATCAGTGGCACCGTATTACATCGTGGAGAAATGATATACTCTAAATGGGATGTATTATATGTAAAACGCGCGGGCGTCGTTGACGACTCATTGTGTTTTTCTATCATTTTTGAAGTAGTCAGCATCAAAATTCATTTCAACTAATACTTTTATAGCATATCCGCTTTTCAAGATATGTAGAGGAAATATGCCGCACACGTTTGTACCGTGATGTTGAAACCGCCCAACGTTTATTTTAAATTTGATCGAATTTCTTTGAATAAATTATTTGATATATTCGGACGTGTGTGTATTTACTATGTATGCTTTTATATGATGAGGTTTCTCGTATGGTAACTGATCTTTTGCACACACCACACCATACATTGAACAGAGGTAGGATGATTTGTCTAGTATATGCTGAAGTTCGCTAGTGTTCATCTTCGTAGTATTTTTTAACTTTTTCACACCACAAGTCAACAAAAACCGAATTAAATTGAATTGGATACAATTTGCATTAACAACTTCCTTTATTACTTTCCAAAGTTTGAATGCCTCAAATTTCTCTTGTGGTGTAAATGATTCTATTTCTGGATACCATTGTTCCATAACTCGGTAAATGTTCAATTTAAGTAGTGCTATATCAATGAAAATATCTTCCCATTGTATAGGTGGTGTCCAAAGACAAAGTAAATGTTGTGTCTGACTTGGATGATCTATTTTACATCCTTCACAATTTAGTGTCACTTCTTTTGAAATTTGATTTTGTATTTCATGAACGAAACATTTCTCGACAGTTTTCCGAACTTTGTCAAGGATAGGAACACAATATGGAATGAAATCGAGTCCTCCAACTTGCAGTCTCAATTTTTCCTCCAAATGCAATCCATCCATGATTTTAATAATCTGTTATTATTTCTCGCAAACTGTTGATTTCAATTTGATTATCGAACTCAGCATAGACTATCACGTTAATCACTGAAACTAGAGCTACAGCAAACTGAAGCTCTAACCTTATGTTAACGGTTTTTATGTGATGCAAATGTCCTTCCTCTGCTCCTTGGTCAGGTGTGAGGTCGTACCTCCAGAAACAATAACCATTCATGTACTTTTCGAGATTCAAACCAAAGGACTAGTTTTGTCCAAACATACCGAAGACTGATACAGTGATAAATAAGATCTTATGCATTGTTCTGATGCAAAGTTTGGTTCAAATGGTCGGTTATAAATGGTATACCCGTCCTGACTAACTTCAAGCTTTTTCAGATTGAAGTGTTGGAAATGGAATGGGTTCGTTTCAATATCGCCATTCATATCTTTGTTTGATACCAAGCCTTTGAAAAGTCTCTTTGGCAATTGTTCTTGAAAAAGGTGATCTTCAATTTTTTATCTAAGACCTGCACCAATAGTGAATGTTTTCACTTCAACTCTTCTAATCGGTATTTTCACATTTCTCTGTATTATTGTTTGGTTCAAGTTATTTGCTACTACTGGCATCAGCATAATTGTACGAGCATTAAAAACTCCCGTTTCAACTTTTTTTCCTTCGTCTTGACCAATTAAAGAAAATTTATGATTCGCTCTATTGAGACGAATTCTTATCTCAATTCCATTTGGTAAGTATTTCTCTTGTAGAAATATATCTGTGTGTAAACGACCACACAATCTATCGTTTTACTACCTGCTGATTGCTTGGCGAGATTTCAATCCATCAGTATGACCAGCTTTAGTGTTTTTTATGAACTGTTTAGCGTTATCTGGATACCACATTCCTAGTGTGGCAAGTTGATATTCTTTACGTTCACCAGAAAAAGCCAAGAGATTTTCCATGTAGGCTCGATAAGGATAGGTATCTCCGATCGCCGTTACAAGTTTGATATTTAGGTAAATATCGATACTACCGAACATGCTATGGAAAAAGTTGTTAATAGGCGCAATTTCATCAGTAGCATCAACCAAGTTTGTTCCATCTGCTTTTGTGATTTTGGATTGATTCACATCTGTCCAATTTTCAGTTTGAGGCGGAATTACAATTTCTATCGGTGCGGAATTATTCAAATAGCTAATCGGGTGATGTTCTCCTCCATTGTGGTTCCAACACCGTTGTGGAACATCAGAAGCATCTAACTCGGACTTGCTGCATTCGCATGATCCATTTTACATCATCATGATTAATCAAATATATCGAGAGATCGTTTTCATTTCTTTACAGGTATTTTAATGGACCTACTTCTAACTCGTTTGCAAGAAGAATGATTTTTCAAAGACCGCTATGATCTATTTATGCGTTTTGGTGTTGATATTTTCTTTATTGTTTCCCTTCCAAAAGATTTTAAATGCTTCTTTACCTTGTTTCAAAAATACTTCTTTCGGACTTTTACCACGATGAATGATATCTTCGACTGCAGCAAGTCCATGCTTGAGTACTTGTTGTTTAGCAATCTGACCAATAGGTTTTAGAAACAGTACTACTGTTCTCATTGCAGATTTGAATAGTGAACCAATTACATTTCCATACTGTCTAGGTGCGCCTCTATACACGGGGATCATCATAAATACAAATTACTTCGGCGTCGGAAATGCAACTTTAACATAGACTTTCCACCAACAAACTGAATTGGTTTGCCAGTATCACCAGATATATACACATTTATGGTATCAAAGTTAGACTGATACTGGTACATAATGTAAGTTTTGGAATTAATGCTTAATATGCATTCTTTTACTCTCGAATGATGTCACTCGTAATATCGGTGCCTCAACATCACCAACAATTGTATAATCAGCAATATCAGAATAAACAAACAATTGATTATGCTCCGCATTTAAATCAACTCCATGTGGAAATTTTAACATAGACTTTCCACCAACAAACTGAATTGGTTTGCCAGTATCACCAGATATATACACATTTATGGTATCAAAGTTAGACTTTGATACTGGTACATAATGTAAGTTTTGGAATTCATGCTTAATATGCATTATTTTACTCTCGAATGATGTCACTCGTAATATCGGTGCCTCAACATCACCAACAATTGTATAATCAGCAATGTTAGAATAAACAAACAATTGATAATGCTCCGCATTTAAATCAACTCCATATGGAAATGTTATCGAAGGAGTAGCAAATGTAACACTGCCTGATTTTGTTCTGTAACCAAGTTTATCCAAAAGAGCTCTGGGGAGTACAAGACATACTTTGGTATATCTATTGGTTGAAATTTTAACTCGTTGTTGTGCTTTGGAATATCCGAATTCGAATTTCAGTTCTGGAATCAATCTGCTTACTGTACTATCAATTACACCTTGAATTGTATCTGTCAAATGTGCTGCACCAGAATATGCTCCCTCTGGTATTTTTAATTCTATACCATTTTCTGGTTTTGAAAATTACTTATTGGTAACTTGTGCAGGTATTGTAAAATTCTTGGAACATAAGTTTTGATTTTTATTATGCACGCATCTCCAATAATGTTGTATGTTTCTGATGGTACAATTAGTTCAACCATTGCAACTTCCCAAAGCTCTTTATCAATATGTATGGCTTTTGGTAATTTCACTGTGAAACAACATTGTGAGTCGGCTGGGTAAAGTGACATTGAACTATCACTCATGAATTATGTGACAAACATGTTTTATCAAATAGGCATTTATGCGTGTATCTGTGGTGACTGACTTCTCGATATTGGATTCATGCGGGATGGTAAGTAGCCTTTGTGTGTGAATTAATAGTGGTCTAGTATTAATTTGGTCTATTGAGTGTATTGAGATTGAGAATGTACCTAGCTATGTAGATCATGCCATGATTTTCCACTCTGGCTACGGTAGCCAGGGTAGAGATTTTGAACTAGACATACAAACAATGTGGCTAGATCCCAATGGATTGTTACACATGGAATGGTATATCTTAATTTCCATCTTAAGCATTAATGACATTAATTGATATAAGTGTGGACATTTCTAGACTTTCTAAATAATGGGGGGATAACCCAACGTTATACTGGTATAGCTAACACAGGGTGGTACACAGTGATAGGTTGATAGGTACCAATGGTTTAAAAAAAAACAATAACATTATTTGCAATAGAGTACAGTAGTGATAATGGTTTGCATGGTCCCGTTCTGTTTAGTTTAGGGTCAGGGTACAGATCCATAGTTTGTTTTAAATTTTTTTCTTCTTTACATTTATTGTCCAGGTCATGTTCCAGATGCATATTAATTTGCATCCCAAGCTTTTGATTTCCGTTTTTATTGTTTTTTCATACAATTCATGAATTGTTATATTACTGTATGGGTTTCGGCGCTTTCTATCTGGATAACAAGTAGGACAGCCATGAAAAAAGCACCCATACATTTCATACACTGTGTTTGATTCCGCATGATAACCATCAACAAAATGTGTGTCTATTTTAACTTCACCACCATTTAAAGCATGTTTTATGTTTATAATTTGTTTTGTATCAATGTATTGTATCCATCGAATTGCTTTCATTGAAAATTTCCAGCGTCTGAAATTATACCTAGAGAATTCTCTGGTAATGAATTTTGTTTCTATGTAAGGTTACAGGTTTGAGCTAATGTTATTGCTTCCCGGAATGGATCTATTTGATCAGTTTCCATTACACGTAGCCTGAATTTGCCACATCCACGTCTTAAAATGTCTACATCTGATTTACAATACTTTTGAATTTCTTTTTGGAAATCAAAAATATCCTCACCCCTAGCTTCGTACCATTTCAGAAATGAATCCCTATTTTCCTCAGACATGATTTCATGTTTATAGTATTTTTTGTCTAGATATGGTCCTACGTAATTCTGAAAGTCCTGTGTATTTGCCCAATGTGGAAAATAACCTTTAGCCGTTTCTTTAAAGGGGTACTGTACGCCATTTTCATTAAATTTCCGGTGACAACAACGATCTAATATCGATAATATATAGAAACATAAGTAATTTGAGTCGAAGATGTATTCTGTAAACGCTCAGGTTAATAGGCTATCTTAAAATTTAATAATTTAAAAGTTAATAATTTGATATAAATTGAATTTATGACTGGAGCCATAAAATGGCGTCAATTAAATTACGAATTACCGTAATCAAAACAGTAATTGAGGGATACTGGATTGTTAAACCGATCGCACACACGATCGCTTAAAATATTATGATGATACGGGGAGAACACTCAAGCCACTCACTGACTAGCGACGATACAATAACTTAAATGATTATATGGGACTAGTATGCATATAATATAACTTTTATTTGATTCATTCGGTTGAAAACTTTACAAAAATTACTCGACAACGACAATTTGTATTTTTGCATTCCGGTAAATTTGTCATCCGTAACATGACTTCGTACTCAACAGACTTTCAAATAACAGAAAAATTGTTACCTTATTCTCAGACTCGGAGACTATAGAAACCAACAACAACATTTGGCGTACAGTGCCCCTTTAAGTTGGAATGTTTTTGGAAATTTAGATAATGCCATTGGGATGAAACTCAATGAATCGATTACTCTAACACCATTACATTGTAAACTCAGTATTTTGTTGCCATTCATAATAACATTAGGTTTTGAATTTCCATTGTTCACCAAGTAATGTAAGAGGAACTGACTATCGTAGCATCTTGTATTGTGAGCAATACATGTTGTGCCTTTATGGTCGTTGGTGTAAAACAACCACTTACAAAATCTTTCCAATACATTTTCACCTTTAAAAACATATTCTCTATTTGACAATACATAATCACATGAATTGCATATTTCATCAATGGGTTTACATATACAATTTTCACAAGCAGTTGGGTATATGAACACCAGTATCTTGTTGACATTCAAAATAAAAAAATATGAATGGTACCTTTACTTCTTTCTGTATTTCTTTCTTTTCGTACTGTTGAATATGACATCTGTGGTCTGATGAAACGATTTCCTTACAGTATTTGCACTTCTTTGTTCCCGAACAGATATGTCTTTTCTCCTTTCGTGTGACGATTTCAACCCCGCATTTCTGGCATTTGTGTATCATATCACAAATAGTTTTGTCTTGTTTTTGGTGATTTTTTCAAATGATTGTCGAGACATCGTTTACTTCTAAAAGTCCTCTTACATTTGATGCAGTGTATCCATCGTTCAAAGGGACATATCTGACCATCGAAACACATACACTTGTATGGACATAAATGATCACCTCTGTGGCCCGAACCGACATCACAGTGTTCACAGTAATAAGCACATCCAAGGAATCCTGTGACAGTTGTGATCACATCGTAGTGGCTGTCATTGAAATATAGATGGACAATTTTACTTTCTTTCCCAACTGGTGGTGGTTGCAAAAGACAGCTTCGTCAGCAAATTGATTATGTATTTTCATAACATACTCCAGATAGAGTTGTTCCTGAGTAATTGTGTATTCCTCAACCCCGCAACTGGTGTCGTGTGATATCCCTACTTTATCCAACAATGACTTTGCATCTTCCCATTGTGGAGCTCTTGCTGGTCTCGTAATCCGTTTCCATTGTTGCTTCCATTCAGTGGTATCTTTTTTGTCAACATTACACATAAAAACAACGACAGCCCTCGCAAAACACATATTATCTTCTGCGTTCTGAATCAGAAGATTACTTTTCTTTACTGTTTTCATTTGATTATTTTCACCGAATGCTCCATAATGTAAGATATGTCTTGCGGTCACTGCAGGCATGTGCGTGACAGTCATATCAAATGTCATCTGTCCGTCATGAATTTTGAATTTTTTGTTCGATTGTGCAACTTTTTCTATGTTGTCAAGCAATAATTCACCCGTCAAGACTTTTGCTTCAGTGAACTGAACGTGAATCCCTAGATCTAGCCCTGGATGAAAGATGGAAATTCTCATTTGATCTTTTGGTCCTGCGTCACACTCATCTTTCAAACAGTTCACCAGATCTTTGTAAATTCTGTGAACAGTTTGAAATGGTTGATGAAATTCTTGAAATGTGACGTTGTATTTCTTTGATGTTGTTTTAAATTTCCTCGAGTATTTATCGCTTAGATTTTTTATGTTATAATATTTACAATCATCATCCAGTCGCACTCTCTTCATATTATCTCGTTCGCTTCCGCTATCTGAATATGGCACAAGGCGCTTCATCGTGAAATGACGATGTGATGAAAAATGGCGTCGCTTTTATGCTCTGACACGGACATGCACAGTCATTTCACTCACGACTGAATAACGCACCGGACGCTCACCATGGATCCACGATTGCAGAGTAACAACATACAACATTTACGAAAAATTGCATTAGAAGTTTTAAAGAATACAAAGTGGATACCACCATACGGTAACTGTTTTAGTTGTAATTCGAGTTCACATTGGGTTTTTCAATGTGATGGCGCTACGAAAAAAGAAGATTGATCAGATGAAAAAATATCATTGATGCTGAGTGAATCTACTCTTGGGAAGTCTACTTGGATGCACACATCAGACAACGATTATCTCACACCATATGATGCTACTTTAATGCACATTGATCAACCTGAGACATCAACTAACGAGATTGCGGATGTGAAAGCTGAAAGTGGGGAAACATGCAACTCAACCGCGACATCAATTAACGAGAGCGCGGATGTGAAAACTGAGAGTGGTGAATTATACGCCTCAACCGAGGTGTCAAATGATGAAATCACTATTCTAAACACGGAGTATTCGCAGATGGAAGTGATAAACGCTGTAGCCAAAGGCGCTGACGATAGAGAAATTAGGCAAAACACTTTGCCTATCAGAAAGAGAAAAAGGCGTGCATCGCGAAAATCTTCCAAGAAAGTTAAAATTGGTGAATAAAATATTATTTATTTTATTTGCTTGTTACGTTTTTTAGCAATGCCAGAGTATTATTTACGATAATTCTACCCGTGGTGTCACATTCCCCGCATACAGTGGAGTCGACATTTGCGTTGTTGCTGGAACATGATCGTACTGTACGTCAATAGTCTTTAGAAATTCCGTTACTGGATCCAGGTTTAAAAATGACGCTAACGTTAATAACGTTTCAATTTACGCATGTAATAATGGTAACATTTTCGAGGATCAATTATATGGAATGCGCGGGCGTCGTTGACGTTGTTTTTCTACCAATTTTCCCGAACGTCAAATCAAGTGTGTTTCTTTTTTGTCAAAAACATCATATTTCTACGAATAAAACACCGATTTGACTGGGAGAAGTATTATATGTACCATTTTACCATCATCTCATGACATATTTCACTGAAAGGTAACTTCTATGAGTACATTTTACAACGCTAGCGTCTTCGAATTTATTCGAAGACTTTCGCTTTTGTTAAAAATGCACTGGTAAAGTAGTACAATTTACTAATACTTCGATTTTTTTCTTCTCGGTATTATTCTAAGTTCAGTGTGTCCAGCGAAGGGGTACGCCCTTCGCTTACCACACTGCCATTAGAATCCGAGAAAAAAACGATACATTAGTAAATTATGATCTTTTCTGTCAAAACCCCTTCGAAGCGCTCACCTTACTCTTTGGAATCTAACACAACCTCTGGACCGACGAGCCCGCACTCTGGCCCACCCCCTCGCTCGTCGACACTCTGGCCCATGGGCCAGAGTATCGACGAGCGAGGGGGTGGGCCAGAGTGCCCGCCAATACTACTGACACTAACTCCGACACGAACCTGACGGAACATTGCGGGCGGGACCTTAACCCTCATTCTAACCCTAACCGGGCGCGACTGTCCTTAATCATAGCTCTAACCCGAATGGCAGCGGGACGGGCCGTAACCGTATCTCTAATCTGAATAGGGCAGGACGGGACTTTAACCCTACCCCTAACCGGGACGGGACTTATCCTAACCCTAATAGACACGGGACGAGACTGGTCATAACGGGACCCTGGCTCTAACAGGGATAGGTGACACGTATAGAACTTTACCATATAACCACAGACGAGACGGGACCCCAACTTTAACCGAGTCAGGACCCTCAGTATTACTCTAACCAAGACGGACCCTGATCTAAACTAACCGAGTCGGGACCCTAACTCTAACTGCGGATGGGACTGAATCATAACTCTAACCGAGACGGACGTGGTCGTAACTCTTGTTCTAACCGAGCATATTTGGACACTTTTTAAAAACAACTTATTTCGGCCAAAATATTCAAACCATGTGGGTGCTTACGACTTTGAGATAAAGTCAATTTATATCCATATTTGCCGATACTTGTGAACACATTATATATATAGATAGTTATTTGTCTTTGAACTATCAACTTTAGCGCTGTTAAAGTCATGGGGCGGATCTCAAGCTACAGAGATCAGGTATTGTTAACGCTGTCACGGATTAACCTTTTAAACATGATTGCCCTGGTAGTGTATACGATTGTAGATGTCGGTTTTTTATTATTATATGACACCAAAGTGCAAACTCCATGCAGCGCCCTCTACGTTAGCACTGCGATATAGCACCGCCACAATGATGGTACTTTGCGGACCGATACATCTATTATTGCATATCGTCGGAACTATATTTAGTCACCAATTATCTTATGTTGACCGCCAACAGTTTGTAACACACACAGTCCGATATTTGACTAAGATGTGATTACAATTTTGCGTAGAATTACAATTTAGTTTTGGCTTATTGAATATGCCATTTCATTTTATGGCAATATCTGATTTATATGATCAATATTCGTGAATAATCATGTGGCTTTCAAATGTTATTGGCTGACTCGCGACCGCGATTCACGTAATCAGATTCATATATCTGGCCATTGGTCACGCCTATACTCTTTGTTTTTATGTTTAGTACATGTGGTTCATATTTTAGTTTTATACATTGTTTATAATTTATATAGTTGTTTCTTTATACAACATATCTTTCGCCTTAGGCTACGTTCATACGCTGGCAAGTTTGCACGGTGTGTTTTTGTGGCCACTTCGTCATAGAAAAACCACATGGTGTCAGAATATGAACGGCACCGTACACATAACATGCATCTTTACCTAAGCTAACGACGTGAGAAGTAACATTTATCTAATTCCACTTGTAACAGTGCTATTGGAATTTGCCTTCAAATATCTCTATGGTTTATTCTTGCGAGATAATTGCATGATATTTGCAGGCAAATCCCATAGCTAGTGGTTACTAGTGGAACTACAGAGATTTTACTTCGCAAGTTGTTAGCTGTGGCACAGATGCACTTTTTATGTGCTTGTTTCCGTTCATATTATGGCACCATATCATTTTCTAAGACAAAATGCCTACAAACCATACCGTGCAAACTTGCCAGTGTATGGTCGTACCCTTATATATGCCAACCTTTTACCACTATATCCGATCGGTTTTGCATGCTGGAATATCCACTGGCTACTTTCATTTGGATTTTGTGTGTGTGTAAATTTTATTTAAGTCTTGTGTGACGTTTGTACGCCCACAACCCGATCTTTGGAAACGATATTGTTCAAATGTTGCGTAGCAGTAAACTTATTGTTTTGGTAGTATCATTTTATCATGTCATTATCTGATTTAAATGATTCATATTCCTGTGTTCTGAATATTCATGTCAATTTCAATTCTTATTGTGCTGACTCGAGGTCATGATTGACGTAATCATATTCATATATTTGACATATATTTCTCAAGCCGATGTTCTATGTTTTCATGTTTACTACGCATGACGATTGCTCAAACCAAGTCGGGATTTGTTTTACCCTGTGCCAATGCATTCTCTTATATATGAGAGTCGACCATAGGTCGCCTCGCATATATAAGAGAATGCATTGGCCTAACAATTTTTTACAATTTTAATAATGTTTTCGTGTATTCTTTAACAATTTTATAATTTCACCCATACAGAGCCCCAGACAAACATGAGCAGACGACACTCTTCTATATGGTTCTATAAATGTGTGGGGCTCCCTGCAGGGTAATGGATGTTTTTTATTTCATGTCCTAAAAATTGCAAGAAACATTTATTTAAAAAAAAATGATAAAAAATTGTTAGGCCAATGCATTCTCTTATATATGCGAGGCGACCTGTGGTCGACTCGCATATATAAGAGAATGCATTGGCACAGGGTAAAACAATCCCGACTTACGACTGGATTTGATATGGCGGGTCACAAATGCAGGATAGAATATTTATTGTTATACACTGTCAATGATATCATAGTAAACAATATGCCATATGTATTACATTATGTTTATTATTATTTTGCATTGTCCTGAATGTCCTTAGCCAGACACGAAAAATAAATATTTTGGAATAATGGACTTTGTGTCATATACTCCCTATGCATGGAAAGCGCATTGATGGTCCTCAAACCAGAGGCATTACATAAATAAGATCTTTACTTAAATTGAACATAGTTGGATACAAATTAATATAAGTTCTATAAATAATAATTTAAATTTGATTAAGTAAAATTGCTAAATCAGTTTAATCCGTTTAGAAAATATATCCTAAACTGTATACATTATTGGCTTAGTATTACATAATACTACAATGTGCAAGATTGGTACTCCACCAGCAATATAGCTGATAAAACGGCAACCGGTACTGGAAAACAAACCATTGTTTACTCATAGCATATGGATTCGTTTCTCCTGTTTCCAGCTGATGGTAACTTGTGGTTTATGTTCAACATATCCGCATGCAAATAGGGTCGTATGTGACCTAAATATTCAAATAGGTTCACATGGAACTTACTTTACTCTGAAGGCGCGGGCCGCAGTGAAAGCACATTATAAAGAGCGTCCATCAGGTACGTCGTGTCGATGAAAACGTTAATTAAATAGCCCTATGTGAGCTTATTTCGAATTGAATTAACTCGTTTTACCCTGTGCCAATGCATTCTCTTATATATGCGAGTCGACCATAGGTCGCCTCGCATATATAAGAGAATGCATTGGCCTAACAATTTTTTATCATTTTTTTTACATAAATGTTTCTTGCAATTTTTAGGACATAAAATAAAAAACATCCATTACCCTGCATGGAGCCCTACACATATATAGAAGCATATAGAAGAGTGTCGTCTGCTCATGTTTGTCCGGGGCTCTGTATGGGTGAAATTATAAAATTGTCGACTGTTTTGATCGTGTCCCATTTAGATTCATATAGAGCTTAATTTGTATTTGAAATAAGTTATGTTTGAGCTGATCTATGGACAACAGGCTGTCGTGTTATAGGACCAGTCAATCATAGTGGTAACAGGCTGTTATGTTATAGGACCAGTCAATCATAGTGGCTCTGTTATGTTATAGGACCAGTCAATCATAGTGGCTCTGTTATGTTATAGGACCAGTCAATCATAGTGGATTTTCATTTTAAGTCAATCTCTTCCAATCCATCAACATATTTGTCTTAAGGAACACATTAAATTAGATTTTGCCATAAGGTGCTTACATTAGTACATGAGTAATAACAGTAAAATAAATACTTTGTTAAATATATTCATGGTATATGTTTGGCACAGCTAGCTGCATGATATATGTTAAAGATTTACATGTGGCAGTGTGGCATTGGCTTCCGGTGTATAGTTTGCAGCTGAAATGCGTGAATATAACTATATTTCAGTATATTATTTACACGTCGATATAGTTCCTGCTTCGACAACACGTTCATGTTATGTATGTTAACTGAAATACAGAATATTAACTTATCAGTAGAAGGTTTCTACCCATTTCCCAGAACAAAGTACCAGTGGTGTACACATTAGGATTGCCCATGGGGCGGTCTTATATTCAATCTACACCAAACCGCTAGTGACATCAGCAGGAGACACAGTGTATCTGGGCACATGTATGCTGGTCACAGTGGTGATACTCAACTGATGGTACTCAGCTTTGCATATCGGCTGAAAACCACTATTTGCTTACTATGGAGCCCCGGAGGTGACACCCGAATGTTTTTTTTAAGTCGTGGCCACGAGAATATGAAGTCGTGGCCACGAGAATATAGTCGTGGCCACGAGAATATGGTCGTGGCCACGAGAATATGGTCGTGGCCACGAGAATAAAGTCGTGGGCACGAGAATAAAGTCGTGGGCACGAGAATAAAGTCGTGGGCACGAGAATAATGTCGTGGCCACGAGAATATGATCGTGGGCACGAGAATATTAAGTCGTGGCCACGAGAATATGAAGTCGTGGCCACGAGAATATAGTCGTGGCCACGAGAATATGGTCGTGGCCACGAGAATAAAGTCGTGGGCACGAGAATAAAGTCGTGGGCACGAGAATAATGTCGTGGCCACGAGAATATGATCGTGGGCACGAGAATATTAAGTCGTGGCCACGAGAATATTAAGTCGTGGCCACGAGAATATTCTCGTGCCCACGACTTTATTCTCGTGGCCACGACCATATTCTCGTGGCCACGACTTCATATTCTCGTGGCCACGACCATATTCTCGTGGCCACGAGAATATTCTCGTGGCCACGACATTATTCTCGTGCCCACGACTTTATTCTCGTGGCCACGACCATATTCTCGTGGCCACGACATTATTCTCGTGGCCACGACTTTATTCTCGTGGCCACGACCTTATTCTCGTGGCCACGACTTCATAGTCTCGTGCCCACGACTTCATATTCTCGTGGCCACGACTTCATATTCTCGTGGCCACGACTTGATATTCTCGTGGCCACGACTATATTCTCGTGGCCACGACTTCATATTCTCGTGGCCACGACTTAAAAAAAAAAATTCGGATGTCACCTCCGGGGCTCCATAGCTTACCACTGTAATAGAACAGTACATCATTTCTGTGAACTCGTGGATGTTGACCAATAAACAGAACTTAATAATGACAAAACAGATGTAATGTTAGCGTGGAAGCCGGCGTACACATAGATACAGTTAGCATAGATGTTATGATTATTGATTACAATCAAGTTCAATTTTCAGATAGATCGCCCTCTATGATATCACCTCTAAGCCACATCAATGTTCAATGCTCCTGTCAAAATAGCTACATTCGGGAGGTTTAATTTTTTTAACGCCGTTCGAGTACTAGGTTAGATATCATAGAATATTGGGAATTAGTGATATCACATAAATGATCTTAAGATGTCACAAAATGGAATTATAGTGATATTATAAATTCATTTTGCGATATCTCAAAATCTAATATATGATATCACAAAATAAGTAAGCATTTAGTTATATCAATAATTCAATTTTATGACGACATATGATATTACAAAATGTTGAATTTCTATTTATTGATATCACAATTATGAATTAGCGATATCACAAATTAAATTGATGGTATCACTAAATGCTTACTATTTTGTGATATCAATAATTCGATTTTGTGATCATAACATATTTAATGATATGAATTATTCGATTTTGTGATATCATGAAGTTAATTATTTATATCACTGAATAGCCAATAAATAGGTTTACTATTTCTTTTTTAATCACTTTTGATGGGATATTGGCCGTAGTTTCCAATGATAACAAAGCTGTGGCCATATTGTGTGAAAGAATAACTATGTGGGTGTTGAAATGAGACCATCTGACACAATCGAAGAATAATTTCACGACGCGTCTCAAGGCTTGCCGTCCTGATGTCAAGAATTTATCGAATACGGGCCGGGGCAAATGAATGTTTTTTGTATCCCTTTTGATGGAGGTTTGCCCTTTCGTGTGGCTTGCGGACTCGTATCGGCTGCAGTCCCCATTAAAGACGAGCTCCACCCATACGAGATGGTCAAAAAACCCATACCCAGGTGTCCCTCCCAGAACTTGAAGATCAACAGTTCGTCCGTTGTGACATCACTGAGAGACGTATCACACAGCATGTACAGACCATAGAAACCAATCGGTAACTTCATCTTGACAGACGATAAATCTATTTTTACATATCGTCGCGGAACTCTATATACTACTATTTAGTCACCTATTATCTTGTTTTGACCACCAAATTTTTTTTTAAGGAGTACTGTACACTAAGATAGGCGATTCTTTTATTTACTCCCATTGAAATAACTTTCAAGTTAGATTGTGTTCGTGTTATATGAGTTTCGTATAAACCTAATTTAGCGAAGAAAATATTGATCTTGGAAACAAAAATATTACGATTTCAAACTACGCGCCATGTTTTTGACCTTCACCGGAGAAGACGCAGGTCGCAGGAAGAACCGGAAGTTCATTGCTCACAGCTTCGATTGATGCATTCAATCTCTTCCATCGAACAATCTCACTCCCTATAAAATACTTGACGCTTTATGACTCTTGTTTCTTTCTCCTTTTTTCCCGAATCGGTTATAACGGGCCTTCTTTTGCAGGTAACATGTTTTGTTTGCAACTCAATAATGCTCGCGAATGGCCGTCGATAAAAGACACGCAACATATGCGATTTCAAGAACGGTAACTCGTAATGGCATAATTCTCCATTTTATGACTCCAGCCATAAATGAATTTATATTAAATAATTCAATTTTACTTTTACGATAGCCTGTTAACCGGAACGTTTTCAGTAGACATCGTCGACTCAAATTACATGTAGTTATTTTATAATATAATATTCATATTAGATCGCTATTGTCACTGGGAATTTATTGAAATTGGGGTACAGTACCCTTTTAAAGTTTGCAATAATGGTAATTCTTTCGGTATAATTGATAAGAACAATATGAACTGAGCCAGACATAGACAATTTTAATCCTAAAACATAAGAACTAAAAACACGTAAGAATTCCTCACAAAATAATGTCATTATGGCAGTGGTATCTCAGCGGAGCGGGATAATTCTGCCTGGAGTTTGGTACAGACCATATAAACCAATCAGTAACTACATCTTGACACATTATAAAGGGCCGAGAAGTGATTATGTTGTCTACATTGAGAAGGAAATGGTGTGGTGTCACATCAAAATGCAAAACTGTCGGGTGGGTACCATTGGAAAAGTCACAATAAATTTAGTTTACGTCCGTTAGGGGTCCGCAATATCCGAATTCTCAAATGGGAATAGTTCAGCCTCAAGACAATTGTGGTCCCATAAAGTCGACTAGGTGTGACACCCCGCATCCTGTAATTCCTAGACTATGGAATACACGACAAGGATATATATAATCATGTATCTGTATGTCTGTCCGTCGGTCTGTCCGTCGGTCTGTTCGCGATTATTCTCACCGACGCCTCGACAGATTTTAGTGGAGTAGATTAGTAAAAGAATAGTTCACTTCGTGACTAAAGCATGAAATTTTGCACATATGTACATATTCACTTACCAATGAGATATCTTTTTGCGGTTATTCCCCTTAACGCCAGCGGCCGCTACGGGGCGCACCAACAGATATATCAATTTCCGGTTAAGTCAATGCCTATTAACTTCCGCGTTGGATTTACAACGAAGTAGATGTATTACGCCTGATTATTATTAATATCTAGCTATATGCAACTAAATATTCACAGAAAATGCCAGGACAATGTTGTGCAATGTACTGCAACAATCGCGGTGGACATTTTATTTCCAAAAGCTGCCAATGAAGCTACTTTACAGCTTCGTGAGAAATGGATAATCGCCATTCGACGGAGTAACGTGCCAAACAAGAGAAATGACAAATGGGAACATGGTGAATTTGCCGACGTTTGTGCCATACATTTCACTGATGACCAATTTCTAGCCAGATATGACAAAAGTATGTTTTATTTTAAATGAAAGCATATAAACTGTTAAATATGGAAACGTATGTGTGAGTTAAAATTTGGCTTGTATGATATATATATTATTTTTTTTACTATATATCTGTGGATCTGCCGATTGATGATACTGATGTTATTGACACGGGACTACATGTATTATCATCATTCAGTGCCACAGCCCAAACCGAGGAATCTTCATTCAAGAAAGTTCCGTATTTCAGTATTCATAAATTCAAGGACAATCCTTCAGCAGTGCATTTTAATTATACCAGTTGGCCTTGAGAAATATTCAAAATTCCAAATGGTGTTGAATACACTTCTTGGTCCAGTTGTACACAGACTTCGATATTTCAGCTTCTTTGGACAGAAATTAACTTTGTCTGCTTCATGTTGTGAAAATTTCCGAAATAGAAATTGTTGACACTGCATAGATGATTTTGTTTGATCTAATATATAACAAATAATGTTAAATTTCATGTGACATGACTCTTAACTGACATACATTCTGGTCATGAAATTTAAAGTCTGGTCGAATGAACGATAACACTATTTTCTAGATATTAGTTCAAGCCGGTTATGGTGAATACCAAAAATCCTCTTTCTGCGATATGACCTGTATATGGAAATGAATAAAACAATGGAGTCAATTTGGCCTCGAATCATTTGAATCTATATTCTCTTTAAAATAAGTAATTTACATAGCCATATGCATTTGTAAATATCAAACCAACAATGTAACATTATACCGGTATATAACCAAAAACATTCATTTACCTATCTGCATTTCATATTTTCGCTATTTCAAGAATTCATAAATTATTAATAAACATTGTAATGAAGCCGTACTGGACAATGCTAATGAAACAAGCAACGCTCTTTATTGATTTTGCTTAATAACTGATCTAATGTAATACAAGTTCAATTCCTCTATATTGAAGTACGTGTAGCTCGATATGTGCTATACTGATTTAAATACTGTTCAGTTCAGTTCGTAAATACAAGCGAGTTTTCATAACATAACGAAAGGTTATAGAAATTCTATATCTGTGGATCTGCCGATTGATGACACTGATGTTATTGACACAGGACTACATGTATTATCATCATTCAGTGCCACAGCCCAAACAGAGGAATCTTCACTCAAGATAGTTCCGCCTTTCAGTATTCATACATTCAAGGACAATCATTCAGCAGTGCATTTTTATATAAACTTATCATCTCTTTTAATATTGATCATTTGAAGTCAATAAATGTGTATACGATAAAATCACATTCTTTCCTCCCCTACACAACAACTGACCCTGGACCTGGTAGAAATATTTATCGGAGATTTTCAAAGACAATTTCTGATTAACATTTTCAATGTAGTTAACTGTTTCTGGCGAAATCGTGCAGAATAGGGGCATTTAAGTTAACTTCAACTACTTTCGAAGCACTAACTATTCAATCTGGACTGCTGGCTAAAAATGGATTTTGTCTGTTCCCGGCGGAATCTAGCGCCTATTGTTTCACCGACTCATATTTCGTGTTTACTGATCGCCATTTCCGCTATATCCTTGGACAACAATCACCGTTTATATAATAACACACGCAACTCCCACAAAGGGGTGGTATTTTCGCACATAAACTCGCTGACACAACAGTGTCAACACCCTAATATTAGTCTAGAACAGCAGTATCCATTGTACGCGAGACTCTACCGGAAGTGTCTTGGGCTGATGACCACGAGTTACGTCCCCGGAATGAGATAGCCCATTCAGGTATATACACCAGGTATACTCCTACACTTCACCTATACACCCATAGTCGTACATTCGTGATCATAGAGTCACTTTTTTTTACTCTGTGCCAATGCATTCTCTTATATATGCGAGTCGACCATAGGTCGCCTCGCATATATAAGAGAATGCATTGGCCTAACATTTTTTTACAATTTTAATAATTTTGTCTTGTATTCTTTAACAATTTTATAATTTCACCCATACAGAGCCCCAGACAAACATGAGCAGACGACACTCTTCTATATGCTTCTATATATGTGTGGGGCTCCCTGCAGGGTAATGGATGTTTTTTTATTTTATGTCCTAAAAATTGCAAGAAACATTTATTTAAAAACATGATAAAAAATTGTTAGGCCAATGCATTCTCTTATATATGCGAGGCGACCTATGGTCGACTCGCATATATAAGAGAATGCATTGGCACAGGGTAAACAAAATCCCGACTTACGACTATTCGTCTCACCATTGGCCATACAATCACTACCTGCATATATATTTGCCACATTTATGGCCATATATCCACTCAAGATATACATATACACTGTAGCCATAACCGTAGAGTAACTCCTGTTTTATATATACACCTCACCAATGACCATCCAACCCTTGTATATATACAAATACCCCGCACATATGGCCATTCACACACTCCATGCTTGAATATACTCCTCACTCAAGATATACCGCTATATGGTATCACCCGAATGGTCTATTCTAAATTAAAAATAGACAAATAAACGGTCCCAATAAAATATTTAATAAAATCAATATTAATTGATAGAAGCCTTTCCGGAAAGGGGTCTTAAGTTCATATTTTTTATTTTATACCCACGCAACTATTCCAATTTTGTTATTTAAAGAGATAATCCATCTTTAAAAGTATATCTATCATTCTATTTAAGAGATACATATACCGCTCGGGATTCCAAAAAAAGCAAGTCAATTAATAATTTATAACAGATGAATTCAATGTTACGATGAAAAGAGAAAACAGAAAATCGTTGGCAAACTACACTGTACATGTATATGCATATATGTACTCATCTAACATATATAGTTAATTTTTGTCAAATTATATGTATTTATTCATGTTTACAAATGCCCATTTGGGTGTATTTTGCATTAAAATCTTATCTTATCTCTTATCTATATTCTTGCAAACTTAGAGACATCGAACCGTCAGAGAAATGCATATTAGAATGGCTCATGTATATATTATAACACAATTGAGTCCGTTCCATTCAATATAGTTTCCACAAAAAAGTTACAATTTGTCAAGAGATATGCACATGTATCGAAGGCCTATTCAAAATTAGTGGTCACAGTGTGCAGTCAAATATGTTTTCTTCTGATATAAAATAAAACGCAGTCAGTAGCACATGACTTTTCAGGATCCTCCAATACTGACATCTGACAAGGGTATATCTGCCCGATACAGCGGATTTTTTAGAACAGACTCATCGACTAACATAAACAACTCAAAATCTCGCTCTGTGTCGGGCACATGTCGCTGATATACTGCGCAGCAAAATTTCTATTAAACTGAGGATATTTAGCCAGTATATAGCACCATGAACAGAGGAGCACCTGGAAATTTCGTTAAAATATCGGTATCTTCATGGAGATATGATAGCGAGGTGTCCTCAAGGTCTTAGTCCAACCCACTAGATTGATTGATACATTTTGTCGTCTTTTATTTTTGCGAACTAATGTGTTTATGATGTTCATGTTTCATGTCATAACGTCTGAAGTATACGCAGTTGTAAATAAATAAATACTTCTTTATTGGTGAAACGGATTAATAGCGATAAACAAAATGACAATCGACAAGGTGAGCCACTATACTTATATTCCATGACTGTAATACTCATGTTTTGTCATGCTATTTGAATATACAATTTATGAGAATACGTGTAAAAAATTGAGCAAGAGTATTCTCTATTCCCAACAAATATCCACAGCATGCAGAGGGTTCACATCACTTTAACCTGGGCAACGCCGGGTATCCCTGCTAGTCGGTTCATACATACCAAAACGGCTATGGTTGCCATTTTGGCCACCTCCTGTGGCACCGCACGGGCTAGACTAGACGGGTGCTGATTTCGGTTTTGCAAACTTGCCAGTGAATGAAAGTACCCTTACACACAGCAGATATCCCAGACAAATCCGTGTATTGACATGCATGCATATATCTTATCATAGCGACCTTCCTACGCGTTCTACCACCATATCTACCATAGAAGTATCATTCTTATCGGTGGCTATATATACATTCCTCTCAATAGAGAGCACGTGACACCGACGAAAACACATCACTATGTTACTGTTAGTTCTGTTCTTCGTGGGAGTATATTCTGCGATAAATGATCCATGCAGTCCAACCGTGTCGTATGTATACAATAATAAATGATCCGTGTAGTCCAACCGTGGCGTATGTATACAATAATACATGATCCGTGCGGTCCAACCGTGGTGTATGTATACAATAATAATTGACCCGTGCAGTCCAACCGTCGCGTATGTATACAATAATAATTGACCCGTGCAGTCCAACCGTCGCGTATGTATACAATAATAATTGACCCATGCAGTCCAACCGTGGCGTATGTATACAATAATAATTGATCCGTGCAGTCCAACCGTGGCGTACGTATATAATAATAAATGATCCATGCAGTCCAACCGTGGCGTATGTATACAATAATAAATGATCCATGCGAACCAACCGTGGCGTATGTATACAGTAATAAATGATCCATGCAGTCCAACCGTGGCGCATGTATACAATAATAAATGAACCATGCAGTCCAACCGTGGCGTATGTATACAATAATAAATTATCCATGCAGTCCAACCGTGGCGTGTGTATATAATAATAAATGATCCATGCAGTCAAACCGTGGCGTATGTATACAATAATAAATGATCCATGCAGTCCAACCGTGGCGTATGTATACAATAACAAATGATTCATGCAGTCCAACCGTGGTGTATGTATACAATAATAATTGACCCGTGCAGTCCAACCGTCGCGTATGTATACAATAATAATTGACCCATGCAGTCCAACCGTGGCGTATGTATACAATAATAATTGATCCGTGCAGTCCAACCGTGGCGTATGTATACAATAATAAATGATCCATGCAGTCCAACCGTCGCGTATGTATACAATAATAAATGATCCATGCAGTCCAACCGTGGCGTATGTATACAATAATAAATGAACCATGCAGTCCAACCGTGGCGTCTGTATACAATCATAAATTATACATGCAGTCCAACCGTGGCGTGTGTATACAATAATAATTGATACATGCAGTCCAACCATCGTGTATGTATACAATAATAAATGATCCATGCAGTCCAACCGTGGCGTATGTATACAATAATAATTGATCCGTGCAGTCCAACCGTGGCGTATGTATACAATATTAAATGACCCATGCAGTCCAACCGTCGCGTGTGTATACAATAATAAATGATCCATGCAGTCCAACCGTCGCGTATGTATACAATAATAAATGATCCATGCAGTCCAACCGTGGCGTATGTATACAATAATAAATGAACCATGCAGTCCAACCGTGGCGTATGTATACAATAATAGATTATCCATGCAGTCCAACCTTGGCGTGTGTATACAATAATAAATGATCCGTGCAGTCCAACCGTGTCGTATGTATACAATAATAAATGATCCGTGCAGTCCAACCGTGGCGTATGTATACAATAATAAATGATCCGTTCAGTCCAACCGTGGCGTATGTATACATTAATAAATGAGCCATGCAGTTCAACCGTGGCGTATATATACAATAATAAATGATCCATGTAGTCCAACCGTCGCGTATGTATACAATAATAAATGACCCATGCAGTCCAACCGTGGCGTTTATATACAATAATAATTGATCCGTGCAGTCCAACCGTCGTGTATGTATACAATAATAAATGATCCATGCAGTCCAACCGTGGCGTATGTATACAATAATAAATGATCCATGCAGTCCAACCGTCGAGTATGCATACAATAATAAATTATCCATGCAGTCCAACCGTCGCGTATGTATACAATAATAAATTATCCATGCAGTCCAACCGTCGCGTATGAATACAATAATAAATTATCCATGCAGTCCAACCGTCGCGTATGTATACAATAATAAATGAGCCTTGCAGTCTAACCGTGTCGTATGTATATAATAATAAATGATCCGTGCAGTCCAACCGTGGCGTATGTATACAATAATAATTGACCCGTGCAGTCCAACCGTCGCGTATGTATACAATAATAATGGACCCATGTAGTCCAACCGTGTCGTATGTATACAATAATAAATGATTCGTGCAGTCCAACCGTCGCGTATGTATACAATAATAAATGATCCATGCAGTCCAACCGTGGCGTATGCATACAATAATAAATGATCCATGCGGTCCAACCGTGGCGTATGTATACAATAATAAATGATCCATGCAGTCCAACCGTGGCGTACGTATACAATAATAAATGATCCATGCAGTCCAACCGTGTCGTATGTATATAATAATAAATGATCCGTGCAGTCCAACCGTCGCGTATGTATACAATAATAATTGACCCATGTAGTCCAACCGTGTCGTATGTATACAATAATAAATGATCCGTGCAGTCCAACCGTCGCGTATGTATACAATAATAATTGACCCGTGCAGTCCAACCGTGGCGTATGTATACAATAATAATTGACTCATGTAGTCCAACCGTGGCGTATGTATACAATAATAATTGATCCGTGCAGTCCAACCGTGGCGTACGTATACAATAATAAATGATCCATGCAGTCCAACCGTGGCGTATGTATACAATACTAAATGATCCATGCGGTCCAACCGTGGCGTATGTATACAATAATAAATGGACCATGCAGCCCAACCGTGGCGTATGTATACAATAATAAATGACCCATGTAGTCCAACCGTGGCGTGTGTATCTAATAATAATTGATCCATGTAGTCCAACCGTGGCGTATGTATACAATAATAATTGATCCGTGCAGTCCAACCGTGGCGTATGTATACAATAATAAATGATCCATGCAGTCCAACCGTGGCGTATGTATACAATAATAAATGATCCATGCAGCCTAACCGTCGCATATGTATACAATAATAAATGACACATGCAGTCCAACCGTGGCGTATATATACAATAATAATTGATCCGTGCAGTACAACCGTCGCGTATGTATACAATAATAAATGATCCATGCAGTCCAACCGTGGCGTATGTATACAATAATAATTGATACATGCAGTCCAACCATCGTGTATGTATACAATAATAAATGATCCATGCAGTCCAACCGTGGCGTATGTATACAATAATAATTGACCCGTGCAATCCAACAGTCGCGTATGTATACAATAATAATTGACCCATGCAATCCAACCGTGGCGTATGCATACAATAATAAATTATCTACCGTGGCGTATGTATACAATACTAAATGATCCGTGCAGTCCAACCGTCGCGTATGTATACAATAATAAATGAGACATGCAGTCTAACCGTGTCGTATGTATATAATAATAAATGATCCGTGCAGTCCAACCGTCGCGTATGTATACAATAATAATTGACCCGTGCAGTCCAACCGTCGCGTATGTATACAATAATAATGGACCCATGTAGTCCAACCGTGTCGTATGTATACAATAATAAATGATTCGTGCAGTCCAACCGTCGCGTATGTATACAATAATAAATGATCCATGCAGTCCAACCGTGGCGTATGTATACAATAATAAATGATCCATGCGGTCCAACCGTGGCGTATGTATACAATAATAAATGATCCATGCAGTCCAACCGTGGCGTACGTATACAATAATAAATGATCCATGCAGTCCAACCGTGTCGTATGTATATAATAATAAATGATCCGTGCAGTCCAACCGTCGCGTATGTATACAATAATAATTGACCCATGTAGTCTAACCGTGTCGTATGTATACAATAATAAATGATCCGTGCAGTCCAACCGTCGCGTATGTATACAATAATAATTGACCCGTGCAGTCCAACCGTCGCGTATGTATACAATAATAATTGACCCATGTAGTCCAACCGTGGCGTATGTATACAATAATAATTGATCCGTGCAGTCCAACCGTGGCGTACGTATACAATAATAAATGATCCATGCAGTCCAACCGTGGCGTATGTATACAATAATAAATGATCCATGCGGTCCAACCGTGGCGTATGTATACAATAATAAATGATCCATGCAGTCCAACCGTGGCGTATGTATACAATAATAAATGGACCATGCAGTCCAACCGTGGCGTATGTATACAATAATAAATGATCCATGCAGTCCAACCGTGGCGTATGTATACAATAATAAATGATCCATGCGGTCCAACCGTGGCGTATGTATACAATAATAAATGATCCATGCAGTCCAACCGTGGCGTATGTATACAATAATAAATGGACCATGCAGTCCAACCGTGGCGTGTGTATCTAATAATAATTGACCCATGTAGTCCAACCGTGGCGTATGTATACAATAATAATTGATCCGTGCAGTCCAACCGTGGCGTATGTATACAATAATAAATGATCCATGCAGTCCAACCGTGGCGTATGTATACAATAATAAATGATCCATGCAGCCTAACCGTCGCGTATGTATACAATAATAAATGACACATGCAGTCCAACCGTGGCGTATATATACAATACTAATTGATCCGTGCAGTACAACCGTCGCGTATGTATACAATAATAAATGATCCATGCAGTCCAACCGTGGCGTATGTATACAATAATAATTGATACATGCAGTCCAACCATCGTGTATGTATACAATAATAAATGACCCATGCAGTCCAACCGTGGCGTATGTATACAATAATAATTGACCCGTGCAATCCAACAGTCGCGTATGTATACAATAATAATTGACCCATGCAATCCAACCGTGGCGTATGCATACAATAATAAATTATCTACCGTGGCGTATGTATACAATAATAAATGATCCGTGCAGTCCAACCGTCGCGTATGTATACAATAATAATTGACCCATACATTCCAACCGTGGCGTATGTATACAATAATAAATGATCCATGCAGTCCAACCGTCGCGTGTGTATACAATAATAAATGACACATGCAGTCCAACCGTGGCGTACGTATGTATACAATAATAAATTATCCATGTAGTCCAACCGTCGCGTATGTATACAATAATAAATGACACATGTAGTCCAACCGTCGCTTATGTATGTATACAATAATAAATGATCCATGCAGTCCAACCGTCGCGTATGTATACAATAATAAATGATCCATGCAGTCCAACGGTGGCGTATGTATACAATACTAAATGATCCATGCAGTCCAACCGTCGCGTATGTATACAATAATAAATGATCCATGCAGTCCAACGGTGGCGTATGTATACAATAATAAATGATCCATGCAGTCCAACCGTCGCGTATGTATACAATAATACATGATCCATGCAGTCCAACCGTGGCGTTTGTATACGATAATAAATGATCCATGCAGTCCAACCGTGGCGTATGTATACAATAATAAATTATCAATGCAGTCCAACCGTGATGTATGTATACAATAATAATTGATCCGTGCAGTCCAACCGTCGCGTAAGTATACAATAATAAATGATCCATGCAGTCCAACCGTGGCGTATGTATATACAATAATAAATGATCCATGCAGTCCAACCATGGCGTACGAATGTATACAATAATAAATGACACATGCATTCCAACTATGGCGTACGTATGTATACAATAATAAATTATCCATGTAGTCCAACCGTCGCGTATGTATACAATAATAAATGATCCATGCAGTCCAACCGTCGCGTATGTATTCAATAATAAATGAGCCATGCAGTCCAACGGTGGCGTATGTATACAATAATAAATGATCCATGCAGTCCAACCGTCGCGTATGTATACAATAATAAATGATCCATGCAGTCCAACGGTGGCGTATGTATACAATAATAAATGATCCATGCAGTCCAACCGTCGCGTATGTATACAATAATACATGATCCATGCAGTCCAACCGTGGCGTATGTATACGATAATAAATGATCCATGCAGCCCAACCGTGGCGTATGTATACAATAATAATTGATCCGCGAAGTCCAACCGTGGCGTATGTATACAATAATAAATGATCAATGCAGTCCAACCGTGATGTATGTATACAATAATAATTGATCCGTGCAGTCCAACCGTCGCGTATGTATACACTATCAAATGATCCATGCAGTCCAACCGTGGCGTATGTATATACAATAATAAATGATCCATGCAGTCCAACCATGGCGTACGAATGTATACAATAATAAATGATCCCTGCAGTCCAACCGTGGCGTATGTATACAATAATAAATTATCCATGCAGCCCAACCGTCGCGTATGTATACAATAATAATTGATCCATGCAGTCCAACCGTCGCGTATGTATACAATAATAAATTATCCATGCAGTCCAACCGTCGCGTATGTATACAATAATAATTGACCCATGCAGTCCAACCGTGGCGTATGTATACCATAATAATTGATCCGTGCAGTCCAACCGTCGCGTATGTATACAATAATAAATGATCCATGCAGTCCAACCGTGGCGTATGTATACAATAATAAATGATCCATGCAGCCCAACCGTGGCGTATGTATACAATAATAAATGATCAATGCAGTCCAACCGTGATGTATGTATACAATACTAAATGATCCGTGCAGTCCAACCGTCGCATATGTATACAATAATAATTGATCCGTGCAGTCCAACCGTGGCGTATGTATACAATAATAAATTATCCATGCAGTCCAACCGTGGCGTATGTATACACTAATAATTGATCCATGCAGCCCAACCGTGGCGTATCTATACAATAATAAAAGACCCATGCAGTCCAAACGTGGCGTACGTATGTATACAATAATAAATGATCCGTGCAGTCCAACCGTGGATTATGTATACAATAATAAATGACCCATGCAGTCCAACCGTGGCGTATGTATACAATAATAAATGATCCATGCAGTCAAACCGTGGCGTATGTATACAATAATAAATGATCCATGCAGTCCAACCGTGGCGTATGTATACAATAATAAATGATCCATGCAGTCCAACCGTGGCGTATTTATACAATAATAAATGATCCGTGCAGTCCAACCGTCGCGTATGTATACAATAATAATTGATCCGCCCAGTCCAACCGTCCCGGATGTATACAATAATAAATGATCCATGCAGTCAACCGTGGCGTATGTATACAATAATAAATGATCCGTGCAGGACAACCGTCGCGTATGTATACAATAATAATTGCCAAACAGTTTATAGCAACCACCAAGGGTGCTTATACCTAAGGCAGGTGAATGACGTCATATAATTTGTTCTATATCCATCAGTGATTTTTCAAGATTGCGGGTATAGATTTTGGAGAAATTGCCACGTGACTTCCGGTTAGCAACCGTGTGGAGATTGCAAAAAACGAGGAATTGGAAATGAAGCATCGCGATAAAAATGAAAGTAACTACTTCACAACTTACCAGCAATTCACATGTGATTTAGGTCTATTAATTTCATTTAGACCAATTTCGTTGGTTATCTTAATGAAAATGAAAAATGAAGAATTCATGACGAGAATCCAGACCAGAGGCGGACTGGGCCAAGAAAAACCGGCCCGGGAAATTAATATAATACCGGCCCATCTGTTTGGGGGGGGCGTCCACAGTCCACCTTGGAAAATTCCAACTGCACCCCCCCCCCCCTCCCTTGAATCAGAATCAGACCAAATACATATTTTTGCATAATTCCATTTGCACCCCCCCCCCCCCCTATGCAGACCAAATACATGTTTTTGCATAATTCCATTTGCACCTCTGGTCTAATATCATATATATTCATAAACCATGGTTCTATATATTCCCGGTATGAGACCATTCAGATATTTTTACCTGAAAAATTGCATAAAATCTAACATCTAGCGGTCAAACTCCAGACAAATGCACACGGCTACGGACAAGAGACCAGGACACACCGGGCTGTTCATGGTTGTTCGGCCCTGGGTGAGAACATTTTGAAAACTATACAAGAAAATCTCGAATCCGATAAACTAGACTGGCATCAACTGAAGCGTTCCTATTTTCTTGTAAATTTCAATTGTGGGAGGGGTGCGTAAGAATTTGTTTGGGATTTACAGCTGGGAGTTACCGTTAAAATCTCGAGATGGGGTCTTTACGTGGTGTTATATGATGCCGACAAGTTCATTTAATGTCAAAATTACGATTAGCCAATTCGGCTGGTTAAACAACACATGTGGCGGCCCACGTCCGGAATTTTCCCGGTCTTCCGATCGGCCATGCAGTCCGCCTCTGCCCTCATGAATTTATGTGAGAAGAGTACCATCTTATTGGATACACGGCTGGTTAAACAACACATGTTGCGGCCCACGTCGGTTTCATTTGCGGCCCAAGTTGTGGTTGGGCGGCCCAACCACATATACCCCCCCCCCCCCCAAACCGTAAAAAAACCCTCGGATTCTCGCTTGATAGAAAATCACGTGGAATCAGAATTTTTCCGGCCTCCGGCCCATCGGGAAATTTCCCGGTCTCCCGATCGGCCAGTCCGCCTCTGAGATTCCAGACAATATTTTACAATCCACGACACTTCTTGTCAAGTTGGCATGTCATCTCCATCATGCATTGCATGATGTTACATAAATTATTCTTAGCGAAAAAGTTCGCCGAAAAAAGGCAAATTTGAGGCACATCATGTGTGGTTGCTCCACTACGTGTCACGTACGATTCATATTAGGTACTCAATCCGATCAGACGGTCCCAATATCATCAAGTTACAACAACACTAACATTTCTTCGAAATACGCTTTGGTTATCAGCATCGATTAATGGTTATCAGCATCGATTAATTACCATTCAGGTGAACCACTGACATAACATTTCCCAAAACGTGTTGTCTATCAACATGTTGTTCAACGAAATATGGCTGTATTACCACTTGATTATCACGAAATTTGGCTGTATTACCACTTGATTTTAGAGTTATCCATCTTCATCCGCAATTTGGTCGGTTGAAAAATATTTGCCAGGCGGAAAAGTTACATATCAGATATAACAGATTTCAAAAATCGATATCTGATCACTCTGAGCTTTGAGGAGTGGGTTCCTCGACTCAAATCAAATATTGTTTATCCCCGAAGCCAAAGAAATAGTCATTTTAATCGGATAATGCATCTTTAACCCTTTCTTCATTATTAAATTACTAAAATCAACAAGTAGTTCTCTTAGGACATGTTCAGATACTATGTTCAAGGCCGTTTGTTTCCAACCAATTAGAGGTACTAAATCCGATTCGATGGTCCCCCCCATATCGTCAGATTCCCATTACAACATTTCTTGCAATGCCGCTTCAGTTATCAGAATCGATTAATTGCCAAAAGAATATAATGATAACCACTGTCAACTATATTATAAAATTGCCCAAAACGTTTTATAAACCAAATTTTATTCAATGCAATTTGGTATCGAGAGTATGTCGGGTGGCATTCGTCGAATATTTGCCAGGCCACCAAATATTCGAGGTGATGAAAATAAAACAGATTTGAAAACTCAAAATCTGATAACTCTGCATGGGCTTTGATGGGTGAGTTCCTCGACTCAAATCTAATATTTGTTTGCCCCCCGAAGCCGAAGAAATAGTAATTTAGGGCGTTAAATCGGATTGTGTAGATGGAATCGTGCCGCATGGCGGGCTCATCTATAAACTGTCTCAAAAAGGTGTAACGGGTGCTATGCTCAGAATCCTTTCAAACATGTACTCAGATGTACAGAGCCATGTTCTCTGTAATGGAGTAACATCGGGAGCCTCCAGGGTTGAGCAAGGAACAAGACAAGGAGTAGTAATGTCGCCATTCTTGTCTATTGTCTTTATTGATGAACTAGTAGCGATGGCCTTCATATTAGCTCTATTTCGTGTGCGTCCCCTACGACGGCTGATGACATAACTATTCTCTCATTCACAGACGGAGGTCTCCGTAGACTCCTCAACATATGTCAGCTATATAGTCTAAAGTGGCGCTTCGAATTCTCACACGAGAAAAGCAAAGTTGTTGTATTTGGCACCTCCCAAAATCGGCGTCACATTGAGGATAACCGTAGGAGCTCGGAACCAGACATATCGCCAACGTAGAGGAAGTCTCTCATCTGGGTATTATTCAGAGCTCAACTGGTCAACAGAACCAAAAAGTTGAGAAGGCTACTGATATGCTACGTAAAGTCTTCTTCTCAGCTTGTCGCTCACCAGTTACAACCGAGTGCTCTCCTTTAACCAACCTAAAGATTCTTAAGCATATCGTTATTCCCAAAGCTCTGTATGGTTGTGAATCGTGGTGGGGTTTGTCACATACGCAGTATACGACGTTATAATGCGCTTACCGAATGTGTGTTAAGAATATACAGCGCATTCCGAAACGCAGCAGTACAATATTATCCCTATCACTACTCGCACTTCTCCCTATTGAGTACGAAATTCAGCGGAGAAAATTATTGTTTCTTGGAACACTGGTTAACTTACCACGGAATCACAGAGCAGCTATCGGTGTATTCCTATTCAATTATCATGGTAATCGAATATACATGTATGGTCGCCCGATGACAGGATTTCTGAAAGATATCTCTGATATTCTCCATAGATTCGACTTATACCATTATCTCACATATTTTACGGAAACGGGTTCCTTCCCCATTCAGATCAATTGGAGGAAAATTGTCAGAGATTGTCTCTCTGCTCACTACTCACGCGCAGTGAGTCAGAGTGATCAAAGAGACGATTCTCTATCATTCTTGAAGCTTCAAGGTAAATGCCGACAATCAGTCAATGTGGAATCTATCTCTCTCTCTCCTTATCTGTATTGACAATTGGGATACAATCATTGCGTACTGCCTTGGCTGGTGTATCCCAATGCACATTGAATTGTTGTGTGATGAATATATTTTTTTCAAGCGATGTGTGAGGTTTATTTTCATCCTATGTTCTGACTAAGTCTATGATAAATAATCATATCTGATACCTCATTAACGTATATATAATATCGGAAGAAACCCCTTAGCATATTGCATCGGTGCAGAAGTTCACCTCATCTCATATATATGTATACGTATGTATGTATGTGTGTATGTATATGTATATGTATACATATATATTTCAAAAGTATATATACTCGTCTCAAACATCTTGTTTTGCGGTTTATTACTGCTACAATTTATTTATAGTGTTTCATGAACTATTCTTCGGTCTTCGGTATGAGTTGGTTATCACTTATGGAATTCGATTGGCATACTCACACTTTGATGGATGAGCTTACTTCAAGTGAGCCTTCTCAAGTTAAATCGTATTGCATGTGTATATATGTCATCATTTAAATTGTGTGTGTGTATATATATATATATTGTACCATAATGAAACTTGGTATGCAGGTAGGTATTGGTCTCTGTGGCATGGAAAACACTTCCCAAACCAGGAGGGTCACGTGACCGCGACCACTTAATAAAAAAAATAAGATGGCCGACATCCTGAAATATTAAAAAAAAAAGCCGGGAGTTTCTCGTTACAAAATTGATTACATCACATACACTGTTGATACAGAATAATATAGAGTTATGTCCAACGGATTGGTGTTACGGGACGAAGGTGACAGGATTCGACTCAAGTCGCGATCGGCAGTTAAAGATCCATAATCCGAATTATCGCTCCCAAATTTCTACTTCTTAAAATATCTGACTCGAGTCGATGAACCCACCCACCAAAGCTCACTTAGCTCAGAGTGTTCAGATATCGATTTGGTCAAGACGTCCATCTATACCATATATACACTCTTAGAATAGGTGTATAAATTATACACAATATGTGTTTCATTTGATCTTAAACAGAATTGTGTAGAAATGACACATGACATATATGTGTCAGTGGAATTTTGTCAACGTTAAATATGAGTGAATATGATAGTTATTAGATGTGTGTTCTATATTGTTATGCACTGTTTTTGTGTAAAACATTAACAGTCCATAATTTTGTACCACAACGTTTTAAAGAAGATCATATTGTGTCAAAAAGTTAACACATTTGTTCTAAGGGTGTACGGCCCATGTGACTTATATACTCACAGCTGTCGTTATTTATAACCGTGTCGCCGTTATACGAGTGTACGGCCCACGTGACTTATATACTCACAATTGTCGTTATTTATAACCGTGTCGCCGTTATAAGAGTGTACGGCCCACGTGACTTATATACTCACAGCTGTCGTTATATTTATAACCGTGTCGCCGTTATAAGAGTGTACGGCCCACGTGACTTATATACTCACAGCTGTCGTTATTTATAACCGTGTCGCCGTTATATTGCAGGAATGAGGGCACGGTATCAGCCAAATCATGCAGCTCTGGAATAATCAGCTGGGGTTACCCGTCCCTCAACGAACAGCTGATTCTTACGTTCGCAGGAGGGAATTTTAACGCATGCGTTGACGCCGATTTCATGAAAGCAGTCAACAGCTTGGCGTATATATCCAACGGCCACATCCACCCATTGCCACTGGCAACATCGGGTAACTTTTAAAATATTTAAAAATCCAGTTTACCACGGGGGGGGGGGGGTGAAAAAAAAAATCCGGCACGTATGCCGGGGTGGTCAAAGCCACCAACAAGCAAATTTTTCCGCAACTAAAAAAAATATTCCTGCTTGTTTTTTTAGTGTTTTGGCAATGAGTTGGGCTTCAAAACCACTTTGCATGAGAGAAATAATGTAATTCTAACTGGTAAACTGACTGCAGGCAGTTATCGTGTTGTATTTTGTTGCAAATTTTGAAATCCAAGATGGCCGCTGGCAGCCATGTTTTTTTGGCCGAATGACCTCAAAATGACTCATTCCTATTTACATGTCCATGTTAACATCCATGATAAATAGTATGCACAGAAATTCATATACAGCTGTTTACAGTGAATTTCCCCCCGCAAATCTCTGTTTTAGTGTTAAAAGGGGGGTGGGTGTAAAAAAAATGGTCGGAAAAAACTGCCGAAAACGGAAAAAAAATGGTGGTGGTGGGTACAAAAAATGGTCGAAAGGGAAAAAATGCCATACGTGCCTGAAAGTTTTTTCCGACCCCCCCCCCCCCTGTTTACCACGGTTAGCCTTGGATTTACCTAACCAGGTATACAAACAAAAACAATTACAGGTACACAGTCCGATTCGCTGGTCCTTGCATCATCAGATTCCAACAACAACAACAACAGTTCTTCAAAAGACGCTTTAGTTATCAGAATGGATTAATTACCAAAATATATTCTAACCACTGTCAACTCTGGTAACCACAGCTAAAACACACGCATATGCTAGGATATATTTGTGTCTTTCTAATCCTATAAAATAACTTTATAGATGCGTATTCCCATCAAATAAAATTAACGTAGGCCTTATATCGTGGTGTGATTTTGATATATTACACTCCAGACATGCACAAGGGTTCATCGACAGAGTGGGTTCTATAGCAATTTCGTGTATAAATTAGGTCAATCATATCATACATCAAGGCATGTGAGAAATCAGAGATTCACAATGCTAACAGACTACGAGCTCACCGACTCAGACTTAAAACCTAAATAAAAAACGTTTTAAAGCTTTCCTTTTGTACAAATTATTATAGAATATAAACTACCAACATCACACTGGAAGTATTCAAAAGTCAAGACTGTTAGTTGTTGTCTAGAGTGCAGCATTTTACCGAAATTAGCCATTATATTATTGACGCTGTGTGCGCAATCCGATTGTGATGTGTACTATACGAAGAAGCTTGTCGATTTCATCATGGTAATTTCATTCACAAAGTGTCATCATGTCGATTTCAACGAAACTGGACGAGCAACGTCATCGTGTAGCTTTCACCATCGACCGAATTTGCGATAACTTGAATGTGTATATCTTCTGCTTTGTTCATAAGCACGTGTTTCTTGTCGATTCATGAAAATAGAAGGATATCTGAGGATTATCAGATTCACGTATGTACTATGTGATATTAGGATAATTTAAACGCGATATAATAACGTTTGCTTGCATCACGAATTTCAATTTCGATTCCAGTATTGTCCCCAGCCCAGCCAGAATGATTGAGGTTTCCTATTGCACGCGACATGTAAATTTTAGGCCTTTCCATTGCAAATATTTGACAGCCAATAATATGTTATAATTATGTTCTCAATAAAATTTAAACCGCGGTTACGAATGAACTTCACTGTGCATAATTCCGATTGTAACTCCCTCATTTTTGGAACGCCGGCCATTGAAAGACGCACACGTCACAAAATCAAATATAGTCTATATACGACCCAAAGCGTCCGGCTTTGGTTCGTTATAACATTTTCCAAAACGTGTTAATATATCAACATTTTGTTCAACGCAATTTGGTATCGAGAGTATGTCGGTCGACTCGTCGAAATACACGGTCGAATTTGCCAAATATTCCAGGTGTTGAAAAATAACAAATCTCAAAACTCGATAGCTGATAACTCTAAGCTTTAATGGGTGGGTTCCTCGATTCGAATCAAATATGTTTTACCCCCGAAACCAATTAAATAGTAATCTGTGAACGTCAATTCGGATTAGGTATCTTTATCAAACGCGTTTTTAGCTTTTTTTTAACTTACGTTGACAATGATTTGTCGCCTCTCTGGCCGACAAGGCCGCCTATCTGACTAAAACGATGTATTACTAGAAAGGGTCCTGTGTTTTTGTAGGATCGTTATGGCCTTACCGCAGATATGATCGCCGACAGGGTCCTGTGTTTATGTAGGATCGTTATGGCCTGACCGTAGATATGATCCCCGACAGGGTCCTGTGTTTATGTAGGATCGTTATGGCCTGACCGCAGATATGATCCCCGACAGGGTCCTGTCTTTATAGAGGATCGTTATGGCCTGACCGCAGATATGATCCCCGACAGGGTCCTGTGTTTATAGAGGATCGTTATGGCCTGACCGCAGATATGATCCCCGACAGGGTCCTGTGTTTATGTAGGATCGTTATGGCCTCACCGCAGATATGATCCCCGACAGGGTCCTGTGTTTATAGAGGATCGTTATGGCCTGACCGCAGATATGATCCCCGACAGGGTCCTGTGTTTATAGAGGATCGTTATGGCCTGACCGCAGATATGATCCCCGACAGGGTCCTGTGTTTATGTAGGATCGTTATGGCCTCACCGCAGATATGATCCCCGACAGGGTCCTGTGTTTATGTAGGATCGTTATGGCTTGACCGCAGATATGATCGCCGACAGGGTCCTGTGTTTATGTAGGATCGTTATGGCCTGACCGTAGATATGATCCCCGACAGGTTCCTGTGTTTATGTAGGATCGTTATGGCCTGACCGCAGATATGATCCCCGACAGGGTCCTGTGTTTATAGATGATCGTTATGGCCTGACCGCAGATATGATCGCCGACAGGGTCCTGTGTTTATGTAGGATCGTTATGGCCTGACCGTAGATATGATCCCCGACAGGGTCCTGTGTTTATGTAGGATCGTTATGGCCTGACCGCAGATATGATCCCCGACAGGGTCCTGTGTTTATAGAGGATCGTTATGGCCTGACCGCAGATATGATCCCCGACAGGGTCCTGTGTTTATAGAGGATCGTTATGGCCTGACCGCAGATATGATCCCCGACAGGGTCCTGTGTTTATGTAGGATCGTTATGGCCTCACCGCAGATATGATCCCCGACAGGGTCCTGTGTTTATGTAGGATCGTTATGGCCTGACCGCAGATATGATCCCCGACAGGGTCCTGTGTTTATAGAGGATCGTTATGGCCTGACCGCAGATATGATCCCCGACAGGGTCCTGTGTTAGTAGAGGATCGTTATGGCCTGACCTCAGATATGATCCCCGACAGGGTCCTTTGTTTATAGATGATCGTTATGGCCTGACCGCAGATATGATCGCCGACAGGGTCCTGTGTTTATGTAGGATCGTTATGGCCTGACCGTAGATATGATCCCCGACAGGGTCCTGTGTTTATGTAGGATCGTTATGGCCTGACAGCAGATATGATCCCCGACAGGGTCCTGTGTTTATAGAGGATCGTTATGGCCTGACCGCAGATATGATCCCCGACAGGGTCCTGTGTTTATAGAGGATCGTTATGGCCTGACCGCAGATATGATCCCCGACAGGGTCCAGTGTTTATGTAGGATCGTTATGGCCTGACCGCAGATATGATCCCCGACAGGGTCCTGTGTTTATAGAGGATCGTTATGGCCTGACCGCAGATATGATCCCCGACAGGGTCCTGTGTTTATAGAGGATCGTTATGGCCTGACCGCAGATATGATCCCCGACAGGGTCCAGTGTTTATGTAGGATCGTTATGGCCTGACCGCAGATATGATCGCCGACAGGGTCCTGTGTTTATAGAGGATCGTTATATCCCCGACAGGGTCCTGTGTTTATAGATGATCGTTATGGCCTGACCGCAGATATGATCGCCGACAGGGTCCTGTGTTTATAGAGGATCGTTATGGCCTGACCTCATATATGATCCCCGACAGGGTCCTGTGTTTATGATGATCGTTATGGCCTGACCGCAGATCTGATCCCCGACAGAGTCCTGTGTTTATAGAGGATCGTTATGGCCTGACCGCAGATATGATCCCCGACAGGGTCCTGTGTTTATAGAGGATCGTTATGGCCTGACCTCAGATATGATCCCCGACAGGGTCCTGTGTTTATAGATGATCGTTATGGCCTGACCTCAGATATGATCCCCGACAGGGTCCTGTGTTTATATAGGATCGTTATGGCCTGACCGCAGATATGATCCCCGACAGGGTCCTGTGTTTATAGAGTATCGTCATGGCCTGACCGTATATATGATCCCCGACAGGATCCTGTGTTTATAGAGGATCGTTATGGCCTGACCTCAGATATAATCCCCGACAGGGTCCTGTGTTTATAGAGGATCGTTATGGCCTGACCGCAGATATGATCCCCGACAGGGTCCTGTGTTTATAGAGGATCGTTATGGCCTGACCGCAGATATGATCCCCGACAGGGTCCTGTGTTTATGTAGGATCGTTATGGCCTGACCGCAGATATGATCCCCGACAGGGTCCTGTGTTAGTAGAGGATCGTTATGGCCTGACCTCAGATATGATCCCCGACAGGGTCCTGTGTTTATAGATGATCGTCATGGCCTGACCGCAGATATGATCCCCGACAGGATCCTGTGTTTATAGAGGATCGTTATGGCCTGACCTCAGATATAATGCCCGACAGGGTCCTGTGTTTATAGAGGATCGTTATGGCCTGACCGCAGATATGATCCCCGACAGGGTCCAGTGTTTATGTAGGATCGTTATGGCCTGACCGCAGATATGATCGCCGACAGGGTCCTGTGTTTATAGAGGATCGTTATGGCCTGACCGCAGATATGATCCCCGACTGGGTCCTGTGTTTATAGAGTATCGTTATGGCCTGACCGCAGATCTGATCCCCGACAGAGTCCGGTGTTTATATAGGATCGTTATGGCCTGACCGCAGATATGATCGCCGACAGGGTCCTGTGTTTATATAGGATCGTTATGGCCTGACCTCAGATATGATCCCCGACAGGGTCCTGTGTTTATAGATGATCGTTATGGCCTGACCGCAGATATGATCGCCGACAGGGTCCTGTGTTTATAGAGGATCGTTATGGCCTGACCTCACATATGATCCCCGACAGGGTCCTGTGTTTATAGATGATCGTTATGGCCTGACCGCAGATCAGATCCCTGACAGAGTCCTGTGTTTATAGAGGATCGTTATGGCCTGACCGCAGATATGATCCCCGACAGGGTCCAGTGTTTATGTAGGATCGTTATGGCCTGACCGCAGATATGATCGCCGACAGGGTCCTGTGTTTATAGAGGATCGTTATGGCCTGACCGCAGATATGATCCCCGACAGGGTCCTGTGTTTATAGATGATCGTTATGGCCTGACCGCAGACATGATCCCCGACAGGGTCCTGTGTTTATGTAGGATCGTTATGGCCTGACCGCAGATATGATCCCCGACTGGGTCCTGTGTTTATAGAGTATCGTTATGGCCTGACCGCAGATATGATCCCCGACAGGGTCCTGTGTTTATAGATGATCGTTATGGCCTGACCGCAGACATGATCCCCGACAGGGTCCTGTGTTTATAGATGATCGTTATGGCCTGACCGCAGACATGATCCCCGACAGGGTCCTGTGTTTATGTAGGATCGTTATGGCCTGACCGCAGATATGATCCCCGACAGGGTCCTGTGTTTATAGAGGATCGTTATGGCCTGACCGCAGACATGATCCCCGACAGAGTCCTGTGTTTATGTAGGATCGTTATGGCCTGACCGCAGATATGATCCCCGACTGGGTCCTGTGTTTATAGAGTATCGTTATGGCCTGACCGCAGATCTGATCCCCGACAGAGTCCGGTGTTTATATAGGATCGTTATGGCCTGACCGCAGATATGATCGCCGACAGGGTCCTGTGTTTATATAGGATCGTTATGGCCTGACCTCAGATATGATCCCCGACAGGGTCCTGTGTTTATAGATGATCGTTATGGCCTGACCGCAGATATGATCGCCGACAGGGTCCTGTGTTTATAGAGGATCGTTATGGCCTGACATCACATATGATCCCCGACAGGGTCCTGTGTTTATAGATGATCGTTATGGCCTGACCGCAGATCAGATCCCTGACAGAGTCCTGTGTTTATAGAGGATCGTTATGGCCTGATCGCAGATATGATCCCCGACAGGGTCCTGTGTGTATTTAGGATCGTTATGGCCTGACCGCAGATATGATCCCCGACAGGGTCCTGTGTTTATGTAGGATCGTTATGGCCTGACCGTAGATATGATCCCCGACAGGGTCCTGTGTTTATAGAGGATCGTTATGGCCTGACCTCAGATATGATCCCCGACAGGGTCCTCTGTTTATAGATGATCGTTATGGCCTGACCTCAGATATGATCCCCGACAGGGTCCTGTGTTTATAGAGGATCGTTATGGCCTGACCGCAGATATGATCCCCGACAGGGTACTGTATTTATAGAGGATCGTTATGGCCTGACCGCAGATATGATCCCCGACAGGGTCCTGTGTTTATAGAGGATCGTTATGGCCTGACCGCAGATATGATCCCCGACAGGGTCCTGTGTTTATAGAGGATCGTTATGGCCTGACCTCAGATATGATCCCCGACAGGGTCCTGTGTTTATAGATGATCGTTATGGCCTGACCGCAGATATGATCGCCGACAGGGTCCTGTGTTTATAGAGGATCGTTATGGCCTGACCTCAGATATGATCCCCGACAGGGTCCTGTGTTTATAGATGATCGTTATGGCCTGACCGCAGATATGATCGCCGACAGGGTCCTGTGTTTATAGAGGATCGTTATGGCCTGACCTCATATATGATCCCCGACAGGGTCCTGTGTTTATAGATGATCGTTATGGCCTGACCGCAGATCTGATCCCCGACAGAGTCCTGTGTTTATAGAGGATCGTTATGGCCTGACCGCAGATATGATCCCCGACAGGGTCCTGTGTGTATTTAGGATCGTTATGGCCTGACCGCAGATATGATCCCCGACAGGGTCCTGTGTTTATGTAGGATCGTTATGGCCTGACAGTAGATATGATCCCCGACAGGGTCCTGTGTTTATAGAGGATCGTTATGGCCTGACCTCAGATATGATCCCCGACAGGGTCCTGTGTTTATAGATGATCGTTATGGCCTGACCTCAGATATGATCCCCGACAGGGTCCTGTGTTTATAGCGGATCGTTATGGCCTGACCGCAGATATGATCCCCGACAGGGTCCTGTATTTATAGAAGATCGTTATGGCCTGACCGCAGATATGATCCCCGACAGGGTCCTGTGTTTATAGAGGATCGTTATGGCCTGACCGCAGATATGATCCCCGACAGGGTCCTGTGTTTATAGAAGATCGTTATGGCCTGACCGCAGATATGATCCCCGACAGGATCCTGTGTTTATAGAGGATCGTTATGGCCTGACCGCAGATATGATCCCCGACTGGGTCCTGTGTTTATAGAGGATCGTTATGGCCTGACCGCAGATATGATCCCCGACAGGGTCCTGTATTTATAGAAGATCGTTATGGCCTGACCTCAGATATGATCCCCGACAGGGTCCTGTGTTTATAGATGATCGTTATGGCCTGACCGCAGATATGATCGCCGACAGGGTCCTGTGTTTATAGAGGATCGTTATGGCCTGACCTCATATATGATCCCCGACAGGGTCCTGTGTTTATGATGATCGTTATGGCCTGACCGCAGATCTGATCCCCGACAGAGTCCGGTGTTTATAGAGGATCGTTATGGCCTGACCGCAGATATGATCCCCGACAGGGTCCTGTGTTTATAGAGGATCGTTATGGCCTGACCTCAGATATGATCCCCGACAGGGTCCTGTGTTTATAGATGATCGTTATGGCCTGACCTCAGATATGATCCCCGACAGGGTCCTGTGTTTATATAGGATCGTTATGGCCTGACCGCAGATATGATCCCCGACAGGGTCCTGTGTTTATAGAGTATCGTCATGGCCTGACCGTATATATGATCCCCGACAGGATCCTGTGTTTATAGAGGATCGTTATTGCCTGACCTCAGATATAATCCCCGACAGGGTCCTGTGTTTATAGAGGATCGTTATGGCCTGACCGCAGATATGATCCCCGACAGGGTCCTGTGTTTATAGAGGATCGTTATGGCCTGACCGCAGATATGATCCCCGACAGGGTCCTGTGTTTATGTAGGATCGTTATGGCCTGACCGCAGATATGATCCCCGACAGGGTCCTGTGTTAGTAGAGGATCGTTATGGCCTGACCTCAGATATGATCCCCGACAGGGTCCTGTGTTTATAGATGATCGTCATGGCCTGACCGCAGATATGATCCCCGACAGGATCCTGTGTTTATAGAGGATCGTTATGGCCTGACCTCAGATATAATGCCCGACAGGGTCCTGTGTTTATAGAGGATCGTTATGGCCTGACCGCAGATATGATCCCCGACAGGGTCCATTGTTTATGTAGGATCGTTATGGCCTGACCGCAGATATGATCGCCGACAGGGTCCTGTGTTTATAGAGGATCGTTATGGCCTGACCGCAGATATGATCCCCGACTGGGTCCTGTGTTTATAGAGGATCGTTATGGCCTGACCGTAGATATGATCCCCGACAGGGTCCTGTGTTTATAGATGATCGTTATGGCCTGACCGCAGATATGATCGCCGACAGGGTCCTGTGTTTATAGAGGATCGTTATGGCCTGACCTCACATATGATCCCCGACAGGGTCCTGTGTTTATAGATGATCGTTATGGCCTGACCGCAGATCAGATCCCTGACAGAGTCCTGTGTTTATAGAGGATCGTTATGGCCTGACCGCAGATATGATCCCCGACAGGGTCCTGTGTGTATTTAGGATCGTTATGGCCTGACCGCAGATATGATCCCCGACAGGGTCCTGTGTTTATGTAGGATCGTTATGGCCTGACCGTAGATATGATCCCCGACAGGGTCCTGTGTTTATAGAGGATCGTTATGGCCTGACCTCAGATATGATCCCCGACAGGGTCCTCTGTTTATAGATGATCGTTATGGCCTGACCTCAGATATGATCCCCGACAGGGTCCTGTGTTTATAGAGGATCGTTATGGCCTGACCGCAGATATGATTCCCGACAGGGTACTGTATTTATAGAGGATCGTTATGGCCTGACCGCAGATATGATCCCCGACAGGGTCCTGTGTTTATGTAGGATCGTTATGGCCTGACCGCATATATGATCCCCGACAGGGTCCTGTGTTTATAGAGGATCGTTATGGCCTGACCGCAGATATGATCCCCGACAGGGTCCTGTGTTTATGTAGGATCGTTATGGCCTGACCTCAGATATGATCCCCGACAGGGTCCTGTGTTTATAGATGATCGTTATGGCCTGACCGCAGATATGATCGCCGACAGGGTCCTGTGTTTATAGAGGATCGTTATGGCCTGACCTCATATATGATCCCCGACAGGGTCCTGTGTTTATAGATGATCGTTATGGCCTGACCGCAGATCTGATCCCCGACTGAGTCCTGTGTTTATAGAGGATCGTTATGGCCTGACCGCAGATATGATCCCCGACAGGGTCCTGTGTGTATTTAGGATCGTTATGGCCTGACCGCAGATATGATCCCCGACAGGGTCCTGTGTTTATGTAGGATCGTTATGGCCTGACAGTAGATATGATCCCCGACAGGGTCATGTGTTTATAGAGGATCGTTATGGCCTGACCTCAGATATGATCCCCGACAGGGTCCTGTGTTTATAGATGATCGTTATGGCCTGACCTCAGATATGATCCCCGACAGGGTCCTGTGTTTATAGAGGATCGTTATGGCCTGACCGCAGATATGATCCCCGACAGGGTCCTGTATTTATAGAAGATCGTTATGGCCTGACCGCAGATATGATCCCCGACAGGGTCCTGTGTTTATAGAGGATCGTTATGGCCTCACCGCAGATATGATCCCCGACAGGGTCCTGTGTTTATGTAGGATCGTTATGGCCTGACCGCAGATATGATCGCCGACAGGGTCCTGTGTTTATGTAGGATCGTTATGGCCTGACCGTAGATATGATCCCCGACAGGTTCCTGTGTTTATGTAGGATCGTTATGGCCTGACCGCAGATATGATCCCCGACAGGGTCCTGTGTTTATAGATGATCGTTATGGCCTGACCGCAGATATGATCGCCGACAGGGTCCTGTGTTTATGTAGGATCGTTATGGCCTGACCGTAGATATGATCCCCGACAGGGTCCTGTGTTTATGTAGGATCGTTATGGCCTGACCGCAGATATGATCCCCGACAGGGTCCTGTGTTTATAGAGGATCGTTATGGCCTGACCGCAGATATGATCCCCGACAGGGTCCTGTGTTTATAGAGGATCGTTATGGCCTGACCGCAGATATGATCCCCGACAGGGTCCTGTGTTTATGTAGGATCGTTATGGCCTCACCGCAGATATGATCCCCGACAGGGTCCTGTGTTTATGTAGGATCGTTATGGCCTGACCGCAGATATGATCCCCGACAGGGTCCTGTGTTTATAGAGGATCGTTATGGCCTGACCGCAGATATGATCCCCGACAGGGTCCTGTGTTAGTAGAGGATCGTTATGGCCTGACCTCAGATATGATCCCCGACAGGGTCCTTTGTTTATAGATGATCGTTATGGCCTGACCGCAGATATGATCGCCGACAGGGTCCTGTGTTTATGTAGGATCGTTATGGCCTGACCGTAGATATGATCCCCGACAGGGTCCTGTGTTTATGTAGGATCGTTATGGCCTGACAGCAGATATGATCCCCGACAGGGTCCTGTGTTTATAGAGGATCGTTATGGCCTGACCGCAGATATGATCCCCGACAGGGTCCTGTGTTTATAGAGGATCGTTATGGCCTGCCCGCAGATATGATCCCCGACAGGGTCCAGTGTTTATGTAGGATCGTTATGGCCTGACCGCAGATATGATCGCCGACAGGGTCCTGTGTTTATAGAGGATCGTTATGGCCTGACCTCAGATATGATCCCCGACAGGGTCCTGTGTTTATAGAGGATCGTTATGGCCTGACCTCAGATATGATCCCCGACAGGGTCCTGTGTTTATGTAGGATCGTTATGGCCTGACCTCAGATATGATCGCCGACTGGGTCCTGTGTTTATAGATGATCGTTATGGCCTGACCGCAGATATGATCGCCGACAGGGTCCTGTGTTTATAGAGGATCGTTATGGCCTGACCTCATATATGATCCCCGACAGGGTCCTGTGTTTATAGATGATCGTTATGGCCTGACCTCAGATCTGATCCCCGACAGAGTCCTGTGTTTATAGAGGATCGTTATGGCCTGACCGCAGATATGATCCCCGACAGGGTCCTGTGTGTATTTAGGATCGTTATGGCCTGACCGCAGATATGATCCCCGACAGGGTCCTGTGTTTATGTAGGATCGTTATGGCCTGACCGTAGATATGATCCCCGACAGGGTCCTGTGTTTATAGAGGATCGTTATGGCCTGACCTCAGATATGATCCCCGAAAGGGTCCTGTGTTTATAGATGATCGTTATGGCCTGACATCAGATATGACCCCCGACAGGGTCCTGTGTTTATAGAGGATCGTTATGGCCTGACCGCAGATATGATCCCCGACAGGGTCCTGTATTTATAGAGGATCGTTATGGCCTGACCGCAGATATGATCCCCGACAGGGTCCTGTGTTTATAGAGGATCGTTATGGCCTGACCGCAGATATGATCCCCGACAGGGTCCTGTGTTTATAGAGGATCGTTATGGCCTGACCGCAGATCTGATCCCCGACAGAGTCCGGTGTTTATAGAGGATCGTTATGGCCTGACCGCAGATATGATCCCCGACAGGGTCCTGTGTTTATAGAGGATCGTTATGGCCTGACCGCAGATATGATCCCCGACAGGGTCCTGTGTTTATAGAGGATCGTTATGGCCTGACCGCAGATATGATCCCCGACAGGGTCCTGTGTTTATAGAGGATCGTTATGGCCTGACCGCAGATATGATCCCCGACAGGGTCCTGTGTTTATGTAGAATCGTTATGGCCTGACCGTAGATATGATCCCCGACAGGGTACTGTATTTATAGAGGATCGTTATGGCCTGACCGCAGATATGATCCCCGACAGGGTCCTGTGTTTATAGAGGATCGTTATGGCCTGACCGCAGATATGATCCCCGACTGGGTCCTGTGTTTATAGATGATCGTTATGGCCTGACCGCAGATATGATCCCCGACAGGGTCCTGTGTTTATAGAGGATCGTTATGGCCTGACCGCAGATATGATCCCCGACAGGGTCCTGTGTTTATAGAGGATCGTTATGGCCTGACCGCAGATATGATCCCCGACAGGGTCCTGTGTTTATAGATGATCGTTATGGCCTGACCGCAGATATGATCCCCGACAGGGTCCTGTGTTTATAGAGGATCGTTATGGCCTGACCGCAGATATGATCCCCGACAGGGTACTGTGTTTATAGAGGATCGTTATGGCCTGACCGCAGATATGATCCCCGACAGGGTCCTGTGTTTATAGATGATCGTTATGGCCTGACCGCAGACATGATCCCCGACAGGGTCCTGTGTTTATAGTGGATCGTTATGGCCTGACCGCAGATATGATCCCCGACAGGGTCCTGTGTTTATAGATGATCGTTATGGCCTGACCGCAGATCTGATCCCCGACAGAGTCCTGTGTTTATAGAGGATCGTTATGGCCTGACCGCAGATATGATCCCCGACAGGGTCCTGTGTTTATGTAGAATCGTTATGGCCTGACCGTAGATATGATCCCCGACAGGGTCCTGTGTTTATGTAGGATCGTTATGGCCTGACCTCAGATATGATCCCCGACAGAAAGGGTCCTGTGTTTATGTAGGATCGTTATGGCCTGACCGCAGATATGATCCCCGACAGGGTCCTGTGTTTATGTAGGATCGTTATGGCCTGACCTCATATATGATCCCCGACAGGGTCCTGTGTTTATAGAGGATCGTTATGGCCTGACCGCAGATATGATCCCCGACTGGGTCCTGTGTTTATAGAGGATCGTTATGGCCTGACCTCAGATATGATCCCCGACAGAGTCCTGTGTTTATAGATGATCGTTATGGCCTGACCGCAGATATGATCGCCGACAGGGTCCTGTGTTTATAGAGGATCGTTATGGCCTGACCTCATATATGATCCCCGACAGGGTCCTGTGTTTATAGATGATCGTTATGGCCTGACCGCAGATCTGATCCCCGACAGGGTCCTGTGTTTATAGAGGATCGTTATGGCCTGACCGCAGATATGATCCCCGACAGGGTCCTGTGTTTATAGAGGATCGTTATGGCCTGACCGCAGATATGATCGCCGACAGGGTCCTGTGTTTATAGAGGATCGTTATGGCCTGACCTCATATATGATCCCCGACAGGGTCCTGTGTTTATAGATGATCGTTATGGCCTGACCGCAGATCTGATCCCCGACAGGGTCCTGTGTTTATAGAGGATCGTTATGGCCTGACCGCAGATATGATCCCCGACAGGGTCCTGTGTTTATAGAGGATCGTTATGGCCTGACCGCAGATATGATCCCCGACAGGGTCCTGTGTTTATAGAGGATCGTTATGGCCTGACCGCAGATATGATCCCCGACTGGGTCCTGTGTTTATTGAGGATCGTTATGGCCTGACCTCAGATATGATCCCCGACAGGGTCCTGTGTTTATAGAGGATCGTTATGGCCTGACCTCAGATATGATCCCCGACAGGGTCCTGTGTTTATAGAGGATCGTTATGGCCTGACCGCAGATATGATCCCCGACAGGGTCCTGTGTTTATAGATGATCGTTATGGCCTGACCGCAGATATGATCGCCGACAGGGTCCTGTGTTTATAGAGGATCGTTATGGCCTGACCTCATATATGATCCCCGACAGGGTCCTGTGTTTATAGATGATCGTTATGGCCTGACCGCAGATCTGATCCCCGACAGAGTTCCTGTGTTTATAGAGGATCGTTATGGCCTGACCGCAGATATGATCCCCGACAGGGTCCTGTGTTTATAGAGGATCGTTATGGCCTGACCTCAGATATGATCCCCGACAGGGTGCTGTGTTTATAGATGATCGTTATGGCCTGACCTCAGATATGATCCCCGACGGGGTCCTGTGTTTATATAGGATCGTTATGGCCTGACCGCAGATATGATCCCCGACAGGGTCCTGTGTTTATAGAGTATCGTCATGGCCTGAGCGTATATATGATCCCCGACAGGATCCTGTGTTTATAGAGGATCGTTATGGCCTGACCTCAGATATAATCCCCGACAGGGTCCTGTGTTTATAGAGGATCGTTATGGCCTGACCGCAGATATGATCCCCGACAGGGTCCTGTGTTTATAGAGGATCGTTATGGCCTGACCGCAGATATGATCCCCGACAGGGTCCTGTGTTTATGTAGGATCGTTATGGCCTGACCGCAGATATGATCCCCGACAGGGTCCTGTGTTAGTAGAGGATCGTTATGGCCTGACCTCAGATATGATCCCCGACAGGGTCCTGTGTTTATAGATGATCGTCATGGCCTGACCGCAGATAAGATCCCCGACAGGATCCTGTGTTTATAGAGGATCGTTATGGCCTGACCTCAGATATAATCCCCGACAGGGTCCTGTGTTTATAGAGGATCGTTATGGCCTGACCTCAGATATGATCCCCGACAGGGTCCTGTGTTTATGTAGGATCGTTATGGCCTGACCGTAGATATGATCCCCGACAGGATCCTGTGTTTATAGAGGATCGTTATGGCCTGACCTCAGATATAATCCCCGACAGGGTCCTGTGTGTATGGAGGATCGTTATGGCCTGACCGCAGATATGATCCCCGACAGGGTCCTGTGTTTATGTAGGATCGTTATGGCCTGACCGCAGATATGATCCCCGACAGGGTCCTGTGTTTATAGAGGATCGTTATGGCTGACCTCAGATATGATCCCCGACAGGGTCCTGTGTTTATAGAGGATCGTTATGGCCTGACCGCAGATATGATCCCCGACAGGGTCCTGTGTTTATGTAGGATCGTTATGGCCTGACCGCAGATATGATCCCCGACAGGGTCCTGTGTTTATAGAGGATCGTTATGGTCTGACCGCAGATATGATCCCCGACAGAGTCCTGTGTTTATAGAGGATCGTCATGGCCTGACCGTATATTTGATCCCCGACAGGGTCCTGTGTTTATGTAGGATCATTATGGCCTGACCTCAGATATGATCCCCGACAGGGTCCTGTGTTTATGTAGGATCGTTATGGCCTGACCTCAGATATAATCCCCGACAGGGTCCTGTGTTTATGTAGGATCGTTATGGCCTGACCGCAGATATGATCCCCGACAGGGTCCTGTGTTTATGTAGGATCGTTATGGCCTGACCGCAGATATGATCCCCGACAGGGTCCTGTGTGTACGTAGGATCGTTATGGGCTGACCGCAGATATGATCCCCGACAAGGTCCTGTGTGTATGTAGGATCGTTATGGGCTGACCGCAGATATGATTCCCGACAGGGTCCTGTGTTTATAGAGGATCGTCATGGCCTGACCGTATATATGATCCCCGACAGGGTCCTGTGTTTATGTAGGATCATTATGGCCTGACCTCAGATATAATCCCCGACAGGGTCCTGTGTTTATGTAGGATCGTTATGGCCTGACCGCAGATATGATCCCCGACAGGGTCCTGTGTTTATGTAGGATCGTTATTGCCTGACCGCAGATATGATCCCCGACAGGGTCCTGTGTTTATGGAGGATCGTTATGGCCTGACCGCAGATATGATCCCCGACAGGGTCCTGTGTGTATGTAGGATCGTTATGGCCTGACCGCATATATGATCCCCGACAGGGTCCTGTGTTAGTAGAGGATCGTTATGACCAGACCGCAGATATGATTCCCGACAGAGTCCTGTGTTTATAGAGGATCGTCATGGCCTGACCGTATATATGATCCCCGACAGGGTCCTGTGTTTATGTAGGATCATTATGGCCTGACCGTAGATATGATCCCCGACAGGGTCCTGTGTTTATGTAGGATCGTTATGGCCTGACCGCAGATATGATCCCCGGCAGGGTCCTGTGTTTATGTAGGATCGTTATGGCCTGACCGCAGATATGATCCCCGACAGGGTCCTGTGTTAGTAGAGGATCGTTATGGCCTGACCTCAGATATGATCCCCGACAGGGTCCTGTGTTTATAGATGATCGTCATGGCCTGACCGCAGATATGATCCCCGACAGGATCCTGTGTTTATAGAGGATCGTTATGGCCTGACCTCAGATATAATCCCCGACAGGGTCCTGTGTTTATAGAGGATCGTTATGGCCTGACCTCAGATATGATCCCCGACAGGGTCCTGTGTTTATGTAGGATCGTTATGGCCTGACCGTAGATATGATCCCCGACAGGATCCTGTGTTTATAGAGGATCGTTATGGCCTGACCTCAGATATAATCCCCGACAGGGTCCTGTGTGTATGGAGGATCGTTATGGCCTGACCGCAGATATGATCCCCGACAGGGTCCTGTGTTTATGTAGGATCGTTATGGCCTGACCGCAGATATGATCCCCGACAGGGTCCTGTGTTTATAGAGGATCGTTATGGCCTGACCTCAGATATGATCCCCGACTGGGTCCTGTGTTTATTGAGGATCGTTATGGCCTGACCTCAGATATGATCCCCGGCAGGGTCCTGTGTTTATAGATGATCGTTATGGCCTGACCGCAGATATGATCGCCGACAGGGTCCTGTGTTTATAGAGGATCGTTATGGCCTGACCTCATATATGATCCCCGACAGGGTCCTGTGTTTATAAATGATCGTTATGGCCTGACCGCAGATCTGATCCCCGACAGAGTCCTGTGTTTATAGAGGATCGTTATGGCCTGACCGCAGATATGATCCCCGACAGGGTCCTGTGTTTATAGAGGATCGTTATGGCCTGACCTCAGATATGATCCCCGACAGGGTCCTGTGTTTATAGATGATCGTTATGGCCTGACCTCAGATATGATCCCCGACGGGGTCCTGTGTTTATATAGGATCGTTATGGCCTGACCGCAGATATGATCCCCGACAGGGTCCTGTGTTTATAGAGTATCGTCATGGCCTGAGCGTATGTATGATCCCCGACAGGATCCTGTGTTTATAGAGGATCGTTATGGCCTGACCTCAGATATAATCCCCGACAGGGTCCTGTGTTTATAGAGGATCGTTATGGCCTGACCGCAGATATGATCCCCGACAGGGTCCTGTGTTTATAGAGGATCGTTATGGCCTGACCGCAGATATGATCCCCGACAGGGTCCTGTGTTTATGTAGGATCGTTATGGCCTGACCGCAGATATGATCCCCGACAGGGTCCTGTGTTAGTAGAGGATCGTTATGGCCTGACCTCAGATATGATCCCCGACAGGGTCCTGTGTTTATAGATGATCGTCATGGCCTGACCGCAGATATGATCCCCGACAGGATCCTGTGTTTATAGAGGATCGTTATGGCCTGACCTCAGATATAATCCCCGACAGGGTCCTGTGTTTATAGAGGATCGTTATGGCCTGACCGCAGATATGATCCCCGACAGGGTCCTGTGTTTATAGAGGATCGTTATGGCCTGACCGCAGATATGATCCCCGACAGGGTCCTGTGTTTATGTAGGATCGTTATGGCCTGACCGCAGATATGATCCCCGACAGGGTCCTGTGTTAGTAGAGGATCGTTATGGCCTGACCTCAGATATGATCCCCGACAGGGTCCTGTGTTTATAGATGATCGTCATGGCCTGACCGCAGATATGATCCCCGACAGGATCCTGTGTTTATAGAGGATCGTTATGGCCTGACCTCAGATATAATCCCCGACAGGGTCCTGTGTTTATAGAGGATCGTTATGACCTGACCTCAGATATGATCCCCGACAGGGTCCTGTGTTTATGTAGGATCGTTATGGCCTGACCGTAGATATGATCCCCGACAGGATCCTGTGTTTATAGAGGATCGTTATGGCCTGACCTCAGATATAATCCCCGACAGGGTCCTGTGTGTATGGAGGATCGTTATGGCCTGACCGCAGATATGATCCCCGACAGGGTCCTGTGTTTATGTAGGATCGTTATGGCCTGACCGCAGATATGATCCCCGACAGGGTCCTGTGTTTATAGAGGATCGTTATGGCTGACCTCAGATATGATCCCCGACAGGGTCCTGTGTTTATAGAGGATCGTTATGGCCTGACCGCAGATATGATCCCCGACAGGGTCCTGTGTTTATGTAGGATCGTTATGGCCTGACCGCAGATATGATCCCCGACAGGGTCCTGTGTTTATAGAGGATCGTTATGGTCTGACCGCAGATATGATCCCCGACAGAGTCCTGTGTTTATAGAGGATCGTCATGGCCTGACCGTATATTTGATCCCCGACAGGGTCCTGTGTTTATGTAGGATCATTATGGCCTGACCTCAGATATGATCCCCGACAGGGTCCTGTGTTTATGTAGGATCGTTATGGCCTGACCTCAGATATAATCCCCGACAGGGTCCTGTGTTTATGTAGGATCGTTATGGCCTGACCGCAGATATGATCCCCGACAGGGTCCTGTGTTTATGTAGGATCGTTATGGCCTGACCGCAGATATGATCCCCGACAGGGTCCTGTGTGTATGTAGGATCGTTATGGGCTGACCGCAGATATGATCCCCGACAAGGTCCTGTGTGTATGTAGGATCGTTATGGGCTGACCGCAGATATGATTCCCGACAGGGTCCTGTGTTTATAGAGGATCGTCATGGCCTGACCGTATATATGATCCCCGACAGGGTCCTGTGTTTATGTAGGATCATTATGGCCTGACCTCAGATATAATCCCCGACAGGGTCCTGTGTTTATGTAGGATCGTTATGGCCTGACCGCAGATATGATCCCCGACAGGGTCCTGTGTTTATGTAGGATCGTTATGGCCTGACCGCAGATATGATCCCCGACAGGGTCCTGTGTTTATGGAGGATCGTTATGGCCTGACCGCAGATATGATCCCCGACAGGGTCCTGTGTGTATGTAGGATCGTTATGGCCTGACCGCATATATGATCCCCGACAGGGTCCTGTGTTAGTAGAGGATCGTTATGACCAGACCGCAGATATGATTCCCGACAGAGTCCTGTGTTTATAGAGGATCGTCATGGCCTGACCGTATATATGATCCCCGACAGGGTCCTGTGTTTATGTAGGATCATTATGGCCTGACCGTAGATATGATCCCCGACAGGGTCCTGTGTTTATGTAGGATCGTTATGGCCTGACCGCAGATATGATCCCCGGCAGGGTCCTGTGTTTATGTAGGATCGTTATGGCCTGACCGCAGATATGATCCCCGACAGGGTCCTGTGTTAGTAGAGGATCGTTATGGCCTGACCTCAGATATGATCCCCGACAGGGTCCTGTGTTTATAGATGATCGTCATGGCCTGACCGCAGATATGATCCCCGACAGGATCCTGTGTTTATAGAGGATCGTTATGGCCTGACCTCAGATATAATCCCCGACAGGGTCCTGTGTTTATAGAGGATCGTTATGGCCTGACCTCAGATATGATCCCCGACAGGGTCCTGTGTTTATGTAGGATCGTTATGGCCTGACCGTAGATATGATCCCCGACAGGATCCTGTGTTTATAGAGGATCGTTATGGCCTGACCTCAGATATAATCCCCGACAGGGTCCTGTGTGTATGGAGGATCGTTATGGCCTGACCGCAGATATGATCCCCGACAGGGTCCTGTGTTTATGTAGGATCGTTATGGCCTGACCGCAGATATGATCCCCGACAGGGTCCTGTGTTTATAGAGGATCGTTATGGCCTGACCGCAGATATGATCCCCGACAGGGTCCTGTGTTTATATAGGATCGTTATGGCCTGACCTCAGATATGATCCCCGACTGGGTCCTGTGTTTATTGAGGATCGTTATGGCCTGACCTCAGATATGATCCCCGGCAGGGTCCTGTGTTTATAGATGATCGTTATGGCCTGACCGCAGATATGATCGCCGACAGGGTCCTGTGTTTATAGAGGATCGTTATGGCCTGACCTCATATATGATCCCCGACAGGGTCCTGTGTTTATAGATGATCGTTATGGCCTGACCGCAGATCTGATCCCCGACAGAGTCCTGTGTTTATAGAGGATCGTTATGGCCTGACCGCAGATATGATCCCCGACAGGGTCCTGTGTTTATAGAGGATCGTTATGGCCTGACCTCAGATATGATCCCCGACAGGGTCCTGTGTTTATAGATGATCGTTATGGCCTGACCTCAGATATGATCCCCGACGGGGTCCTGTGTTTATATAGGATCGTTATGGCCTGACCGCAGATATGATCCCCGACAGGGTCCTGTGTTTATAGAGTATCGTCATGGCCTGAGCGTATGTATGATCCCCGACAGGATCCTGTGTTTATAGAGGATCGTTATGGCCTGACCTCAGATATAATCCCCGACAGGGTCCTGTGTTTATAGAGGATCGTTATGGCCTGACCTCATATATGATCCCCGACAGGGTCCTGTGTTTATAGAGGATCGTTGTGGCCTGACCGCAGATATGATCCCCGACAGGGTCCTGTGTTTATAGAGGATCGTTATGGCCTGACCGCAGATATGATCCCCGACAGGGTCCTGTGTTTATGTAGGATCGTTATGGCCTGACCGCAGATATGATCCCCGACAGGGTCCTGTGTTAGTAGAGGATCGTTATGGCCTGACCTCAGATATGATCCCCGACAGGGTCCTGTGTTTATAGATGATCGTCATGGCCTGACCGCAGATATGATCCCCGACAGGATCCTGTGTTTATAGAGGATCGTTATGGCCTGACCTCAGATATAATCCCCGACAGGGTCCTGTGTTTATAGAGGATCGTTATGGCCTGACCTCAGATATGATCCCCGACAGGGTCCTGTGTTTATGTAGGATCGTTATGGCCTGACCGTAGATATGATCCCCGACAGGATCCTGTGTTTATAGAGGATCGTTATGGCCTGACCTCAGATATAATCCCCGACAGGGTCCTGTTTGTATGTAGGATCGTTTTGGGCTGACCGCAGATATGATCCCCGACAGGGTCCTGTGTTTATAGAGGATCGTCATGGCCTGACCGTATATATGATCCCCGACAGGGTCCTGTGTTTATAGAGGATCGTTATGGCCTGACCTCAGATATGATCCCCGACTGGGTCCTGTGTTTATTGAGGATCGTTATGGCCTGACCTCAGATATGATCCCCGGCAGGGTCCTGTGTTTATAGATGATCGTTATGGCCTGACCGCAGATATGATCGCCGACAGGGTCCTGTGTTTATAGAGGATCGTTATGGCCTGACCTCATATATGATCCCCGACAGGGTCCTGTGTTTATAGATGATCGTTATGGCCTGACCGCAGATCTGATCCCCGACAGAGTCCTGTGTTTATAGAGGATCGTTATGGCCTGACCGCAGATATGATCCCCGACAGGGTCCTGTGTTTATAGAGGATCGTTATGGCCTGACCTCAGATATGATCCCCGACAGGGTCCTGTGTTTATAGATGATCGTTATGGCCTGACCTCAGATATGATCCCCGACGGGGTCCTGTGTTTATATAGGATCGTTATGGCCTGACCGCAGATATGATCCCCGACAGGGTCCTGTGTTTATAGAGTATCGTCATGGCCTGAGCGTATGTATGATCCCCGACAGGATCCTGTGTTTATAGAGGATCGTTATGGCCTGACCTCAGATATAATCCCCGACAGGGTCCTGTGTGTATGGAGGATCGTTATGGCCTGACCGCAGATATGATCCCCGACAGGGTCCTGTGTTTATGTAGGATCGTTATGGCCTGACCGCAGATATGATCCCCGACAGGGTCCTGTGTTTATAGAGGATCGTTATGGCCTGACCTCAGATATGATCCCCGACTGGGTCCTGTGTTTATTGAGGATCGTTATGGCCTGACCTCAGATATGATCCCCGGCAGGGTCCTGTGTTTATAGATGATCGTTATGGCCTGACCGCAGATATGATCGCCGACAGGGTCCTGTGTTTATAGAGGATCGTTATGGCCTGACCTCATATATGATCCCCGACAGGGTCCTGTGTTTATAGATGATCGTTATGGCCTGACCGCAGATCTGATCCCCGACAGAGTCCTGTGTTTATAGAGGATCGTTATGGCCTGACCGCAGATATGATCCCCGACAGGGTCCTGTGTTTATAGAGGATCGTTATGGCCTGACCTCAGATATGATCCCCGACAGGGTCCTGTGTTTATAGATGATCGTTATGGCCTGACCTCAGATATGATCCCCGACGGGGTCCTGTGTTTATATAGGATCGTTATGGCCTGACCGCAGATATGATCCCCGACAGGGTCCTGTGTTTATAGAGTATCGTCATGGCCTGAGCGTATGTATGATCCCCGACAGGATCCTGTGTTTATAGAGGATCGTTATGGCCTGACCTCAGATATAATCCCCGACAGGGTCCTGTGTTTATAGAGGATCGTTATGGCCTGACCGCAGATATGATCCCCGACAGGGTCCTGTGTTTATAGAGGATCGTTATGGCCTGACCGCAGATATGATCCCCGACAGGGTCCTGTGTTTATGTAGGATCGTTATGGCCTGACCGCAGATATGATCCCCGACAGGGTCCTGTGTTAGTAGAGGATCGTTATGGCCTGACCTCAGATATGATCCCCGACAGGGTCCTGTGTTTATAGATGATCGTCATGGCCTGACCGCAGATATGATCCCCGACAGGATCCTGTGTTTATAGAGGATCGTTATGGCCTGACCTCAGATATAATCCCCGACAGGGTCCTGTGTTTATAGAGGATCGTTATGGCCTGACCGCAGATATGATCCCCGACAGGGTCCTGTGTTTATAGAGGATCGTTATGGCCTGACCGCAGATATGATCCCCGACAGGGTCCTGTGTTTATGTAGGATCGTTATGGCCTGACCGCAGATATGATCCCCGACAGGGTCCTGTGTTAGTAGAGGATCGTTATGGCCTGACCTCAGATATGATCCCCGACAGGGTCCTGTGTTTATAGATGATCGTCATGGCCTGATCGCAGATATGATCCCCGACAGGATCCTGTGTTTATAGAGGATCGTTATGGCCTGACCTCAGATATAATCCCCGACAGGGTCCTGTGTTTATAGAGGATCGTTATGACCTGACCTCAGATATGATCCCCGACAGGGTCCTGTGTTTATGTAGGATCGTTATGGCCTGACCGTAGATATGATCCCCGACAGGATCCTGTGTTTATAGAGGATCGTTATGGCCTGACCTCAGATATAATCCCCGACAGGGTCCTGTGTGTATGGAGGATCGTTATGGCCTGACCGCAGATATGATCCCCGACAGGGTCCTGTGTTTATGTAGGATCGTTATGGCCTGACCGCAGATATGATCCCCGACAGGGTCCTGTGTTTATAGAGGATCGTTATGGCTGACCTCAGATATGATCCCCGACAGGGTCCTGTGTTTATAGAGGATCGTTATGGCCTGACCGCAGATATGATCCCCGACAGGGTCCTGTGTTTATGTAGGATCGTTATGGCCTGACCGCAGATATGATCCCCGACAGGGTCCTGTGTTTATAGAGGATCGTTATGGTCTGACCGCAGATATGATCCCCGACAGAGTCCTGTGTTTATAGAGGATCGTCATGGCCTGACCGTATATTTGATCCCCGACAGGGTCCTGTGTTTATGTAGGATCATTATGGCCTGACCTCAGATATGATCCCCGACAGGGTCCTGTGTTTATGTAGGATCGTTATGGCCTGACCTCAGATATAATCCCCGACAGGGTCCTGTGTTTATGTAGGATCGTTATGGCCTGACCGCAGATATGATCCCCGACAGGGTCCTGTGTTTATGTAGGATCGTTATGGCCTGACCGCAGATATGATCCCCGACAGGGTCCTGTGTGTATGTAGGATCGTTATGGGCTGACCGCAGATATGATCCCCGACAAGGTCCTGTGTGTATGTAGGATCGTTATGGGCTGACCGCAGATATGATTCCCGACAGGGTCCTGTGTTTATAGAGGATCGTCATGGCCTGACCGTATATATGATCCCCGACAGGGTCCTGTGTTTATGTAGGATCATTATGGCCTGACCTCAGATATAATCCCCGACAGGGTCCTGTGTTTATGTAGGATCGTTATGGCCTGACCGCAGATATGATCCCCGACAGGGTCCTGTGTTTATGTAGGATCGTTATGGCCTGACCGCAGATATGATCCCCGACAGGGTCCTGTGTTTATGGAGGATCGTTATGGCCTGACCGCAGATATGATCCCCGACAGGGTCCTGTGTGTATGTAGGATCGTTATGGCCTGACCGCATATATGATCCCCGACAGGGTCCTGTGTTAGTAGAGGATCGTTATGACCAGACCGCAGATATGATTCCCGACAGAGTCCTGTGTTTATAGAGGATCGTCATGGCCTGACCGTATATATGATCCCCGACAGGGTCCTGTGTTTATGTAGGATCATTATGGCCTGACCGTAGATATGATCCCCGACAGGGTCCTGTGTTTATGTAGGATCGTTATGGCCTGACCGCAGATATGATCCCCGGCAGGGTCCTGTGTTTATGTAGGATCGTTATGGCCTGACCGCAGATATGATCCCCGACAGGGTCCTGTGTTAGTAGAGGATCGTTATGGCCTGACCTCAGATATGATCCCCGACAGGGTCCTGTGTTTATAGATGATCGTCATGGCCTGACCGCAGATATGATCCCCGACAGGATCCTGTGTTTATAGAGGATCGTTATGGCCTGACCTCAGATATAATCCCCGACAGGGTCCTGTGTTTATAGAGGATCGTTATGGCCTGACCTCAGATATGATCCCCGACAGGGTCCTGTGTTTATGTAGGATCGTTATGGCCTGACCGTAGATATGATCCCCGACAGGATCCTGTGTTTATAGAGGATCGTTATGGCCTGACCTCAGATATAATCCCCGACAGGGTCCTGTGTGTATGGAGGATCGTTATGGCCTGACCGCAGATATGATCCCCGACAGGGTCCTGTGTTTATGTAGGATCGTTATGGCCTGACCGCAGATATGATCCCCGACAGGGTCCTGTGTTTATAGAGGATCGTTATGGCCTGACCTCAGATATGATCCCCGACTGGGTCCTGTGTTTATTGAGGATCGTTATGGCCTGACCTCAGATATGATCCCCGGCAGGGTCCTGTGTTTATAGATGATCGTTATGGCCTGACCGCAGATATGATCGCCGACAGGGTCCTGTGTTTATAGAGGATCGTTATGGCCTGACCTCATATATGATCCCCGACAGGGTCCTGTGTTTATAGATGATCGTTATGGCCTGACCGCAGATCTGATCCCCGACAGAGTCCTGTGTTTATAGAGGATCGTTATGGCCTGACCGCAGATATGATCCCCGACAGGGTCCTGTGTTTATAGAGGATCGTTATGGCCTGACCTCAGATATGATCCCCGACAGGGTCCTGTGTTTATAGATGATCGTTATGGCCTGACCTCAGATATGATCCCCGACGGGGTCCTGTGTTTATATAGGATCGTTATGGCCTGACCGCAGATATGATCCCCGACAGGGTCCTGTGTTTATAGAGTATCGTCATGGCCTGAGCGTATGTATGATCCCCGACAGGATCCTGTGTTTATAGAGGATCGTTATGGCCTGACCTCAGATATAATCCCCGACAGGGTCCTGTGTTTATAGAGGATCGTTATGGCCTGACCGCAGATATGATCCCCGACAGGGTCCTGTGTTTATAGAGGATCGTTATGGCCTGACCGCAGATATGATCCCCGACAGGGTCCTGTGTTTATGTAGGATCGTTATGGCCTGACCGCAGATATGATCCCCGACAGGGTCCTGTGTTAGTAGAGGATCGTTATGGCCTGACCTCAGATATGATCCCCGACAGGGTCCTGTGTTTATAGATGATCGTCATGGCCTGACCGCAGATATGATCCCCGACAGGATCCTGTGTTTATAGAGGATCGTTATGGCCTGACCTCAGATATAATCCCCGACAGGGTCCTGTGTTTATAGAGGATCGTTATGGCCTGACCTCAGATATGATCCCCGACAGGGTCCTGTGTTTATGTAGGATCGTTATGGCCTGACCGTAGATATGATCCCCGACAGGATCCTGTGTTTATAGAGGATCGTTATGGCCTGACCTCAGATATAATCCCCGACAGGGTCCTGTTTGTATGTAGGATCGTTTTGGGCTGACCGCAGATATGATCCCCGACAGGGTCCTGTGTTTATAGAGGATCGTCATGGCCTGACCGTATATATGATCCCCGACAGGGTCCTGTGTTTATAGAGGATCGTTATGGCCTGACCTCAGATATGATCCCCGACTGGGTCCTGTGTTTATTGAGGATCGTTATGGCCTGACCTCAGATATGATCCCCGGCAGGGTCCTGTGTTTATAGATGATCGTTATGGCCTGACCGCAGATATGATCGCCGACAGGGTCCTGTGTTTATAGAGGATCGTTATGGCCTGACCTCATATATGATCCCCGACAGGGTCCTGTGTTTATAGATGATCGTTATGGCCTGACCGCAGATCTGATCCCCGACAGAGTCCTGTGTTTATAGAGGATCGTTATGGCCTGACCGCAGATATGATCCCCGACAGGGTCCTGTGTTTATAGAGGATCGTTATGGCCTGACCTCAGATATGATCCCCGACAGGGTCCTGTGTTTATAGATGATCGTTATGGCCTGACCTCAGATATGATCCCCGACGGGGTCCTGTGTTTATATAGGATCGTTATGGCCTGACCGCAGATATGATCCCCGACAGGGTCCTGTGTTTATAGAGTATCGTCATGGCCTGAGCGTATGTATGATCCCCGACAGGATCCTGTGTTTATAGAGGATCGTTATGGCCTGACCTCAGATATAATCCCCGACAGGGTCCTGTGTTTATAGAGGATCGTTATGGCCTGACCGCAGATATGATCCCCGACAGGGTCCTGTGTTTATAGAGGATCGTTATGGCCTGACCGCAGATATGATCCCCGACAGGGTCCTGTGTTTATGTAGGATCGTTATGGCCTGACCGCAGATATGATCCCCGACAGGGTCCTGTGTTAGTAGAGGATCGTTATGGCCTGACCTCAGATATGATCCCCGACAGGGTCCTGTGTTTATAGATGATCGTCATGGCCTGACCGCAGATATGATCCCCGACAGGATCCTGTGTTTATAGAGGATCGTTATGGCCTGACCTCAGATATAATCCCCGACAGGGTCCTGTGTTTATAGAGGATCGTTATGGCCTGACCTCAGATATGATCCCCGACAGGGTCCTGTGTTTATGTAGGATCGTTATGGCCTGACCGTAGATATGATCCCCGACAGGATCCTGTGTTTATAGAGGATCGTTATGGCCTGACCTCAGATATAATCCCCGACAGGGTCCTGTGTGTATGGAGGATCGTTATGGCCTGACCGCAGATATGATCCCCGACAGGGTCCTGTGTTTATGTAGGATCGTTATGGCCTGACCGCAGATATGATCCCCGACAGGGTCCTGTGTTTATAGAGGATCGTTATGGCCTGACCTCAGATATGATCCCCGACAGGGTCCTGTGTTTATAGAGGATCGTTATGGCCTGACCGCAGATATGATCCCCGACAGGGTCCTGTGTTTATGTAGGATCGTTATGGCCTGACCGCAGATATGATCCCCGACAGGGTCCTGTGTTTATAGAGGATCGTTATGGTCTGACCGCAGATATGATCCCCGACAGAGTCCTGTGTTTATAGAGGATCGTCATGGCCTGACCGTATATTTGATCCCCGACAGGGTCCTGTGTTTATGTAGGATCATTATGGCCTGACCTCAGATATGATCCCCGACAGGGTCCTGTGTTTATGTAGGATCGTTATGGCCTGACCTCAGATATAATCCCCGACAGGGTCCTGTGTTTATGTAGGATCGTTATGGCCTGACCGCAGATATGATCCCCGACAGGGTCCTGTGTTTATGTAGGATCGTTATGGCCTGACCGCAGATATGATCCCCGACAGGGTCCTGTGTGTATGTAGGATCGTTATGGGCTGACCGCAGATATGATCCCCGACAGGGTCCTGTTTGTATGTAGGATCGTTTTGGGCTGACCGCAGATATGATCCCCGACAGGGTCCTGTGTTTATAGAGGATCGTCATGGCCTGACCGTATATATGATCCCCGACAGGGTCCTGTGTTTATGTAGGATCATTATGGCCTGACCTCAGATATAATCCCCGACAGGGTCCTGTGTTTATGTAGGATCCTTATGGCCTGACCGCAGATATGATCCCCGACAGGGTCCTGTGTTTATGTAGGATCGTTATGGCCTGATCGCAGATATGATCCCCGACAGGGTCCTGTGTTTATGGAGGATCGTTATGGCCTGACCGCAGATATGATCCCCGACAGGGTCCTGTGTTTATGTAGGATCGTTATGGCCTGACCGCAGATATGATCCCCGACAGGGTCCTGTGTTAGTAGAGGATCGTTATGACCAGACCGCAGATATGATTCCCGACAGAGTCCTGTGTTTATAGAGGATCGTCATGGCCTGACCGTATATATGATCCCCGACAGGGTCCTGTGTTTATGTAGGATCATTATGGCCTGACCGTAGATATGATCCCCGACAGGGTCCTGTGTTTATGTAGGATCGTTATGGCCTGACCGCAGATATGATCCCCGACAGGGTCCTGTGTTTATGTAGGATCGTTATGGCCTGACCGCAGATATGATCCCCGACAGGGTCCTGTGTTAGTAGGGGATCGTTATGGCCTGACCTCAGATATGATCCCCGACAGGGTCCTGTGTTTATAGATGATCGTCATGGCCTGACCGCAGATATAGTCCCGACAGGATCCTGTGTTTATAGAGGATCGTTATGGCCTGACCTCAGATATAATCCCCGACAGGGTCCTGTGTTTATAGAGGATCGTTATGGCCTGACCTCAGATATGATCCCCGACAGGATCCTGTGTTTATGTAGGATCGTTATGGCCTGACCGTAGATATGATCCCCGACAGGATCCTGTGTTTATAGAGGATCGTTATGGCCTGACCTCAGATATAATCCCCGACAGGGTCCTGTGTGTATGGAGGATCGTTATGGCCTGACCGCAGATATGATCCCCGACAGGGTCCTGTGTTTATGTAGGATCGTTATGGCCTGACCTCAGATATGATCCCCGACAGGGTCCTGTGTTTATAGAGGATCGTTATGGCCTGACCTCAGATATGATCCCCGACAGGGTCCTGTGTTTATAGAGGATCGTTATGGCCTGACCGCAGATATGATCCCCGACAGGGTCCTGTGTTTATGTAGGATCGTTATGGCCTGACCTCAGATATGATCCCCGACAGGGTCTTGTGTTTATAGAGGATCGTTATGGTCTGACCGCAGATATGATCCCCGACAGAGTCCTGTGTTTATAGAGGATCGTCATGGCCTGACCGTATATTTGATCCCCGACAGGGTCCTGTGTTTATGTAGGATCATTATGGCCTGACCTCAGATATGATCCCCGACAGGGTCCTGTGTTTATGTAGGATCGTTATGGCCTGACCTCAGATATAATCCCCGACAGGGTCCTGTGTTTATGTAGGATCGTTATGGCCTGACCGCAGATATGATCCCCGACAGGGTCCTGTGTTTATGTAGGATCGTTATGGCCTGACCGCAGATATGATCCCCGACAGGGTCCTGTGTGTATGTAGGATCGTTATGGGCTGACCGCAGATATGATCCCCGACAGGGTCCTGTGTGTATGTAGGATCGTTATGTGCTGACCGCAGATATGATCCCCGACAGGGTCCTGTGTTTATAGAGGATCGTCATGGCCTGACCGTATATATGATCCCCGACAGGGTCCTGTGTTTATGTAGGATCATTATGGCCTGACCTCAGATATAATCCCCGACAGGGTCCTGTGTTTATGTAGGATCCTTATGGCCTGACCGCAGATATGATCCCCGACAGGGTCCTGTGTTTATGTAGGATCGTTATGGCCTGACCGCAGATATGATCCCCGACAGGGTCCTGTGTTTATGGAGGATCGTTATGGCCTGACCTCAGATATGATCCCCGACAGGGTCCTGTGTTTATGTAGGATCGTTATGGCCTGACCGCAGATATGATCCCCGACAGGGTCCTGTGTTAGTAGAGGATCGTTATGACCAGACCGCAGATATGATTCCCGACAGAGTCCTGTGTTTATAGAGGATCGTCATGGCCGGACCGTATATATGATCCCCGACAGGGTCCTGTGTTTATGTAGGATCATTATGGCCTGACCGTAGATATGATCCCCGACAGGGTCCTGTGTTTATGTAGGATCGTTATGGCCTGACCGCAGATATGATCCCCGACAGGGTCCTGTGTTTATGTAGGATCGTTATGGCCTGACCGCAGATATGATCCCCGACAGGGTCCTGTGTTAGTAGAGGATCGTTATGGCCTGACCTCAGATATGATCCCCGACAGGGTCCTGTGTTTATAGATGATCGTCATGGCCTGACCGCAGATATAGTCCCGACAGGATCCTGTGTTTATAGAGGATCGTTATGGCCTGACCTCAGATATAATCCCCGACAGGGTCCTGTGTTTATAGAGGATCGTTATGGCCTGACCTCAGATATGATCCCCGACAGGGTCCTGTGTTTATGTAGGATCGTTATGGCCTGGCCGTAGATATGATCCCCGACAGGATCCTGTGTTTATAGAGGATCGTTATGGCCTGACCTCAGATATAATCCCCGACAGGGTCCTGTGTGTATGGAGGATCGTTATGGCCTGACCGCAGATATGATCCCCGACAGGGTCCTGTGTTTATGTACGATCGTTATGGCCTGACCGCAGATATGATCCCCGACAGGGTCCTGTGTTTATAGAGGATCGTTATGGCCTGACCTCAGATATGATCCCCGACAGTGTCCTGTGTTTATAGAGGATCGTTATGGCCTGACCGCAGATATGATCCCCGACAGGGTCCTGTGTTTATGTAGGATCGTTATGGCCTGGCCGCAGATATGATCCCCGACAGGGTCCTGTGTTTATAGAGGATCGTTATGGTCTGACCGCAGATATGATCCCCGACAGAGTCCTGTGTTTATAGAGGATCGTCATGGCCTGACCGTATATTTGATCCCCGACAGGGTCCTGTGTTTATGTAGGATCATTATGGCCTGACCTCAGATATGATCCCCGACAGGGTCCTGTGTTTATGTAGGATCGTTATGGCCTGACCTCAGATATAATCCCCGACAGGGTCCTGTGTTTATGTAGGATCGTTATGGCCTGACCGCAGATATGATCCCCGACAGGGTCCTGTGTTTATGTAGGATCGTTATGGCCTGACCGCAGATATGATCCCCGACAGGGTCCTGTGTGTATGTAGGATCGTTATGGGCTGACCGCAGATATGATCCCCGACAGGGTCCTGTGTGTATGTAGGATCGTTATGTGCTGACCGCAGATATGATCCCCGACAGGGTCCTGTGTTTATAGAGGATCGTCATGGCCTGACCGTATATATGATCCCCGACAGGGTCCTGTGTTTATGTAGGATCATTATGGCCTGACCTCAGATATGATCCCCGACAGGGTCCTGTGTTTATGTAGGATCGTTATGGCCTGACCGCAGATATGATCCCCGACAGGGTCCTGTGTTTATGTAGGATCGTTATGGCCTGACCGCAGATATGATCCCCGACAGGGTCCTGTGTTTATGGAGGATCGTTATGGCCTGACCGCAGATATGATCCCCGACAGGGTCCTGTGTTTATGTAGGATCGTTATGGCCTGACCGCAGATATGATCCCCGACAGGGTCCTGTGTTAGTAGAGGATCGTTATGACCAGACCGCAGATATGATTCCCGACAGAGTCCTGTGTTTATAGAGGATCGTCATGGCCTGACCGTATATATGATCCCCGACAGGGTCCTGTGTTTATGTAGGATCATTATGGCCTGACCGTAGATATGATCCCCGACAGGGTCCTGTGTTTATGTAGGATCGTTATGGCCTGACCTCAGATATGATCCCCGACAGGGTCCTGTGTTTATGTGGGATCGTTATGGCCTGACCGCATATATGATCCCCGACAGGGTCCTGTGTTTATGTAGGATCGTTATGGCCTGACCTCAGATATGATCCCCGACAGGGTCCTGTGTTTATGTAGGATCGTTATGGCCTGACCGCAGATATGATCCCCGACAGGGTCCTGTGTTTATAGATGATCGTTATGGCCTGACCGCAGATATGATCCCCGACAGGGTCCTGTGTTTATGTAGGATCGTTATGGCCTGACCTCAGATATGATCCCCGACAGGGTCCTGTGTTTATGTAGGATCGTTATGGCCTGACCGCATATATGATCCCCGACAGGGTCCTGTGTTTATGTAGGATCGTTATGGCCTGACCTCAGATATGATCCACGACAGGGTCCTGTGTTTATGTAGGATCGTTATGGCCTGACCGCAGATATGATCCCCGACAGGGTCCTGTGTTTATGTAGGATCGTTATGGTCTGACCGCAGATATGATCCCCGACAGGGTCCTGTGTTTATAGAGGATCGTTATGGCCTGACCGCAGATATGATCCCCGACAGGGTCCTGTGTTTATGTAGGATCGTTATGGTCTGACCGCCGATATGATCCCCGACAGGGTCCTGTGTTTATAGATGATCGTTATGGCCTGACCGCAGATATGATCCCCGACAGGGTCCTGTGTTTATGTAGGATCGTTATGGCCTGACCTCAGATATGATCCCCGACAGGGTCCTGTGTTTATAGAGGATCGTTATGGCCTGACCGCAGATATGATCCCCGACAGGGTCCTGTGTTTATGTATAGGATCGTTATGGTCTGACCGCAGATATGATCCCCGACAGGGTCCTGTGTTTATAGATGATCGTTATGGCCTGACCGCAGATATGATCCCCGACAGGGTCCTGTGTTTATGTAGGATCGTTATGGCCTGACCTCAGATATGATCCCCGACAGGGTCCTGTGTTTATGTAGAATAGTTATGGCCTGACCTCAGATATGATCCCCGACAGGGTCCTCTGTTTATGTAGGATCGTTATGGCCTGACCGCAGATATGATCCCCGACAGGGTCCTGTGTTTATAGAGGATCATTATGGCCTGACCGCAGATATGATCCCCGACAGGGTCCTGTGTTTATGTAGGATCGTTATGGCCTGACCTCATATATGATCCCCGACAGGGTCCTGTGTGTTAATGTAGGATCGTTATGGCCTGACCGTAGATATGATCCCCGACAGGGTCCTGTGTTTATGTAGGATCGTTATGGCCTGACCTCAGATATGATTCCCGACAGGGTCCTGTGTTTATAGAGGATCGTTATGGCCTGACCGCAGATATGATCCCCGACAGGGTCCTGTGTTTATGTAGGATCGTTATGGCCTGACCGCAGATATGATCCCCGACAGGGTCCTGTGTTTATAGAGGATCGTTATGGTCTGACCGCAGATATGATCCCCGACAGAGTCCTGTGTTTATAGAGGATCGTCATGGCCTGACCGTATATTTGATCCCCGACAGGGTCCTGTGTTTATGTAGGATCATTATGGCCTGCCCTCAGATATGATCCCCGACAGGGTCCTGTGTTTATGTAGGATCGTTATGGCCTGACCTCAGATATAATCCCCGACAGGGTCCTGTGTTTATGTAGGATCGTTATGGCCTGACCGCAGATATGATTCCCGACAGGGTCCTGTGTGTATGTAGGATCGTTATGGGCTGACCGCAGATATGATCCCCGACAGGGTCCTGTGTTTATAGAGGATCGTCATGGCCTGACCGTATATATGATCCCCGACAGGGTCCTGTGTTTATGTAGGATCATTATGGCCTGACCTCAGATATAATCCCCGACAGGGTCCTGTGTTTATGTAGGATCGTTATGGCCTGACCGCAGATATGATCCCCGACAGGGTCCTGTGTTTATAGAGGATCGTTATGGCCTGACCGCAGATATGATCCCCGACAGGGTCCTGTGTTTATGGAGGATCGTTATGGCCTGACCGCAGATATGATCCCCGACAGGGTCCTGTGTTTATGTAGGATCGTTATGGCCTGACCGCAGATATGATCCCCGACAGGGTCCTGTGTTAGTAGAGGATCGTTATGACCAGACCGCAGATATGATTCCCGACAGAGTCCTGTGTTTATAGAGGATCGTCATGGCCTGACCGTATATATGATCCCCGACAGGGTCCTGTGTTTATGTAGGATCATTATGGCCTGACCGTAGGTATGATCCCCGACAGGGTCCTGTGTTTATGTAGGATCGTTATGGTCTGACCGCAGATATGATCCCCGACAGGGTCCTGTGTTTATAGATGATCGTTATGGCCTTACCGCAGATATGATCCCCGACAGGGTCCCGTGTTTATGTAGGATCGTTATGGCCTGACCTCAGATATGATCCCCGACAGGGTCCTGTGTTTATGTAGAATCGTTATGGCCTGACCTCAGATATGATCCCCGACAGGGTCCTCTGTTTATGTAGGATCGTTATGGCCTGACCGCAGATATGATCCCCGACAGGGTCCTGTGTTTATAGAGGATCATTATGGCCTGACCGCAGATATGATCCCCGACAGGGTCCTGTGTTTGTGTAGGATCGTTATGGCCTGACCTCAGATATGATCCCCGACAGGGTCCTGTGTGTTAATGTAGGATCGTTATGGCCTGACCGTAGATATTATCCCCGACAGGGTCCTGTGTTTATGTAGGATCGTTATGGGCTGACCGCAGATATGATCCCCGACAGAAAGGGTCCTGTGTTTATGTAGGATCGTTATGGCTTGACCGCAGATATGATCCCCGACAGGGTCCTGTGTTTATGTAGAATCGTTATGGCCTGACCGCAGATATGATCCCCGACAGGGTCCTGTGTTTATGTATAGGATCTTTATGGCCTGACCGCATATATGATCCCCGACAGGGTCCTGTGTTTATATGGATCGTTATGGCCTGACCTCAGATATGATCCCCGACAGGGTCCTGTGTTTATGTAGGATCGTTATGGCCTGACCGGAGATATGATCCCCGACAGGGTCCTGTGTTTATGTAGGATCGTTATGGCCTGACCGCTGTCCTGTGTTTATAGAGGATCGTTATGGTCTGACCGCAGATATGATCCCCGACAGGGTCCTGTGTTTATTTAGGATCGTTATGGCCTGACCGCTGTCCTGTGTTTATAGAGGATCGTTATGGCCTGACCGCAGATATGATCCCCGACAGGGTCCTGTGTTTATAGAGGATCATTATGGCCTGACCGCATATATGATCCCCGACAGGGTCCTGTGTTTATGTAGGGTCGTTATGGCCTGACCGCAGATATGATCCCCGACAGAATACCATTTAAAGATGCATTATCGGAATTAATTAATTAATGCTCCTAATTACTATTTATTTGGCTTCGGGGGTAAAACATATTGGATTCGAGTCAAGGAACCTCAAAGCTCAGCGTGATCAGATATCTATTTTTGAAGTTTGTTATTTCTCGAGATGTTCAATTATTTGTGGCTCAGAAACACGGTTGTCAAACGGACGGTACCGGACACAATTGCGATTGAAGATGGATACGGCCAAATTTCGTGAATACTCAAGTGATAATACGGCCATATTTCGTTGAACAAAATGTTGATAAATAACACGTTTTGGGAAATTTGATACCATAGTTGACAGTGGTTAACATTATTTTGGTGCAATTAATAAATTTCGACAACTAAAGCGTTTTTTGAAGAAATGTTGTTCTTGTTGTTGTATCTTGGTGATATGGGGACGCTCTGATCGGATTGAGCACATTCAAGGTAGAAAAAAAGGCATCGGGAAGCAAGTTAGTTGCCTCAAAAACATGCTGCCTCTCAAAGTGACCTAACGAAAACATCATGATATCTAAATAATAAACAAAACCGGTAGATTTGCGAATGTGCAGCAAAATTGACAACGCCGCCTATACGACTGTTGTTTACAAATGTTTACTAGTGTTTGCAGGACAGCTTCGACAGAAAATTGATACTTTTAATTAATTAAAACGAGGTTTGTGGCTGCTTAAGAATGAAATTGTGTTTTTGAAGCAGCGTGAATTCCATTACTTATTCCTTATTCGAAAATTTCGCTGGAAGTTAAATGACCAAGGCCATGATGGCAATGTCCATATATAGTAAGGTGAGACGAACCATTTGACTGAAAAAATCCGGGTCAAAAATAGGAAAAGTCCGAAAATAAACGGGAATTGTCTGAAGCAACTTCAGGGCCACAGTTTGGGCGAAATATTGTTTTGGTCGAATCCAAAAAAGTGGGTCGAATTTCAGTTTTCCGTCTGCTTGTACGGGAAAATTTAGGAAAATGAGTGAATGGTTCCATATTCATAAATGGCAACCTGGGCCAATTTTTTTGGGGTCGAAAATGTTTTGGGTCGTGTCCGAAAAAAGTGGGTCGCAATTAAGTCCCCGCTCAGCTCGGTTCGCAAAATTTAGTAAAGTATGGCAAATGACCATGCCAACGTCCTTACTAAGGTGAGACGAAATGTTGGGTAAGTCGAAAGTTCAAAAAGCCTCGAAAAAAAATAATAGGCAAAGTCCGAAAATAAACGGAAATTGTCCGAAACAACTTCATCGTCGGTCGGGAAAATTTTGGAAAATGTGGCCCGTATTCATAAATGGTCACCTGGGCCAAAATATTTGGGCGAAACAAAATCTTGGGTGGTGTCCGAAAATGAGTGTATGGGATTATTATGTATATAATGAGTGTATGGGATTATTATGTATATAATGAGTGTATGGGATTATTATGTATATAATGAGTGTATGGGATTATTATGTATATAATGAGTGTATGGGATTATTATGTATATAATGAGTGTATGGGATTATTATGTATATAATGTGTGTATGGGATTATTATGTATATAATGAGTGTATGGGATTATTATGTATATAATGAGTGTATGGGATTATTATGTATATAATGAGTGTATGGGATTATTATGTATATAATGAGTGTATGGGATTATTATGTATATAATGAGTGTATGGGATTATTATGTATAAATGAGTGTATGGGATTATTAAGTATATAATGAGTGTATGGGATTATTATGTATATAATGAGTGTATGGGATTAGTATGTATATAATGAGTGTATGTGAGTATTATGTATATAATGAGTGTATGGGATTATTATGTATATAATGAGTGTATGGGATTATTATGTATAAATGGGTGTATGGGATTATTATGTATATAATGAGTGTATGGGATTATTATGTATAAATGAGTGTATGGGATTATTATGTATATAATGAGTGTATGGGATTATTATGTATATAATGAGTGTATGGGATTATTATGTATAAATGAGTGTATGGTATTATTATGTATATAATGAGTGTATGGGATTATTATGTATATAATGAGTGTATGGGATTATTATGTATATAATGAGTGTATGGGATTATTATGTATAAATGAGTGTATGGGATTATTATGTATAAATGAGTGTATTGGATTATTATGTATAAATGAGTGTATGGGATTATTATGTATATAATGAGTGTATGGGATTATTATGTATAAATGAGTGTATGGGATTATTATGTATATAATGAGTGTATGGGATTATTATGTATAAATGAGTGTATGTGATTATTATGTATATAATGAGTGTATGGGATTATTATGTATATAATGAGTGTATGGGAGTATTATGTATATAATGAGTGTATGGGATTATTATGTATATAATGAGTGTATGGGATTATTATGTATAAATGAGTGTATGGGATTATTATGTATATAATGAGTGTATGGGATTATTATGTATATAATGAGTGTATGGGATTATTATGTATAAATTATAGTATGGGATTATTATGTATAAATGAGTGTATGGGATTATTATGTATATAATGAGTGTATGGGATTATTATGTATAAATGAGTGTATGGGATTATTATGTATAAATGAGTGTATGGGATTATTATGTATATAATGAGTGTATGGGATTATTATGTATAAATGAGTGTATGGGATTATTATGTATATAATGAATGTATGGGATTATTATGTATATAATGAGTGTATGGGATTATTATGTATATAATGAGTGTATGGGATTATTATGTATATAATGAGTGTATGGGATTATTATGTATATAATGAGTGTATGGGATTATTATGTATATAATGAGTGTATGGGATTATTATGTATATAATGAGTGTATGGGATTATTATGTATATAATGAGTGTGTGGGATTATTATGTATAAATGAGTGTATGGGATTATTATGTATATAATGAGTGTGTGGGATTATTATGTATATAATGAGTGTATGGGATTATTATGTATATAATGAGTGTATGGGATTATTATGTATATAATGAGTGTATGGGATTATTATGTATATAATGAGTGTATGGGATTATTATGTATATAATGAGTGTATGGGATTATTATGTATATAATGAGTGTATGGGATTATTATGTATATAATGAGTGTATGGGATTATTATGTATATAATGAGTGTATGGGATTATTATGTATATAATGAGTGTATTGGATTATTATGTATAAATGAGTGTATGTGATTATTATGTATATAATGAGTGTATGGGATTATTATGTATAAATGAGTGTATGGGATTATTATGTATATAATGAGTGTATGGGATTATTATGTATAAATGAGTGTATGGGATTATTATGTATATAATGAGTGTATGGGATTATTATGTATATAATGAGTGTATGGTATTATTATGTATAAATGAGTGTATGGGATTATTATGTATATAATGAGTGTATGGTATTATTATGTATAAATGAGTGTATGGGATTATTATGTATATAATGAGTGTATGGGATTATTATGTATAAATGAGTGTATGGGAGTATTATGTATATAATGAGTGTATGGGATTATTATGTATATAATGAGTGTATGGGATTATTATGTATAAATGAGTGTATGGGATTATTATGTATAAATGAGTGTATGGGATTATTATGTATATAATGAGTGTATGGGATTATTATGTATAAATGAGTGTATGGGATTATTATGTATAAATGAGTGTATGGGATTATTATGTATATAATGAATGTATGGGATTATTATGTATATAATGAGTGTATGGGATTATTATGTATATAATGAGTGTATGGGATTATTATGTATATAATGAGTGTATGGGATTATTATGTATATAATGAGTGTATGGGATTATTTTGTATATAATGAGTGTGTGGGATTATTATGTATAAATGAGTGTATGGGATTATTATGTATATAATGAGTGTATGGGATTATTATGTATATAATGAGTGTATGGGATTATTATGTATATAATGAGTGTATGGGATTATTATGTATATAATGAGTGTATGGGATTAGTATGTATATAATGAGTGTATGGGATTATTATGTATATAATGAGTGTATGGGATTATTATGTATATAATGAGTGTATGGGATTATTATGTATATAATGAGAGTATGGGATTATTATGTGTATAATGAGTGTATGGGATTATTATGTATATAATGCGTGTATGGTATTATTATGTATATAATGAGTGTATGGGATTATTATGTATATAATGAGTGTATGGGATTATTATGTATAAATGAGTGTATGGGATTATTATGTATATAATGAGTGTATGGGATTATTATGTATATAATGAGTGTATGGGATTATTATGTATAAATGAGTGTATGGGATTATTATGTATGGGATTATTATGTATGGGATTATTATGTATGGGATTATTATGTATATAATATATCAATTGTTTGATACATTTTCCTGAAAACTCTATAAAATATTTCGAGGACGAGCATTCCGGCTTATCTGCCAACTGTAACAGATACGTTACAACTCAGCAGATGACATGCAAATAATGGAAATCTGGTTAGCTAGAGCATATAGAAACCAACAACAACATTTGAGTACAGTACTCCTTTGAACACATATATACTCGGTGGCACTTATTCGGTATAATGCCGAATTGTAACTCAAAATGTACAATATGACGATATGTATCCATCTAGAACGGATAGTTCGAAAATGTCCAATCCAATTAAGCCTTGAACAAAATCACTAATTATATACATGTATACCTATAATCCAACAGAGTGATATATGAAGATATGGTATTGCCGTCGCCAATAAACCAACATAAAATTGTTGTAATACACTGCAATACCCGTTGTATATAGACTGGTGTCCCATTCTAATGAGAGGTGTTGTATATAGACTGGTGTCCCATTCTAATGAGAGGTGTTGGCCTCGATAAATAAATTAATAAATAGTCACCAAACGTCGTTTTTTAGATTGGGACAAGGTTTTTTTACATTTCATTCTTAGCAACATAAGTAATTGTTAATTACACCCGTACTTGACCATTTAACGATGAAGTCATTTTGATGACCCATATTGCCAACGCTAAAGTTGGGTTCCCAAGAAGTTTAATATTTCTGTCTTTTCTGTTTATTGTATTTTTTATTTTGTCTTCAGGTCACCCGGCGTGCATACCGTCATCGCAGGGAATGGTTCAGTTTCTCTTCAAGTCGACTACACCTGTATATATTACTGAGTTCAGATATTCCATTACGAAAGGATGAATCAAAACTCTGGGAAAAACAGTCATTCATAAACATTAACCATTTCAGTGACAGGGGCCGATCTCATCGGCCCTAATTAACGGTCTGTAAAATCGGCCCTAAAAAAAATAAAAAATAAAAAAAATAAAAATGTGTTTTGTTTTTAGATTTTTTTGGGTTGAATTTTATTTGGGTATGCTTAAGCATGCTATAGCGAATTTAAAAACAAACTGTATAAAATCTTAGGGGCATGTTATAACTCAAAAGTAACAATAGTAACAATTTTGATGCCCATGAAAAACGTAAGATTCCCTGGCAATAAACCTACAAAATAAGTCTGTTAAAGAATATAAGAAAAAATTATTAAAATTGTAAAACATAATAACAAATGATGACAAAATTGTTAGGCCAATGCATTCTCTTATATATGCGAGGCGACCTATGGTCGACTCGCATATATAAGAGAATGCATTGGCACAGGGTACCCGGGTTGATACAAAAATCGGACCTGGAACTGAAAGAGTTAATAAATTAGAACTTTCGCATTTAATTGTTGCAACCAATACGTGTCCTTGTCCCATGTATAGTCTCATTCACGGTCTTGTTCATATGGGTAACCAATATTAGTAAGTTGGTGTCTACCAGGTAACAGGGCACGAGCCCAGGGTAGGTGGGCACCAAAACCTAGCACACCAGAGTGATGTACTGGCATGTAGACCGAAGCCTTTTTGAAAGTCAAATAAGGAGGAAAGAGCAAAACGGCTAAAAATATATTTGTCATAAGAATTTTTCACACAATATTGTCGGGCCCAAAATGTACGGACAATGTAGTAAGGTGTATATTGGGTTTGATTCATCATATATATATATGCCTCTTTTACAATTATTTGGATTTGTTACAATATTATAAGTCATAAAGATAGTGTTACAATGTCCGATAATCATATTATTAAGTATATAAATGGTGAAGCAATTCGTGTGTACGTAATAGATTTACAAAGTGGTAGTCTAGTCTCTCGCAAAATTAGACACAATCACATATATGTGACACGGAAAAAATGTTATACAGCTTATTTCACATAAAACGTAATATATATATTAGTAAAACGCTCTTTATATGACCTAGTTATCTCATAATGTTGATATACGCACCCAAGTACATTATCTATATAAACGTCCTGATTCAACCGTACAATGTTATTGTCCCCAGAATTTTTTTTTTTTCGGGGGACTATTAAAATAGCCGGTGTCCGTCCGTCAGTGCGCGTGTGCGTCCGGAAATGGTTTCCGGATGATAACTTTAGTTTCGGTTATTAGATCAAAAGAAAATTTCATAGTTGAGTTTATCAGACCAAAATACAGGTCAAGTTCGAATATTGGTTTGCTCCGCCCATTTTTGCGAGAGTTGTGGCCCTTCTTCGACTTGGAATCCTGTCAATTTCTGGTTTCCGGATGATAACTTCAGTTTGTGTGATCATATCTGAACCAAATTTGGAATGTGAAATACAGGTTAGATTCGAATATGGGTTTGCTCTGCCCATTGTTGTGAGAGTTATGGCCCTTTTACGACTTAGAATCCTGTCAATGTCTGGTTTTCGGATAACTTTAGTTTGTGTGATCACATCTGAATCAAATTTGGTATATGAGTTTATCAGCTCGAAATACAGATCAAGTTCGAATATGGGTACGATCCACCCAGTTTTGTTTGGTTGCTTCGGATTTAGGGTCCTTGTTATTTTTTTCTCTCAGAAAAGCTGATGCCCCCAATGAAGCCACTTTTTTCGGGGGACACTGTGGCCGGACGGCGTTTTATTTTATATAAGTAACATATGAAGTGGATGCCAACCACGCCACCAGATTCCGAATTACAAAACGAGAAGTCTCACATATAGGTAACGCAAATCTTATAAGATGTATTCAAGTTGGAATGTACTTCCCAACGATATTAGATTATCAACTTTGTATTACGAAACATGTGGGGCTAGTATATAAAAGTATGATGTGCATATACACCATGGGTGGTCTACACCATTGTATTATAACCCTCACTGTGCATCTCACTATAGTTAAACGCTCTTTATATGACATAGTTAGCTATATATAGCTGCTATATATGTCACAAGCGCAGTATCGATACATATTACAATACATATTCAATCGTGGAAATGTCTTCAGTATAATGAATATGTGATATTTAGGGGGTGGTTGACCACTTAACCAAGATTCCGAATTATGAATTTAGATGCGTCACAAAGGGTAATGCATCTCCCTGTGAGATGTATACAAGTTGGAATGTACTACCAACACCAGTAAATTATTACCTTAGGATTATGAAATATACTACAAAGGGGTAGATTCTATAATTAGTATAAAATGTAAGTGGGAATTATATCTCACAACAATTAGTATATGGGGTGGAGATGAATATATATATATATGTATGTATGTCATATATCAAACGTTTGTTGCTAATTAATAATACAGTTCGTACATCGTTCAGTTTGTGATGAATGTGGTACCTAACGCTATGGATGACATGAGAAAGAGAAGGATGTCTGCTATAGGCATATTAAAGAAGAGGCTAGTTTAATGATGACCAAGGTCCCAATTTATCGCAGACAAATTGCCCCTCGTTCTCGTGCCATAAATATTGAAGTGGAAGCTGGATCCTGGAGTGGTTTAATGGAATTTTGAAAAGAGTTTTGGAAAGTACCCCTAAAAAGTCGATTTTATTTAATGCCAAAATTATCGCATTCATTCCAGCATGGTAAATGTGCAAATAAATTTTAATAAATTTCTGATTTATGTAGATAAATTCCATATTTATCACATAATAAATTAGACATTTATCAAAATTTATTACCCTGATAATTTTTTGGTAAATTCGGAACTTTATTATTTAATAAATCCCAATAAATTTTAAATAAATTCCCACAATTATCGACATTTATCATTAAGATAAATTCCAATAAATTTGACATTTCCACACATTTATCAGGGATTTATTTCTATGATAAATTCCATATTTCATGCAGTGTAGAATTTAGATAATTTTGGAAATAGACTCCCAATGAGTTGAAAAGATGCAAAATGGTTTGATAGGATCATCATCATTTGCAGATTGCTGACTCTGTGACAAACTAAGCGCATGTCACGTTACGTTTCGGCTCTTTATCTGCAAGACGTTGTACTTAGCCAGCTCGAGCACGGATTTTTTTTATCCGTGATCCTATCTAAATAACCGACAGTACAAAGCTTCCATTGGGGTGTGATGAATGGGCCCACCCCTAAGAATATTATTAATATACTTATGCATATCAATAGTATGATATATAGTTAATAATTCAAGGTCTGATTAAGATTAGTTAATGGTGTATATGTGACGTTATCGCTTGTCAGACACCATGCAACAATGAGCATGGTAAAATAAAGTAGTTATGCAATCGGGATCAGTCTCCATATATAGGTGTATTTTGTGTACATGTAAACATTATACCGTAACAGCTACAAATGAATGGCAAATGGACATGGCGACGTCTTTAGTAAGGAGAGACGAAATTTACTTTGACAAAATTCCGTGTCAAAAGTAAAAAAATGCCCCCAAAATAGGAAAAAAGTCCGAAAATAAAACGAAATGGCCACCTCTGCGAACAAATTTGGGCCGAAAAGTTTTGGTCGAGTCCAAAAAAGTGGGTCGAATTTCAGTTTTCGGTCGGCAAAATTTCAGAAAATGTGGCCAAGTGTTCTATATTCATAAACGGCCAAATCTGTTTTGTTCAATTGACACATTTTCCCAAATTTCCCCGACTGAGCAGAGCGGGAATTTCTATTATTCAACAAATTTTCGTCTAAAAAAGTTCGGCAAGGTTGGCCTTTTATGAATATGGGCCACTTTTTCCACATTTTACGAAATTATCCCGACAACTCAAATTCGATGTTTGTTCACCCAACATCTAATCTCGCCTTACTAAAGACGTTGCCATGGTAATTTCCCATATTTTTCTAAATTTTCCGAATAAGGAAAAAGGAATAAGTAACGGAATTCACGCTGCTGGATTTTATAGCATTAATATTCAGTTATTCAGATACAATCTTTAGATAACTGATATATAAGGCATATACTTTAAATCAGATTGTCTAAATTGCAGAAGGGTCATTTAGTTTTGAGAATGTTTATTATGGCAGGATGTTGAGAATACGTTTGTCCCATGTCCAACTAAATGATAACATAACGTAATAATGCTGCATATTCACACCTATATTAAACACATAATAGAGCATGTGTTACATCTGGCCCATATGTTAATTTAATTTTAAGGTTGACTATGTATTGCGTATATAGCACAATACACAAAACACAAAACAAGCGCAGAGGTTCGGCGTTCTGACCGCGCAGTACTGTCGCCGTGGCAGCGAAAATCCAGCGACGTGAGCGTCCCGTTGACGTAGCAAGGATGCATACAAGCTACTCGTGGTCACAGTAAGAAACCAATCTTGTCCTCTGCGACTGCAGTAAGCTTAAAAGCCCTGTCACACTCCGCTGCGATCAGACCGGCGCTTGCATTGTGCTGAAAAAGTACCAAACTATGCCTCTTATCACGTTTTTATTGCGCTCTTATTACGCCACATGTGGTGTATCTAGCTTCTGTGATTTTGATATTGTGTGGTGTACAGGGCGAATGTATTCTTGGAGATTTTGTGTACCTTACTCAATCGTATCGATAGAATCACGTAGATGCCGAAATTGTAACGTTAACGCCACCGGTGTATAATATGTTTATGAAAATATGATAAATCGTATCGATAGAGTCATGACAGGCTGAAATTGAAAACTTAAAGTCACCGGTGTAATAATATGTTGTTGAAAATATAAATAATTTGATAGACTGAAAATAATATATAACCCATTGTGAGCCCCTGATGTATTCTTGTTTGTACCTTACTCAATCGTACCGATAGAATCACGTAGATGCTTAAATTGTAAAGTTAACGCCACCTGTGTATAATACGTTTTTGAAAATGTGTTAAATCGTATCGATAGAGTCAGGACAGGCTGAAATTGTAAACTTAAAGTCACTTGTTGTTGAAAATATAAATAATCTGATAGACTGAAAATAATGTGTAACCCATTGAGAACCCCTGGTTTAGTGAAGTGCATTGTGGGAAGTTTAATTGTGATTCTCCTCCATCTTTATTTTCGGGAATTATCACCAAGATTTCTCCACTCTATTCTCTTAAAATGTACCCTGATCGGTCATATTCTTTTGATAATTCTATCAATAAACGGCCAAATCTGTTTTGTTCAATTGACACATTTTCCCAAATTTCCCCGACTGAGCAGAGCGGGAATTTCTATTATACCCACTTTTTTCGAACTCGACCCAACAAATTTTCGTCTAAAAAAGTTCGGCAAGGTTGGCCTTTTATGAATATGGGCCACTTTTTCCACATTTTACGAAATTATCCCGACAACTCAAATTCGATGTTTGTTCACCCAACATCTAATCTCGCCTTACTAAAGACGTTGCCATGGTAATTTCCCATATTTTTCTAAATTTTCCGAATAAGGAAAAAGGAATAAGTAACGGAATTCACGCTGCTGGATTTTATAGCATTAATATTCAGTTATTCAGATACAATCTTTAGATAACTGATATATAAGGCATATACTTTAAATCAGATTGTCTAAATTGCAGAAGGGTCATTTAGTTTTGAGAATGTTTATTATGGCAGGATGTTGAGAATACGTTTGTCCCATGTCCAACTAAATGATAACATAACGTAATAATGCTGCATATTCACACCTATATTAAACACATAATAGAGCATGTGTTACATCTGGCCCATATGTTAATTTAATTTTAAGGTTGACTATGTATTGCGTATATAGCACAATACACAAAACACAAAACAAGCGCAGAGGTTCGGCGTTCTGACCGCGCAGTACTGTCGCCGTGGCAGCGAAAATCCAGCGACGTGAGCGTCCCGTTGACGTAGCAAGGATGCATACAAGCTACTCGTGGTCACAGTAAGAAACCAATCTTGTCCTCTGCGACTGCAGTAAGCTTAAAAGCCCTGTCACACTCCGCTGCGATCAGACCGGCGCTTGCATTGTGCTGAAAAAGTACCAAACTATGCCTCTTATCACGTTTTTATTGCGCTCTTATTACGCCACATGTGGTGTATCTAGCTTCTGTGATTTTGATATTGTGTGGTGTACAGGGCGAATGTATTCTTGGAGATTTTGTGTACCTTACTCAATCGTATCGATAGAATCACGTAGATGCCGAAATTGTAACGTTAACGCCACCGGTGTATAATATGTTTATGAAAATATGATAAATCGTATCGATAGAGTCATGACAGGCTGAAATTGAAAACTTAAAGTCACCGGTGTAATAATATGTTGTTGAAAATATAAATAATTTGATAGACTGAAAATAATATATAACCCATTGTGAGCCCCTGATGTATTCTTGTTTGTACCTTACTCAATCGTACCGATAGAATCACGTAGATGCTTAAATTGTAAAGTTAACGCCACCTGTGTATAATACGTTTTTGAAAATGTGTTAAATCGTATCGATAGAGTCAGGACAGGCTGAAATTGTAAACTTAAAGTCACTTGTTGTTGAAAATATAAATAATCTGATAGACTGAAAATAATGTGTAACCCATTGAGAACCCCTGGTTTAGTGAAGTGCATTGTGGGAAGTTTAATTGTGATTCTCCTCCATCTTTATTTTCGGGAATTATCACCAAGATTTCTCCACTCTATTCTCTTAAAATGTACCCTGATCGGTCATATTCTTTTGATAATTCTATCAATAAACGGCCAAATCTGTTTTGTTCAATTGACACATTTTCCCAAATTTCCCCGACTGAGCAGAGCGGGAATTTCTATTATACCCACTTTTTTCGAACTCGACCCAACAAATTTTCGTCTAAAAAAGTTCGGCAAGGTTGGCCTTTTATGAATATGGGCCACTTTTTCCACATTTTACGAAATTATCCCGACAACTCAAATTCGATGTTTGTTCACCCAACATCTAATCTCGCCTTACTAAAGACGTTGCCATGGTAATTTCCCATATTTTTCTAAATTTTCCGAATAAGGAAAAAGGAATAAGTAACGGAATTCACGCTGCTGGATTTTATAGCATTAATATTCAGTTATTCAGATACAATCTTTAGATAACTGATATATAAGGCATATACTTTAAATCAGATTGTCTAAATTGCAGAAGGGTCATTTAGTTTTGAGAATGTTTATTATGGCAGGATGTTGAGAATACGTTTGTCCCATGTCCAACTAAATGATAACATAACGTAATAATGCTGCATATTCACACCTATATTAAACACATAATAGAGCATGTGTTACATCTGGCCCATATGTTAATTTAATTTTAAGGTTGACTATGTATTGCGTATATAGCACAATACACAAAACACAAAACAAGCGCAGAGGTTCGGCGTTCTGACCGCGCAGTACTGTCGCCGTGGCAGCGAAAATCCAGCGACGTGAGCGTCCCGTTGACGTAGCAAGGATGCATACAAGCTACTCGTGGTCACAGTAAGAAACCAATCTTGTCCTCTGCGACTGCAGTAAGCTTAAAAGCCCTGTCACACTCCGCTTCGATCAGACCGGCGCTTGCATTGTGCTGAAAAAGTACCAAACTATGCCTCTTATCACGTTTTTATTGCGCTCTTATTACGCCACATGTGGTGTATCTAGCTTCTGTGATTTTGATATTGTGTGGTGTACAGGGCGAATGTATTCTTGGAGATTTTGTGTACCTTACTCAATCGTATCGATAGAATCACGTAGATGCCGAAATTGTAACGTTAACGCCACCGGTGTATAATATGTTTATGAAAATATGATAAATCGTATCGATAGAGTCATGACAGGCTGAAATTGAAAACTTAAAGTCACCGGTGTAATAATATGTTGTTGAAAATATAAATAATTTGATAGACTGAAAATAATATATAACCCATTGTGAGCCCCTGATGTATTCTTGTTTGTACCTTACTCAATCGTACCGATAGAATCACGTAGATGCTTAAATTGTAAAGTTAACGCCACCTGTGTATAATACGTTTTTGAAAATGTGTTAAATCGTATCGATAGAGTCAGGACAGGCTGAAATTGTAAACTTAAAGTCACTTGTTGTTGAAAATATAAATAATCTGATAGACTGAAAATAATGTGTAACCCATTGAGAACCCCTGGTTTAGTGAAGTGCATTGTGGGAAGTTTAATTGTGATTCTCCTCCATCTTTATTTTCGGGAATTATCACCAAGATTTCTCCACTCTATTCTCTTAAAATGTACCCTGATCGGTCATATTCTTTTGATAATTCTATCTAAATAGATCTTAGCTACTATTCGGATCTGCTGTCCCGGTCGAAGAAGGTTTAGTTTGACCAAAACGGCTATTGACAAAAGTCTGTTTACAAAAATTGAGCATACTCAATGACCCGTAGGCCGTACACGCTGTAAATTTTTTATCGAAAACAAATTCAATTTCTTCCATCTAAAACATAATTACGCGCTGAACTCTGTCATTTTAAGAATATAGTAGTATTATACACATACACACCAAGTTTCAGCTCAAAATTTTGAAAAATGACAGTTTTATAGACATAAATCGATTTTAATGGCAAATCCCATGTTAAATTTTATCATCGAAAAAGAAATCGTTTCTTCAATCTAGGAAATAATTACGTGCTGTACCCTGTCATATTTCACCGGTTCTACCTGATAATTGTGTGACAGTACAGTCGCGTTACTTTATACGTCAACATTGGTCATTATCACTCGTCAAATTTATTTCGGTCTATCGTATCAACCCCTATTTCCCCCGCGTAGCCTGACTAAGTGTCTTCATCGCTCCACTAATTTGTATCGTTTCATCGGTATGAATTCCATATCCAATTATCCACATATAACCAACCCAACCTCTAATCCCGGTCCAATTTATTTATTTCTTTCATCGGTATATAGTCATGTTACGTAATATTTTATCTCGTGATACTTGTACTTATATGTCTATGGTATTACTATAGTATACCGTATATGTATATCAATTGCTATTCCTTTCTATATAATCCTGGTGCCAACTATAGAGATAATTTCAGACCCCCCCCCCCCAATTTTATATAATTGCTGCTTTAGTACAGTCACGATGCATTACATGGCAACATCGATCCACTAATTTATGTCAGTTCATCAACTTCATCGGTACAAACCCCTTTTTTCTCCGAGTCCATATAACCAACCCAACATATTATAGAACTCCATAAATGACTATTCTGGCACTATATAGAGATGACTAAGATTCTGACACCCCCCTATTTTATAGCCTTGTTGCAACAGTAGAGTTGATATGCATAATATGTCAACATTGGTAGTTATTGCTCTACAAATTTATATCGGTTCAACCCTTAGTTCCCTGTATCGCCCACCCCTCCCTCAATTTATTTTTTCATTTGTATTATAGTCTCGTCACATACACATTTTATCTTTTGTAACTTTTGCTTCAACGCGTCGAGATCCGCTGCAGACAATACAAAACTGACAACATTTTGAAATGTAAGCAGGCTTCAAACTCATCTTATCCAAGAAAAAGTCTGGTTACATAAAAAAATTGTGTATAAGGTGTACGCGCATTTGTTGCGTTAAAAACCAAAGGTCCCAAGTCAAGGTCCAAATCCCCAAAACACTGATGTGGGTTTAACTCCATCTACATACAGTAATGTCCAAAGTAATTCATCCCTTAACCACAACAAAATTGTGTGTATTTTTTCATGATTCTAAATCCTGAAAAATTACCCATAATTATGCTGTGGTTAAAGTGTCAATTACTTTGGGCATTACTGTAACCAATATCAGGATTTGAGGTTTAATGATAACTCAATCATCATACAGTAATGTTCAAAGCAATTGACCACTTAACCACAGCAGAATAATGGGTAATTTGAGGATTGTAAATGCTGAAAAAATACATAATTCTGCTGTGGTTAAGTGGTCAATTACTTTGGGCATTACTGTAACCAATATAAGGATTTGAGGTTTAATGATAACTCAATCCTCATACAGTAATGTCCAAAGTAATTGACCACTTGACCACAGCTAAATTATTGGTAAATTTTCAGGATTTCAAATCCTGAAAAATTACCAATAATTCTGATGTGGTTAAGTGGTCAATTACTTTGGGTATTACTGTAACCAATACAAGGATGTGAGGTTTAATGAGAACTCCATCCATATAACTAATAATTATGTGTGAAAATTAAAACAAAACAAAATAAATTCCATGATGGCGTCCAATATGGACTGCCTAATTCTGCTCCAAAACATGTATATTCAATATATGGATGTTTATTGGGGGAAACCGATTATTTCAATGATATTTTCATTAACTGTGATCCAAAACCCGACTTACGGGAGCGTGCGACTGTATCTTAAGCATATGTGCCTATTTAATGAGCCAACAATTGGAATCCCAACAGAGAAGATTGGCGTGGGTCCTTTGTGCGATCTGTCCATCAAAAACTATTTAGACATCTCAAGACACGTAAGACCCAATAAGTTAATATACAGAATAGATACATCTATTGCCTGAGTGACTAATATTTATATTTGTTACAATGAGGTCAAATAGTTGCGAAGCCAGCACCACAATTCTTTCCCTCCATAGTAAATCTTAAAACAACTTCTAAAGAATTAATAATTCACCTTATATTTGGTATGAAGCGTCCTGGAGTTCAGATTTGTTAACATCACGTCACCAAGGGAATTACTTGCGAAGCCACAGTCACAACTATTTCCCTCCATAGTAATTCTCAAAACAACTTCTTAAGAACAATTGACCAGGTCAGTCGTGCAATTATTGGAAGAGCCACGGTCAATCATTTTTTTTAAACCAAATGTTACATTTAAATTATTGCTTTATTTAACCAAAACAAAAATGAGAAAATTTAACTTTTACTACTTGCTAAATTTTATCTTTTAATTATTTCATTTAAATTTTAGTATTTACAGTATACTATGTCCAAGTCTTTATAATCTTTTGAGTGACCCCACAGTCGTTTACTTTGTTAGTAATAATTTGAAGGATTACTTGTTTAAACGCAATTGTTATCAAAATATTTTATGTATTTTTTATAATTTCTATTTATATGTAATACCATAATCTTGGTGGCGTTACCATTTCTGACTATGGTTTTCTTGTTACGACAATTGCGTTTCTACTTTGTCAAGTCTCACGCTCTCACTGTGCTTGCGTTAAGCTATAAACGTCCTTAGTGCGTCCAAGTCGCTGTCATTGTGTTGCTAATACGTAACTGTACGTTCTCAATAAGTTTGCAAAACGTTCTCTGCGTGGGCGCGGAGAGTATAAATAGCGCCTCCTGCGTGCTCCAGTAATAGTCACAGTTTTAGGTTGTGGGGAATATACCCAACAATCCACAATAGACTAGTTGTCCATGTTCCAATTATATATGTTCCGGATATATAGTCATAATTTAAATTGAGCATATGTTTCGATTCACTTTCCCACTATAGTATGATAGTGATAACGCGGAATTTCGCCAGGGAACAGCATGGCTATATAGATCGGCATAATATATGCCCTTTATTATTTTTGAATGGCATGACATATGGAGGGCGACAGCACCATTCCCATGGTTGTTTATGCCTGTTTACAGGTAGAACATGTATATACGGAATACATTGGATTCCATTTAGGTGCCACTTCACGTGCACTATTATTATTACGTATTCCATGTTATATATTATGTGCCACATTCGTGACGGAATACATGTACATCGGATTCCAGTTTAAATTTCCATATTATATGCAAACTCCGATGGTGTGGGTGAGCATATCGCATTTCAAAGTGGGATCGTACTGTAAATCTGCTGCAAACGTTGGAAGAACGCCATCTGTCACGCTTGGACATATAACGAGAGCCATATTTGCAGTGGCAACATCGTGTGGACGTTCTATGATCGGGAACCAGTCCACAATACCACGTGGCAGCGCAATAAGAGCGCAATAAGGTCGGGAGAGAGACCAAATAGATTATTTCTTGCTGCGACCATGCACGAGTAGCTTGTATGCATCCTTGCCACGTCAACGGGACTATCACGTCGCTCGCTTTTCGTTGCCACGGCGGCAGTACTGCGCCCTGGTCAGAACGCCGAACCTCTGCGCTTGTTTTGTGCATGCACAAAACAAGCGCGGCGCTCTGGCGCTCAGGGGCGATTATGGGGACCCTCTCCCGCTCCCGTCCTAGCGTCACCAATCTGTTCTTGGATACCTTAATGCGTTTAGCTTGGCGCTTTGATAATTTTTCAGCGCAATGCAAGCGCCGGCCTGATCGCAGCGGAGTGTGACAGGGGTTTAATCGGACAACTAGTCGATTGTGGATTGTTGGGTATATTCCCACAACCTAAAAACTTATTGAGACCGACTTGGACGCACTAAGGACGTTTATAGCGTAGAGGAAGCACAGTGAGAGCGCGTGAGAGCGCGTGAGAGCGCGCGAGAGCGTGAGCCTGACAAAGTAGGAACGCAATGGGTCGTAATAAGAGCGCAATAAAAACGTGGTAAACGGAATAGGAGAAAACCTTGTTTTAAAAAATTTCGACAGTTTTCCGCGCTCCTCCTGCGTGTTACATATCTTGGTACCTTTTCAGCGCAATGCAAGCGCCGGCCTGATCGCAGCGGAGTGTGACAGGGACTTTATATTGGAACAGCCCAATTCAGTTGCTCCGAAATTGTACATGTGACCATAATATTACTGGTGCTGGCGTATATATAATGTGTTTCCTTGAAATTTGACTTAGTTTCGATATTATACAATGCAGCGCTGTAAGTTAGCCCAATAATCTACATGTGCCTGTGAATTGTCGATCGATAAGTCTATGTGTAGTCAGAGAGATTACATAACCAACATTTTTTATACTGAAACTTTTATATATCAGACTTAATGTCTCTCTACATGTATAGATATCTTAAAACAACGAACCCTTTTTAACAAACATTTTGTGCTACAGTATTGTAAATATTTTATATTTATTTTTATTTTTATTGTGTGGGGCGCTCCTGACAAAAGGAGGGTTCTCCTACACTGAACTGAACTATTTACGCTCAGTTATTATATATGAAGTTTTTATGTGGTAATATTATAGGTTAACAAGCCTTCGCTTAATTTGTGATGCCAGTTCGTTATATGGTGTGTTTTATTTGGATATAACCGCATGACCCAATTGGCAGTTGACCAATCACCGAACACGATTTAGTGGAATGCATACAGGCATTGTGAATATTTAATGATGAAAATAAGATCTTCTATTTTCCATGTTCTTGGTAATAATGATTTGACAAACTTTGAATGATTTTTCAGCTGTACCCACCCCAAATGCCTTGATGCGCTCTGTGTATAGGAAATAATTGTTTACATGTAGAACAACGCCAAGTTCTGAGTAAATATGCATCCGAATTAACGCTCCGAATTACTATTTCTTTGGCATTGGGGGTGAAACAAATATTTCTTTCGAGTCGAGGAACCCATCCATCAAAACTCAGAGTGATCAGATATAGATTTTTGAAGTTTGTTATTTCTCGAGATGTGCTATTATTTGTGGCCCAGAAAAACGTCGCCAGACGGACTGCATGTCTCGGACAAAATTGCGGCAGAAGATGGATAACTCTAAAGTATCAAGTGGTTAATACGGTCAAATTTTGTTGAACAAAATGCTGATATATAACACGTTTTGGGAAATTTTATACCATAGTTGACAGTGGTTAGCATTATTTTGTTGCAGTTAATCGATTCTGATAACAAAACAATATTTTTAAAGAAATGTTGTTGTTGTTGTTGTTGTTGTTGTATCTTGATGGTATGGGGACCGTCTGATCAGATTATCATTAAAATCAGACTCTCAAACAGCTCCGCGTTACTGAATCCGAAGAAATTAGCCATATTACCAGGAATTAATTGAATTAAATTAGCTACATTACCGGGAATTTATTGAATTAAATTAGCCATATTACCTGGAATTAATTGAATTAAATTAGCTGTATTACCAGGAATTAATTGAATTAAATTAGCTGTATTACCAGGAATTAATTGAATTAAATTAGCTACATTGCCGGGAATTTATTGAATTAAATTAGCCATATTACCTGGAATTTATTGAATTAAATTAGCTGTATTACCTGGAATTTATGGAATTAAATTAGCTATATTACCTGGAATTAATTGAATTAAATTAGCTTATTACCTGGAATTTATTGAATTAAATTAGGCTTTAAAAGATAATATGAATTAAAACGCGTGATTGCGCGATTGATTCTTACTAAATATTTGGATCCTAATAACTGGCAAAATAATACAAGTTGTAATATCCTTTGTGAGATTAGATATATATCTCTGACTATACAGAAAACAGACAATACAAGAGCACATATAATTCATGTTCATTGGTGGGAAATGTTCAGATAATAAGTTCAACAAACGACCTATGGTCTTATTGTCTGAACATTTCCTAAGGGAACTATACGTTTCAATGAGTGTTTAGCCATTTCTATTTACCAAGGCTGTGGGTGTTTCACTTAACAGGCATCATATTGCGAGTGGGTGTGCCAGTTTCGCGTCCATTGCCAGATCGCAAACCCTGTTGCTCTTATCCAACTTACATTTTCAGATCACTGCATGATGATAATAGTTGGAGATAACTGCCTCAAAAACACAATTTCATTCTAATAACCAGTCACAAACCTCGTTTTAATTAATAAAAAGCATTCAGTTGTTGTCGACGCTTGTGCTGCAAATTTGTAAACAATAGCCATATAAAGAGGCTGCGTTGTCACTTTTACTGCACAGTCAGAAATCTACCGGTCTTGTTTATTAACGCCCCCGGTGTATACTGTTCTACAGATTTTAGAAAGCTGTTGTCCGCTGGGCATTTTATAAATAGATAATGGGTTTTTCTAGTTGTGACAATTCGTAGTAGGTCGCTATTTGCGGACTATTTGCGGAGATCCCCGAATCGCGGAAGTCCCCTAAAATTGTCGAAATATTTTGATTTTAATTAGGGAACGGGAGCGTATATGTCAATTGATACGTATTTTAAACAAATAACGACACGATCATCATAATAGTGGTTTGTTCTATCAATCACATCATAATCATCATCATCGATTATCATCATCATCATCATAATATGGAACAAGTCTTGCGACTTTTCGTCCCAATAACATTATTTGCCATGCTTGTTTACAAATATATATAGCGTCATTCGATATTTACTTGTGAGTCACTTGAACATATTACTTGTCGTCGAACTCGTATTTTATATAATAGAAGAATGAGTCTATGTAACTATATTTTGAATTGATCGAGTGTTGGAGCCTCAACAGCGAAGTTTAGCAAAGAGTTCCAGCTATTTACCACCATCTGCGTGAAGAAATATTTTCCTATGGCCTTGTTAACAATGGGCATCTGTAGCTTTTTATTATGCCCTCTTGTTCTTCCTGATGAATGTATTTCTAATAGGTCACAGGCATTGATATTGTAATGGCCATTCAACAGTTTATATACCTCGATTAGATCTCCTCTAAATATTCGATATTTTAAAGACATCAGATTGAGTCTTATCATTCGGTCTCGGTAGCATAAAGTTTTGATTTGACGAACTAGTTCCGTTGCTTTTCTTTGTATTTCTCTAACAAAATGCTTAGATATTTGTGATGTGGACTCCATGTAGAGTTACAGTATTCGATGAAAGATCTGTGTTTCACTCTCGGGCTGGTCCCAGGTTCTTAGCATTAAGTTGGCAATTCTTAGAACATGTTGATGAGATTTATTATTACAAATATTTACAAAGTCACATCAGGCGGCCACGGAGAATAATACCACAACATCTTCTCACGCTGCACGTTAGTATCTAGTGTGCGTTCAGAAACAAGAGAGAGCCCAGTCTTTCAATCCCTGGCTGAAATAGTATATATGGAAATCTGAAAGCCACACCCAACCACGTGTACCAATCATATCCGTACACGTACTGGCCTGTCCAAACAGGTTAAGATTTAATACAATCTTTATAGGAAATCACTTACTCGCAACGGAATAGCGCAGGCTATTCAATTTCGGGTCAGTTTCCCACGCATAATTTATGGACCTAATGGTAGGGTATTGACTTCCAGATTAACATTATATACGCCGGTAACATTGGAAGTATTACATAACTCTCATCACCTTTTTCAAGATTTTTGTCCTAAGACAAAAAACTTGATAATTCCGTGACGGGAGCTCCAAACTATCCCATTTGAAATATACATGTAACACAATAAAACATAAGTTTTTAACACAGGAATGTCATACTCCGAATCGTCGATAGCAGGAATTGTTCCGAACAGAGCAATGTCATAATCCTGGAATATTAGCTTCTGATTCCGTGTTGGGAGTTAATAGTGGCCTCCCTATTAACTCCGTTCGTCCTGGCTCCATTCCGAATACCAAGTGGATCCAGATCCAGCGATGGAGGACGTCGATCGATCTCATCGTCATAGCTATGTTCAAATAATCGCATTGTGTCGGTACGAAAATTGGAATGAATTCCAATTTGACCTTGAATGCGGGCAACATTTGACAAAGGATCAATATGGTTTAATATCCAGAATTTGACTTCCTGTGGAGGGTTATATTTGCCTTGTGTCGATACGAAAGATGAATAAAGTTCAACTCGATCTTGAATTTGGGCATAACTAAAGGGTCAACATAGTACTGTCTAGTGGAAAGGACTTCATACGTTGTGTTTAGAAACTAATATCAATTAAGTCTGGTTGGCATTAGCATGTGAAAATCACGCTATACGTGTAGAACACGTTTCATTGCACAGAAATGCCCATATAACCGACTAACCTTTTAATTTGGCTCAAATGCCCGACAATACCAGCATGGTACAAATGCTCTTGTACAAATGCTCTATAAACTGAGATTTTAGAAATTCCTTGGCACGCGTGTAAAATCACGCCTGTCACGTCAAATCGCTATCCATTAACTTGGAATGCCAAACTAAACATCTCCATATATACCAGCATGTACCTTAATGCTCTATAACATAAACATTTTACAACATCATTAGCGCCGACGTGTCAAAATCTCGTCGTTTGTGTCAAAGCACGATTCCATAAACCTGGACCGCCAAATTAAATATCACGGGCCCTGTATTTGGGCATACCCGTCGAGTAATCTATAGCTTGTCAGCTAGTAATTCTAACAACTATCATAAACATTAACAACTCCCACACCAAGGACATTTTATATAAATGCCATCGATTATATATATATATATATATATATTCCTTGTGAAACGGAATAAAATGTACAACTCATGAGACAATTTGCTTGGCTTATTGGTTCACATACTCATAGCTAATTATATATGGGTTTTTAATACAACCTACTTTACCTTATTATCATGATATTTCCCTTTAAAACAATTCAATAGTTCACTATACAAACTTTAATTTCCTGACATCAGCTATCTCTTTAAACGTATTTCCAGTTCATTCTCATATGTCCCTTTAACTTAAAATCATCAAACAACGACTAACTTATATTTTCATGACCTCAGACAACTCTTAAACGGAATGCATAAGCTAGTCTTCATTCACATGTCCCATGTTCCTCGTAAAATATGAATTCTCGATATGGTGAACAAAACTTAATTTATATGTGATATGTATGAAATTTTACCAAGCAGTCAAATTTTCAATTACCTCCATAACACTCGTGGACATTCATTTAAATTGTTCGCCTGAGCGACTCCACTCGGTTGCAATATAATTGACTTAGCCTTGTATCATCTCCAGTGCGGTTAATGAAAAACTGCTTATTGTCCCGTGGAAAGTTTTGACCAGTTTGCATACTTAATACCCTAAGGCCATGTGTTGGCTAAACGAGGGTCTCGATATATCATTCAGGAATTTTGACCAAACAATTTGTATGTATCTTAGTAATTGCCTTATTTTGTCATTTGAGTTTGATGGGCTAAGCAGCCAGTTGTGACTTTTCTGTTGGACGGATATATTTCTCAATGATAATGTTTTCAACATAGCTATGGTTCAAACTGTGTCTTTATTCAGGACAATTTTCATGAAAAATTGTGTCTTTATTAAGTACAATTTTCATGGAATTAATAGGATTATCTGGATAAATTCATGTTATTTTCTCTGACAACTCCTTAAAAAGTAAGTTCTTTGTTTTTCTTCTTTTATATTCTACATGTATATTATTACGTGTACTCGGTGCCGTCCACAAACATTTAGACATACTGGAAAGCATGTTAGTCTGATTAACACTTACAGACACTCTCAGAATACACGTAATAGATGTAATTATGGCATAATCAATTTTCTAGCCATTCTTTTCTTGTATGGGCACAACATAATTGATTATTCAGTTACATTTCTGACTTTCCGACTTGTCAACTCTGATCAACTTTGGTTTGTTCGAAACTTGAACACATTAAAACCATTTCGATAACGCCTACATACAATGGCGATACATGTACAGCGATCTCTCTATTTTTAAAATCGACATTTTAACCCAATATGGGTGTGTCCTAACAAAATGCCACTAACCATCCGTGTAGATATTTTTGCAAAACATTGGAACCATAAATGGAACCTTCCTAAACCATACTTCAAACTTCAAGTGACTATAATGTCTCTAATTTAAATTTTTCCGAATTACTTCAACTAATTTCTTTTATTTAAAGATATATCTCGCTGGACGCAACCAGTCTCTTGACAACCTGTCATAAATAACTAATGTTTTCAAATGGATAATCTGAGCACAATAAAACTAATATTATACGCTCAATTGACCGACAACATCCTAAACTCATCAGTAATTTTAATACCTATATAACCTGCATTAGGTGTAATAATTTAGACCAGCGTACATGTAACTAATAATACCTGGAAAACAAACAATCTTTATTTCAAATCGATGCAACGATTTTTGAAACAACAATTTGACATAGAAAACGCTGATACAACCGTAATTTCCAAGCATACCTAATATAGAAAAATTGACGCAACAATTTAAACTATAACTGTGAATTCCCTGAACATAATTCCCTGCATAATTTAATAACTCACTGTGAGTCATTCTCGCGCAGATTGTCAAACCAATCTCATCCAATTCTTGGATGCCATAGCTCTGGACACATTATCCCAGTGATTCAGGAAGGCTAATCTGGCCGTGTCAAATTGAGCTATAGCGATTCGATTCCTCCTTATTTATTACGCGCGCCGCGTGTATACTGTCCTAGATATTCTAGATAGCTGTGGGCGCTGACATTAACATGGGTGTTTTATTTATAGAATGGGAAATTTTGGGAAGATTAAAAGTCGAACTGCGAGCAGGAGGCCGGTCCGGTAAAAGGTGTAGTTGGGAATTTCAATTTCGTTTATTGTCGTTAATTAACGTTATGTCAATAATGTTGATTTTTTGTTTGAGATAAGCTATGTCAATTACAAATATAAGAAATGAAAAAGATAATTTGTAAGTCTTGTATTTCAACTTTTATAGATATTTTTCGTTCTCCGTCCCACTGGGTTTGTGGTCGGAGACGGCCGAGTGGGCCGCCGGTTCGTTAAGTAGGTGATGGTTGTTATTGTTATTTTAACGGAATTCTGAGTTGGTCATTCGCGAAACCAATATATTTTATATTCTATATTTACAATCATGGGTATATAATATATGATCTTGAGCGCGTTACCATTTCTGATTATGGTTTTCTTGTATATAATGATTTTGTGTTAGGTCATTTGAGTGGCATTGTGTTTTTGAGGCACCCATCTCCTGGTTATCACAGGGACGTGAAAGATATGTTAGTGGCATAATAGAACTAGACCACCCAGGTGTGCAGTAGATGTGAAAAACTCACACCACTTGCTTTGTCGTGCCTATTTTTTGCTATCTTAAATGGTATTTCTTCTGCCGGTGATCATATACATGCATGCTGTCATGCCATAAACATGCACAATACATTTAGCATGCATATAGGATACCAAAATATTATCATAGTACCACTAGTAAATAGATAGATATATCCCAACATCTCACCCACGTACCAAGCATGGTGTGCCAGAGTAGATGTAGATGTAGAGGAGGAGCGCATGCGCGGAAGTGTCAACACCAAAAACATTTTCTCGTCCGCAAAATGACAAAATAACTCAAACGTCACCATCAAAACATCATGGATCGTCAAATCAGAAACAACATACTGATTATGTATTCCATCAGGGGCATGTTACCAACAATATATATATGTGTTTAATGTTGTGTTTATAATGTATTTTATGTGTCAGTAAACAGGTAAGGGGGCCGACCCCATTCATTACCATGGGCGACGCCATCTTGGTTGCCAGTGTATATAATGGACCGGCTTCTTCGGCTAAAACTGAGAAAGTACATCAAAAGCCGACATAACACCATCGGAAGACTACAAACTAGGACAGCCTATATTATATCAGATAGTAAAGGACACTATCTACAAAACCAAATATAATCTAGATCAGAAAAATCACTTGTCTGGAAATCATCATCTGGCTACAAAACAGACCATGCTATTGACTGGTTAGAGACACACATCAATACAATAACCAGCCATTACAACAAAAGAGTATGGTTCAACATATGGCTAGGAACTTGTGACCTGAACGACAAGAAAGGCAAGTTCACAGAATTACATCCAACGGCAGAAGAGCGTATTCCAGCCATAATACAGAAGCTAACCAAAATATTAGATCTCATCACTTCTTTTCCTGAGTGCAAAGCAACTATACTGGAGGTTCCATCATACTCCATCAAACTCTTCAACAAGTCGAGAGGCCACAGCAATCCAGCCTTGTATAACGAGGACGACAACAAACTTACATCCCTCGTAGAGCCTGAACCAAGATTAATATCACTAAACACTGGAAACAAGACATACTCACCCAAATTTTCCAACGATATTTATATGTCAGATCCACCAACAAAGGCAAGAAGGTGACTCGGCGTTACTTCAATTATTTGCTACACACCGATGGCATCCACCCCGACAAACTACTAGCGAAGGCCTGGCTACGACGCTTATCAGAAAAGCGAAAGAGACTGCTGGGACTCCTAGTCACAGGCAATTAACATCATTAAATGTTGTTAATGTACTCTCACAGACTACTGATCGCGCAGTATGGACTTGTCACCAAGCTATACTGAGTAGAAATATGTCAGAAATTACACATACTGCAACAAGAAGTCAAACATGCCATCGCGTTCATTCGGACAGCTATGCCGAATGAACACGAACATTCCAGAACAAGAGCTATGCCACAGTCATTCAAGATAGTTATTTATGTGTGTGCCTGGATTCCATTGATCCTTTTGCTAGTTCGTGTTTCTCTGGCCATGTCGATGAATCGCTTCTGTCTGGAGCAGTGCATCAAGTAGCAGTATCGATTGGCTGCCAGGTTAAACATACTGCTGATTGTTTTGATGGAAGGATCCAATTTAGTGATATGTAAGATGGCTTGTATCTTCTGCATTGCCTTGACCATTGAGACGAGTAAAGTCAGCAGAGCATAGTAGTTGATTTTGCATGTGTGGGCAGAGTAGTTATTTTTTCTCTGGTATCTTTTAGAGTTGAGCAGGTCAGAAGGAAGTGATGTATGTCTTCGCCTTCTTCTCCACAAAGTCTGCATACGGTTCCACTCTTAGTCTTGGTGAAATGACGGCTTTCTAAGTTGTAGGCCATTGTTGCTAGTTGTAGTCGAATAGCAAGCATTGCAGTGGCTTTTTCTGGGTTGATGTCAGATTGAGTATTGGATGCGGTTTACTAGGCTGGAAAGCATGAGTACTCAGGTGTGTGAGGCTTTTAGAGATGCTGGCTTGCTCATAAATTTGGTTTGTCCAATATTTGGAAACAGCATACTTAGTCATGTTTTTCCATTGTGTTTTGGAGAATGGGCTCTGATGTAGATCTCTTGCATTTGGTAGGTCATATTTCAACATTAGTCTACTTGTAGCTACAAACCAGCTGGAGCTGTCGGCAGATTTCATTGTGATTTGACGTTCGGCAATCTGTTTTTCAAGGCTGTTATCAGTTTGTGTGCAGACATTATAGTATAGGCAGAGTATCCGGATGTCCAGTTGTGCTTCAATAGGGAGTACTCCAGAGAGGATGTAGGTAGCGAGATCAGATACTCTGGTTGGTAGAGACATTATTCTCTTAAGCATTTTTTTCTGGAACATCTTAAGGTTAAGTAGGTTGGATCCTTGAGGTTGTAGGACCTCACAACCATACAGCAGTGCAGGAACAATGTAAGTCTGGTATAGATATAGACAGCTGACGGGATCAAGACCATTAACTCCGTGAAATCCTACCGGCATGAGACTGTAAGCTGTTCGTCTTGCTTTTTTGATGCTGTTACCGACTGTTTCTTTTATAGTCTTTTCAATGCTGGTGGATCGGATTATTCCCAAATGTGGAGCAGTCTCTGCAGTCGGCATAATGGTGCCTTGCATATTCCAGGTGTAATTGCTCTTGTTTTTAGTTTTTGTTGAGTGGACTGACTTCAACTGTCACACTCTTCTGGGGTTGTAATTTATATCTGTGAAGCTGGCTATAGTGGTGCGCACAGATGATGATGACTTGCAGTTGACTGCGATCGTGACTGAAAACTGCAATATCATCGGCACATGCGGTGGCGTTAATGTGGATGTTGCCAATTTTAGTTCCGCAATCAGATTGTTGTAGTAGTGGGGAATGCGCTTTAATCCATAGTAGTTCCTCAATGTAGGTTTTATAGAGATCAGCACTTAGTACAACTCCTTGCCGTACTCCTTGTTGTATTGTAAACTATTCTGATGTCTTCCCATCCCATTTGACGGTTGATTTGCAGTTGATATGCATGTCATCGATTAAGCTCCAGACCCTTTGTCCAATGTTGTATTGGTGTATTTCCTCATCATGATTTGGTGGTTGACAACATCAAAGGCTGATTTAGCATCTAAGAATGCGACGAATACAGGGTACGTGGCTATTGTCCCTACTTTCACGTATGACTTCCTCAAGCAGTAGTGCACCATTGAGAGGGGATGCTCCAGGTGTGAATCCTCGTTGTATTGGTGACTGTAAATGTGCTGTTGCTTTTCTGAGATATTTACGAAGGATGTGCTCCACTAGTTTATGTTCTAACTCGCTTGCAGCTCGAACGAACATAAAGTATTTATGGAATAACTACAACGAATGCATGATGTTAAATGTAAACTTTAATGGACAAACGTGATGTGTAGCGATATTGTGGACAAACGTGAAGTGTAGCGATAAATATCGTTCGCAGACTATCAGTCATAAACAAATAAGACATGAAATGATGAATATTATAGTGTTACAAGCATCTCCCAATCATGGGGTGGTGGGTGGGGGGATACAACGCAAAACTTCAAGAGTAGAATGAAGCTTGACCACCGTGTCAAGCGAGTTAAACCAATGCAAAATCAGTCGTGTGAATAAGCTCACACGAGCTCGTCGTTACGATTGCCTTGAGCATCGTTCAGACGGCGCGGTATTGACCCAGTTTGAATGACCAAAACAAACTGGACAACTTCGTTAACTCGTTACCGGCCGTGCACTATGCACACGTTGGCGAACATCAATAAATATATTTCATCATCACTGGTAAGATGGTATTCCCTCTGTATAGCTAGTTGAGTTACATTTGTCGCCTTTCTGTTTGAAGACTGGTGTGATAACTCCAATTTTCATACTAGTTGGTATCTCACCATCTTCCAATATTTTGTTGATAATTGAGGCAATAGTAGAGGGTAGTCTATCAGAGGCGTAGATGAAGTGTTCGATGGTCAAGCCACTTTGTCAGGTGCTTTTCCCTTCTTCATTGTTGATAAAATCTTTCTTAATTCATTTACTCCAATGGGTGGAACAGAGTCAGGAGGGCCATTAAATTTTATGATGTGGTAATCGTCAAGACATTGTTTGAGAAAGTTAAAGTTGTAGTCGTGATCCTTCATGTTTGCCAATTCGCTGAAGTGTAGTGACCATCCGTTGATTATATTTTCATCGGATAATGTTTTGCGATCGACATGGAGGTCAGATATATATTTGTGTGACTTTCTTCTTTGTCCCCTGATGAGGTTGAACATTAAACTTCTGCCCTTCTCTCCCGCGCCTAGAACTTTTGCACGGAGATCTTGGTTGCGTACACACAGTGCTTTGTTGACTCCATAGCGGAATTCTTTTCTAGCATCTGTTTTGTTATAAAGAAAAGAAGTGTACCCTCATTCGGTTTTCCAGCATATCTCCATTGAATGGAGTCCATTCCTTATATACTCTCCGGTACAGATGTAACTTTGCCGAGATATCTTCATTCCAAACCTTTAGTTTTGGGTTGTTCTTATTCTACTTCTTTTTTGGTGCACATTCTAGGGCGGCACAGGTCATCATGTTGGCAGTCTCTTCAAGTGCGTTGTCTACTCTGTCCCAGTGGTTGACGTGTGACTTGGTCATTTTCTTATCAAGTAGATCTTGCTATAGGAGTATGTATCTCTGTATCTGTATTAAGTTCAGCGTAGGATCCTTCCGGATATAAATACGCTGGTGCTGGATCAATATGATGGTGTTTGACTGCTGGATGATGTTGCATGTCTCCAGCAGTGAGGCACATGCACTTTCCTCAAGCTGATTCAATTCCAGGATATTTTTTGAGAAGAATGAATGTTGTAGTTCCTTTGTGTCGGCCTTGATCAGCTTGAAGGGTTTTGAGTTATTACACTCATAATTTTGCACGATGTTTTGTGACTGATAACCCTCGAAGTGTTTTGCAACGATCTTTCGGCCCACTTTTTTTATCGATTAGTATGTCGTGGGTTGTGACAGATGGTAACTTCCCGTCAACATTACTATCTTACGGACGAGTGTCAACCTCTGTGTGCGTCTTCTATCTTGGAGTGGGTGGAGTCCTAGTTGGTCTTTCATGGCTGTAACAGCTCATTCTTCTCTGGATCTCCAGTCATTGGTAATACATATGGCGGCTCGTTTCTGGATCCGTTCAATTGCATTGATGTCTTTTTGCAGGAACGGATCCCATACCTCAGCAGCATATAGTCGAGTTGAGATCTTACCAACGTCTCGTATGCTATTTGCTTGCTCTTTGATGGTGCCCGGTGGAGGTTTCTTCTGAGGAAGCCGGGTGTATACTGCTTGCCTTGTTCGTCATCTTATTTATGTGGTTTGTCCAAGATAGGTCGCTGGATAGTGAGACGCCAAGATAAGGGATATCATCGACTGCTTGCAGGATGTGATTGCAGAGCTTGTACATGTGGGTGGTCTTTGATCTTATTGACATCACGAAGCATTTTTTGGAATTGAATCGCATACCCCAGTCGTCTGCCCATTTTTCTAGATGTTTGAGGTCTTGCTGGAGTGCTTCGTGATTCCTTTGAGATGTTATCTGTCGATAGAGGAGACAGTCGTCTGCTAATTAAGAGACGTGTTTGAGATGTTACACATTCTGGCAGGTCGTTTACGTGGCATAGGAAGAGTAGCGGACCGAGGATATTACACTGTGGAACACCGGACTCCACCGGTTCTTTTGGGGAACATGAACCTTCGACAACGACTCTCATATGACGTTTTGTGAGGAAGGTGGTTAACCATTTATGGATGTTTCCTTTAATGCCATAGTTCTCGAGTTTTGCAAGTAATTTCTTGTGTGGAACAGTATCAAATGCTTTGCTAAAATCGAGGACTATCATGTCAGTCTGGATTTTCTTGTCGAAGGAGGTGAATAGGTCTTGAGTAGTGTTTATCAGTTGAGTCACGCATGAATGGCCCTTCTGGAATCCATGGTTTAAGCCAGTTAGGATTTTGAGTTTTTCTAGATGGTTCATGATGTGTCGATAGATGATATGTTCCAATATTTTGCAGCTGACAGATGTCTACTTTATCCCACTTGACTCTGGTGATTGCTGGTTCAGTTGTCTTTACGATTTGCTGTACTTTTACAAGATCATACGGGATTCTTAGCATCTTGGGTAGGTGGTCTGATGTGTTTTCATCAAGTTCCAGCTGTTCCGTCGCCTGGTTCTCTCATTTTAAAAACTCAACTTGGATAATTCCGGTTCGTCGCTTACGACCACAAAAACACATTTCACCCGCTAAATCATCAGCTCGCATTTTCATTATATATATTTATATATTACTTTGCCATTGAAATCCACGTTTACTAAAATGTTGGATGAAAGTTAACACGAGTCTTGTGAAATGCATTGACTTTGAACAGGTGAAAGCTTCTTTTATTATTTTTTTTATTTTCATTCAAATATTTCGAAAGTTGTCAGTTTATCAGGTCAGGTAGTCCAAAATTGACTATACATTGAATGTGGGATATCTTTAGTATTCCGTAGATTTTCGACTACAGGTCAGGGAGAACCCAAAATCGATGTACTAAACCTCGATTTGTGTAAAAAACCTCGATCGAGACTATGTGACCACTTGGAGATTCGATTCGATTTCGAATCTTACGTTCCGATTCGATTCGAAAGCGGTCGGGTGATTCGGGATATTTCGAATCGTTATACACAAGTTCTTTATCACTGGGAATAGACTGCATTATCTATAAAAATTATTCATATTATCCCCAATACTTAACACAAGTCTCCTTCCGCAACCATGTGTGACCACCATGGTCCAATGTGTATAGGGTAAGTTGCCCAAAAGCTCACTGCTCGTATATATTGCCCCACCAGTCCCAGTGCTGGTTACTCGTGGAAGGTCGGTGCAACTCGTGCAGCATGCAGGTATAGGTCTGTGATGGTTTGCGTGTTCATCGCGGTTGTACCATAATCGTAACGCACACGGTTTCCTCCACCACATAAAACCAGAAATGTCGCGATGCTGAAGTTAGTGAATTTCTTGTGGGACATATTTGTATGTCGGTATCACTATCAGACATTCTTAGTCTTACCAGAAAAGCCTATATTGCGTTACTCAGATCAATCAAATAATATCATATTTTTTTTAACTCGAAATTAAAACGATATAAATATATTAAATAAACATTTTGGGCTCCATCATGCCATCTCCAAATCCGACCAACATCTTTATCCAGGAAATGGAATATAATTTGTTAACCATTCAGCTTTCCGACAGACAGGCCCAAGTTGGGATACTATATATAGTTGTCTGTAATCCCGTTTGCGTATGCGCTATTCCCAATTAAGTCACGATGCGCAATTTTGATATCGCGCGTGCCTGCTGTGCGCGACAGGGTGAAGCGTACATGCGCAGAAGAGTTATCGTTTGCAATGACTCGATCGAATCAGACTCCATTGACTCCAAAGTTCCAAACTGCTCTCTTTCGAGAACTTCACGCATACTGACAGTGGCACAAAATATGAAATGGTGTCGTGCCATTCTCATATATTAAACTGTTTTAAACTGTGATTAAATATTGTATTTATATATATCATGTCATAGAAATTAAGTTCAATGAACCTTCTGAGTTATCTCACTGACGTTATAAAATCATCTGACATTTGCACCCATTTTTGCTCGTACCTTCCACCGATCGGTACCGCGAATCTACTAAAGTGTTTGAAAAAGATTCGATTCGAGATTCGATTCGATTTCGAATCATTATCCTGATTCGATTCGAGATTCGATTCGATGTTGAAATTGCCGATTCGTCGGGCCCTAGTTCAAGACATACACCCATGATATAAGGGGAAACACTCTAAACCAAATATGATACTAATGGAAGTAATATAGTGTAAGTGGTATAGTGTGGAGTATTTCATCTTACACCTATGGGAGGCCAAATTCACATTTAATAATTAATTGTGCTAAAGCGCAATCAAGCACAATTAATTATTAAATGTGAATTTGGCCTCCCATAGGTGTAAGATGAAATACTCCTCACTATATCACCAGTGGTTACATGGTCTCGAAGAACCTTGATCGAGGTTTTTTACACAAATCGAGGTTTAGTACATGTACATCGATTTTGGGTTCTCCCTGACCTGTTTATAACTATCAGGTCGGGCACACATGCAAAATGATCTATTTAGCTCATTTCGTCTATCATAGCCCTATTGAGCTAATTTTTAATGCAAATTACACACCTCTATAGATTGCGGACAATAGAACGATAATACGAGTCGACACGAATCGATGTACTGGTGTAGAGGTCGCGTTGTAAATATAGAAGGCCGATGCTCTAGATCTCTTGGTCACGGTCGTTAGATGCTTTGTGTGATCACCGAAGTTAAGCAACGTCGAGCCCGGTTAGTACTTGGATGGGTGACCGGCTTTGGATTCCGTGTGCTGCCAACTTTCGGTGCGACTCCCGAACTTCACTCTCTCGTTCTGTTACACTGGGGGCTCGTCCGCTCCTCGGAGTCCGTGTCATGATGCGACCGCTCTGGGGGAGGACTCGGGTGAGATTCGATGAATCTCAAAAAGAACGGGGGAGTGGTGTAGCAGTGGCGTTGTAAATATAGAAGGCCGATGACTTCTCTGATCGAGAGGTCTAGATATCTTGGTCACGGTTGTTAGACGCTTTGTGTGATCACCGAAGTTAAGCAACGTCGAGCCCGGTTAGTACTTGGATGGGTGACCGGCTTGGGATTCCGGGTGCTGCCAACTTTCGGTGCGACTCCCGCACTTCTCTCTCTCTCATTCTGTTACACTGGTACATTATTTCGCTAGGTACTACTTAGTTCAGTCATGAACGTAGTGGGTATCCGCAGCAAACTGCGAAAGCGGTCATGTTGACCTAGGTACCACTCTGATGTCTACGAAGGTTAAAAAAAACTCCAGGACCCAGTCCGACCCACCATGGATTAAGCGCAGTCAATGAGTTTTTAATTAAGGTTTATTGACGTGAATATATCAGATTTCGTTAGAATATGTCCCAAATTTTCCATTTATATTCGCATGTAATATCTTTTTAAGGACTTTGCTAACCCAATTTCCCCAATTTTGATGGAGTCCAAAATAAAGGATTATGTTCACTTTTATTAGTAATCACAGTAACCAAACCCATGGATGCAACATTTTAAGAGTATAATTCATGGTGGATTATGTTAGAAATACAAAATGTGAAATTTATAGAAGTTTTTTAAATCTATTTTTTCAAACCCAAATTCAACAAACACAAAGTCCATATCTAATCTGATTTCTAGGTGTTCATATAGACCATAAACTAACTTGGAATGATCAAATCAAGCATATTCAAACTAAAATCTCAAAAAACATGGCCGTGTTGCTACGAGTCAAAAAACAAATAGGCAAATCAGCACTTATCTCACTATACCAGTGTTTAATTGCTCCTTATTTAAATTATTGCTGTGAAATCTGGGGAAATGTTTATAGCACCAGGCTTATCCCTCTCAGAACCCTTAAAAAAAAGCAATGAGAATAATTGATGGAGCTGGATACAGAAGTCATAGTACTCCAATATTCCAGAAGTATAAAATCCTGAAACTTGATGACTTGATTAAAACGAACACACTTGTTACAATGTACATGTATAAAGCTAAACATGATGAGCTTCTACCCCTAATTTACAAACATTCTTTGTCACTGTCAAAGGAACACATAAGCACAACACTCGACAAATTGAAAATTTCAGAGTTAATTACAGGAGAACTAATACTAAAGCATTTTGTACAAGAAACATTGGAACAACTCTATGGAATTCCCTAGATAAAAACCTAAAGAACTGCGAAAATACTTTTATATTCAAGAGAAAATATAACATCATCTTTTAGAAAATTACGTCGAATAGTAGTCCATTCAATGTAAAATCCAACTCAGGAATATTTCAGATATAAAAACAAAACAAAAGATTTGGATAGCCGGAAAATAAAAATAAAAATTCAAAAATAATTAACTTGTTTAACCCTGGGGGTTGCACCTTATAAGTGTAAACTTCTAGCTTCCCCCCTTCAACCAAATATCATATGTAAATAATGTAATACATTGGTATCACGCTTCCAACATTCTATTATTTACTACCGGTATGTATTATGTTGAAATGCATAATTATGTACTAATCTGTTATTTTGTTTATTGTATATTGTCTATTGAATATGTTGAATGAATAAATAACTTAACTTAACTTAAGAGCAAAATATGGGTATGTGTACTGAACACTGTGAAGAATGATGAACAATAAAATTACACTCACATTTCTTGAGTGATCGTTGGATTTTTGGCTTGGAAGCAGTAGTTTACAAATGGTAAATTTCATTGCTCAGTAATGCTATTTGGGAACTGAATTTGATGGGTCAAGTTAATGAAGCCAGCTGGGATAATGATTAGCAGGTGCTGACCTATGAGAATATTATCTCCTGATAGGTGACCTAGTTTCTGGGTTACAGGGTATCCCAAGATTGAGGATTACACAATTCTTTTGTCAAGAGATTCACAACACACCACTGTCCACAGCACAGAAGTTGGTCCACAGATATTAAAACTTAACTGTCACCTCCCAACAACCAGTGAATAGGCAAGTTACTCTATCATTTGTAAACAATTGGTTCTTCGTAATTTTATCAAAGAATGCTTGTTATCCCCGGCCAAATTTAAAATTTGCTGGGGATATAGTAATGGGTTCCGTCCATTTGTCCCGAATTTGTAAGTCATAACTTGAACAAATGTCAATGGATTTCAAAGATTTGTGGTATATGAGTTCACATGCCCATTACCTAGAATGAGTTCGCAAGTCAGGTCCGGCCGGATATTTTTACCGGAGTTATTGGACTTTGTTTATTATTTTTGTCAAATTTACCAAATAGCAAATAGACGACATCACAGTGCTCATTTCCACAAATCTCAACGGATTTCAAAGATATTTGGTATATGAGTTCACTTGAACAGTATCTAGAACGAGTTCGCAAACCAGGCCCGGCCGGATATTTTCAGCAGAGTTATTGGACTTTGTTTATTTTTTTGTGTGCAAATGGACGACGTCACAGGGCTCATTTCCACAAATGTCAACGGATTTCAAAGATTTTTTGAATATGAGTTCACATGACCAGTATCTAGAACGAGTTCGCAAACCAGGTCCGGCCGGATATTTTCAGCAGAGTTATTGGACTTTGTTTATTTTTTTGTGTGCAAATGGACGACGTCACAGGGCTCATTTCCACAAATGTCAACGGATTTCAAAGATTTTTGGTATATTCGTTCCCATGACCAGTACCTAAAACGAGTTTGCAAGCCAGGCTTTTTGACAAAATCCCACCTCTTGTTTAGCACATACTGAGAACGCAAACATTATTGAGAATGCACTTCCCCAACTGCACAATTCGGCGGGGGATACCACCGTCTGCGACTGCTTGTTAAATACATGTATGAATATTATTTTATTGTTCACCATTCTTCACAGTGTTCAGTACACATTGCCATATTTTTTTCTTAGATATGGACTTTGTGTTTGCTGATTTTGGGTTCGAAAAAATAGATTTTTTACATAATCCTTTATTTTGACTCCATCAAATTTAGTTGATGACTGCAATGTCATAATAAATAGTAAATTCAGGTTTCAACACAGGTAATCGAGGCACATCACTGAAACATACATGTTTGGCTTATGCAGGGTTTCCGCCAGGGGGCAATTAATGAGTCCATATTGGGAAAACACATAACGCGACGGGACGACCATGGTTCGTCCCGTCGGACGACCATGGTTCGTCCTGTCGGGCGAAAATTTTGTTATATGACACTGAAAAGAAGCTATTTCCTTGCACCTGAGTGTGCCACAAAGCATCGTGTATTATGCAAGTCGATCATTTCCGTGGGTGCATTAATTCTGTTGATGGTATCCAAATAGTTAGTCATTTAATTACGTACGTAAGACAGCCGTCTGATTGAAGACTATATACATGAACAAGCTACGAGTTTAATACAGTGTTTACAAATTTATAACATACAATAAGATTGCAACAGGTATAATAAATCTAAACATTAAAAGCATCTACGCATTGACCAATAATACCTAGCAAGGAGAATTGAATAACGTATTTCTTAGAATTTCAAGTAGCGTCCGTGAAAATGAAACTGACAGGATTATATATTCTGTCAATCATAAAACTATTTGTGCGCAGTGACATCATACTGCAGGAAATATTTATAGTGGCGAAATACGAATGGTAGAGAATTTTTTTACCTGGAACGCATGGCTAATAGTAGTTATTAGTCCAACAACTGATGACCGCAGCTATAGAACAGAGTTTTAGCCAACGTGTTATAAAATATAATTGAGTTTTTGGCGGGAAATGTGAACATGGGGGGGGGGGGGGGGGGGGGGGGGTATGTGTTCGTGTTTATCCTCCATGCATGTAAGATGGCTCAAATAAATGGTGTTCTCAATAATGTCGCTATTTGACACGCTCTTTCTTATTGTTTTTTCGGGAGATGGACTGTGTCGATTTCATTTTGTCAATATTAATAAAAATAAGTGTAGATATATAGCCTGTAGACACAGACAAGATTGAAAAAGTTTTTAATAGCGTCATTTATTTGTGAGTGAGTGGGATTTCCGGCAACAACCGATGTGGGGAATGGGTCCGTGGGACGGACCTGCAGGCGGCCTGGCGGAAACCCTGCCTTATGTCATGGTAGTCCAAAATTGACTATACGTTGAATGTATATCTTTATTATCCTGTAGATTTTCGACTAATGTCATGGTTGTTAATGTGTGTTCCCATACATGTACATTCCATCAGGTGCATATTGCATTCAAATTTCATTAAGTCGGACACAAATGCAACCAATCAGATTTGAGTTTGAGCTTACAAACAAAGTTGTCTAGACATTGCGCACAATATTATGTGACCATATGAAATTATGAATGAAGATTTTCATCTTAGATAAACAGATTTTCATAATTCTTTCTGACCTTTTCTAATGATAAATTATTCAAAACATATTAATTTTGAATTGCTCAAAAGGTATGTAATCTGTTGCAAGTCATGGAGTTTTTTGTTTCTTTGTAGACATCAGAGTGGTAGCCAACTAATGAACATCGATTCGTGTGTCGTATTTTTGTTCTATTGTCCCCATGTAAATCTCATTAAAAATGTAGCTCAATTAATGCTCAATACATATGTACTTGTTGGTAAAAACGTGCCAAAATAATTTTTAAAAATATAAAGTTTAAAATTTTATTTAAAAAATGTTTTTTGGCCATATAAATATGAAAAAATAAAAAAAAAAGAGTCCAATGTGGGCCATTATTTCAATGCGGCGGTGTCTGAGACTGAAACAATATTTTTTATTTGGCCTAAAATGCTCAAGCGTTTCAATGAACCCATAGATTTGACGATGTCTCTTCAATTCTGGAAGATTAAGTTTGTGAAATCTTTTACCATAACCATCAATGTTGAAATTAGCTACATTTTAAAGAATGTGTTTTTCTTTTATAGCCTTCGTTCATTAGTCGTCACTAATACAATACAGTCTCCATCATGGATGATGAAGGCCACAGTTCAAAGGTCGATTCATGTAACATGGATGATGAAGGCCACAGTTATAAGGTCGATTCATCTAACATGGCTGATGGAGGGAATAGTTCAAAGGTTCAATCATCCCACGTGTCTGATGAGGGGCATAGTTCAAAGGTCGAATCATCTAACATGGATGATGAAGTGAATAGTTCAAAGGTAGAATCATCTAACATGGATGATGAAGGCCACAGTTCAAAGGTCGATTCATCTAACATGGCTGATGGAGGGAATAGTTCAAAGGTTCAATCATCCAACGTGTCTGATGAGGGGCATAGTTCAAAGGTCGAATCATCTGACATGGATGATGGGGGGAATAGTTCAAAGGTCGATTCGTCCAACATGGCTGAAGGAGGGAATATTTCAAAGGTAGAATTGTCCAACATGGCTGATGAGGGGCACAGTTCAACAGTCGAATCATCCAATATGGCTGAAGAGAGGAGGAGTTCAAAGGTCGAATCGTCCAACATAGCTGATGAGGGGCACAGTTCAACAGTCGATTCATCCAATATGCCTGATGAGGGGAGGAGTTCAAAGGTCGAATCGTCCAACAAGGCTGATGAGGGGCACAGTTCAATGGTTGAATCATCCAATATGGCTGATGAGGGGAGTACTAGCAGTTCAAAGGTCGTTTCTACCAACAAGGCTGATGAGCGATGCAGTTCAATAATCGTACCATCCAATATGGCTGATGAGTGCTACAGTTCAACAGTCAAATCATCCAATATGGCTGATGAGCGCTACAGTTCAAAGGTCGATTCATCCAACATGGCTGATGAGCGCTACAGTTCAAAGGTCGATTCATCCAACATGGCTGATGAGAGGAGTAGTTCAAAGGTCGAATCATCCAACATTGGGAGTAGTTTGAAGGATTCATCTCTTAACCTAGATCTTACCTCAATCAAAGCTAAACTATCAGAGAAATCTGACCAAATTCTATCCATGATAAAAGATCGAACCAGCAAAAACCTGTCATCAGATAGTTGTGAAATTGAACCCGTGCTGCCTAAATTAACGACTTCATCCATCGAAATGGAAGAGAAAGATGTGCCCTTTATAGCCGATATCTTAACCGGTGAAGTGAAGGGGAGCAACTCTGCAGAGATATCTGCTGCGAAAGGATATTTTAACAAGACCAAAAAAAGCCGCAAAGGTCATAAAGATAGACTGAGTGACAGTTATAATTTGTTTCAGCGTTTGCCGGATATTATTCTGCCAAGGTTGACCGATGACGATATATCAACATGGACTGGCTTTGGCAATTTGACGGAGCCAGTAGAATCGGTCAGTGATTCTGAGAAAACTAGTTCGGGAAGTTCTTCTGATTCTAGCATGTCTCCAACAAATTTAGCAAGAACAAAGAAAAGATGTATGTTGAGTTCTAGTGATGTTAGCCGTAAAAGTGGGATGTTCTCTGATGGTAAGTCACACCAAATAATTAAACATTCTGTGTTCTCAGACACCTCCCTCATCACTCAGACACCTCCCTCATCACTCAGACACCTCTCTCGTCACTGTGTTCTCAGACACCTCCCTCATCACTCAGACACCTCCCTCATCACTCAGACACCTCCCTCATCACTGTGTTCTCAGACACCTCCCTCATCACTGTGTTCTCAGACACCTCCCTCATCACTCAGGCACCTCCCTCATCACTCAGACACCTCCCTCATCACTGTGTTCTCAGACACCTCCCTCATCACTCAGGCACCTCCCTCATCACTCAGACACCTCCCTCATCACTCAGACACCTCCCTCATCACTGTGTTCTCAGACACCTCTCTCATCACTCAGGCACCTCCCTCATCACTCAGACACATCCCTTACCATTCAGGCACCTCCCTCATCACTCAGACACCCCCTCATCACTCAGGCACCTCCCTCATCACTCAGGCACCTCCCTCATCACTCAGGCACCTCCATCATCACTCAGGCACCTCCCTCATCACTCAGGCACCTCCCTCATCACTCAGGCACCTCCCTCATCACTCAGGCACCTCCCTCATCACTCAGGCACCTCCCTCATCACTCAGGCACCTCCCTCATCACTCAGGCACCTCCCTCATCACTCAGGTACCTCCCTCATCACTCAGGCACCTCCCGCATCACTCAGGCACCTCCCTCATCACTCAGGCACCTCCCTCATCACTCAGGCACCTCCCTCATCACTCAGGCAGATCCCTCATCACTGAAATTTTCTTATAAAAAAAAGCTCATCAAACTTTGTTTTCAATACAGTATATTCTGTCTTAAATATTGGATTTGAACAACCGAAAAATTAGTTCTTTTTCGTTTCTGGAGGATGTTTTCCAGATTTTGTGAGAAAAAAATAAAAATAAATAGCCTTTCTCCCTCATTATCCCTCGCCTGATAAGTTTTCGGAGCAATGGGTTCTGTGACTTCTGTCTGTCTGTCCGTCCGTCTAGCCGTCTGTCTGTTCATCCCGAAAAATTGTCCAGGACTCCAGGGGTTATTTCAAACTACTATCAATGGATTTCAAGATTTTTGGTATGTGAGTTCACAAGGGGAATACATGGCCGGACATTTTCACCAGAGTTACTGCCCTTTGATTGTCAGTTTTTGGTGCTTAGATCCCACAAAAAGTTGTCCGCGGTTATTTCGTACAATTAACAACGAATTTCAAAGTTGTTTGGTATGTGAGTTTACAGAAGTAGTATCAGAAACGAGTTCGCAAACTTGGCCCGGTTGTACATTTTCGCCAGAGTTACGGCCCTTTGCTTGTCAGTTTTTGGCATTTGGCACCCATGATAAAGTTGTCCGGGGGTTAATTTGAACAATTATCAACGCATTGCAAAGATGTTTGGTATGTGAGTTCACAAAAGGAGTATAAGAAACTTGGCTCCATTGTACATTTTCACCAGAGTTACGGCCATTTGATTGTAATTTTTTGGCTTTGCAATTAAAATTTTATGCCTAAGCTGAAACAAATATTAACCAATCTCAAACAAATATTAACGGATTTCAATTATTTTTTATATTGTGAAAATGCCCATCCCCAACTTCGCCCACCTAGGAGGGGGATACTGCTGTCGGCTACTTCTTGTCTTACAATTGAGATAAAATTGCCTGAAAACTTGTTAATTTAATTTAAAGACATATTATGAACTTGTTCGAGTGTGATAACCTTATAAGTTAGTTCTCAGGCTCTATGCCAACCTGGGGAATGTAGCATTCTACTAACATCACCGAAAATTTCAAAGAAATCGACCGTACCACTCCTTAGAAAACCTCGTCTGAACTACGCTCAATTGTAAATATTTAAATCTTAATTCGGGACACAACAATCAGCAATGAACGAATGTAAATGATTTCGCCATCTAGCGTCATTGCAATTAATTAATATATAAGAATGATGGTGTGTGTTGTCAATTTGGATTAATATTCGTAAAAATGACTACTTCTATTTGCTCACCCTGCCGGGGTGTTTCACATCACTTTAATGGCCTAATAATTCTAGTAAAAGTGGGATGTTCTCCAGTGGTAAGTCAATGAAAACAGGCCTGAGAATATGGGTCAGCATCACTAAATTCACCCTCTGGGGACCTCATTCTGCTTAGGCGTTAAGCCTCATCTTCTCTGGAAAGTATGTTTATTATCAAATTAACAGGTTTTTTAGTTTCTTTAGAAACTTCTTTTCAAAGATGATTTATTTTAGTTTAGTATATCCCCAAATTATATAACCAGTACATAACCAAGGTGCCCAATGGGTGCACATCACAATATTCACCATCTGGAAACTTAATTCTGAGTCTAGGTCTCCCATAGCATTGATAGTTAACCTCATAACATTATCGTCAACTTTTAACCCAACAAAACGGCCAAAAACGCCCAAATAAAGCTTCAACAGCCTAAAATATCTTCCGTCTGTCTCAATAACACCATACAAATATGGATATCATTGGAACCGGTTCATTGACCACATTGTGATGGTTACAGTTATGCCCTGTGCCAATGCATTCTCTTATATATGCGAGTCGACCATAGGTCGCCTCGCATATATAAGAGAATGCATTGGCCTAAAAAAATTCTTTTTTTAACACTTTTTACCATTTTTTCTTAAATTCTTTAACAATTTTATAATTTTTTCTTACATTTTTTAACAATTTTTATAATATTTTTCTACATTCTTTGACCATTTTATCATTTTATCATTAACGCATTGGCATATGTGTTAAGCCAATGCATTCTCTTATATATGCGAGGCGACCTATGGTCGACTCGCATATATAAGAGAATGCATTGGCACAGGGCCGTTCTGTTGGGTAAAGGGTTAAGTGACTAATTTTTTATGGTTATCTTTTTCAGATGACAGTTCTTTTAGTCTTGGAGAAGGGACTTCGTCCCTTAGTGATTTTGAAGTGGACAAGGTTTCAGCTGGTAATAAAAAACCAAAGTAAGTTATTAGGCCTAAAAAAAAATCCTTGTTTACGATAATGGACTGAAAAACCATATGGCAGGTTAAACTTTTTGAGTTTTTTTCTGATCAATATCTTCCAATTATTTCAACAGTAAATACAGTGAATAAAGGCTGGTAAATACAGTGAATAAAGAAACCATCATTCAACTCTAACACAAACCATTTCAGGGACCACCCCAGAGGTCGACATGGGAGACAGGGATTACCCAGAGGGCGACATGGGAGATGGGGATTACCCAGAGGGTGACATGGGAGACGGACCACCCCAGAGGGTGACATGGGAGACAGGGACCACCCAGAGGGCGACATGGGAGACAGGGACCAGCCCAGAGGGCGACTTGGGAGACAGGGACCACCCAGAGGGTTACATGGGAGACAGGGACCACCCAGAGGGTGACATGGGAGACAGGGACCATCCCAGAGGGCAACATGGGAGACAGGGACCACCCCAGAGGGTGACATGGGAGACAGGGACCATCCCAGAGGGAGACAGGGACCACCCCAGAGGGCGACATGGGAGACAGGGACCACCCCAGAGGGTGATATGGGAGACATCTTCTCATTAAAATATGCCCTTTCTCCCTATTTTTGTCCCAGGGAGAAGTTACTTCTCACTCTTATACCCCGCTGGACAAAACAAGCGTCCATTGGCACCGCGGTGTATTTGTCGTTCGGCCATGGTGTCAGAGTTTGTAACTGCAGTTGAGCACCGCGGCCGAACGGCAAGTACACCGCGGCCGAACAGCAAGTACACCATGGTTAGATTTCTGGTTTGTATCATCTTTTTTTCAGTTTAATGAACGTACACCGCAGCAACTAAACCATGGCCGAATGACAAGTACACCGCGGCCCAACTGTAGATATCCGGTGGAGCTGCGGTGTAGTTGCATTTCTGCCGTGGTGGCAACGCTAACCCCACCGCGGTTAAGTGGACACTTGCAGGGTACCAGTTTGCATATTTCAATCCAGCAGTTTAGAAGTGTATTTACTGACTATAATGGTGTACTTCTCTCATTATAATCAGGGTCCGCGTCGGACCAAAATTTACTTTTGTCAAATAATTTGCCAAACGAAAATATTTATTGCCAAATTCTTTTAGAATTTGCCAAATGCTATCCCTGATAGTACAATTTTCTGCAACACTAAGTCTTGTTTCGATACTCGCGGTTTGAACGACCACAAGAGAATTATCTATGTAAACACCACCATACTAAAGACGAGTAATCCCTCCACTCATCGATACTAAATGCTATCAGATTAACTGCATCTTAATAGAGGTGTTAACTTTTCCTAAAACCAGTAATATAATTATATTTTAAGAGTTTCCTGAAAATGAATGGTATCGATTGACCAATATTTTTCAACTGTCTTGATGAATTAAAAAGTGACTTGCCAAAATTTTTGCCAAATGAAAATATTTTTTGCCAAATGTGAATTATTTTTGCCAATGGCAAATTTGGCAAGTGGCAGCTCGAACCCTGATTATAATGGTATATATAAATGGGCTCTTGTGTTGTATGAAAGGTAATGTTAGAGAGTAAATTGAATTTCAGCCTTTATGACTTCTCCCGGATAACAGTCCACTTCTCCCTATTAACCATGCCTTGAAATAGAGTGTCTGTCATTTGCCTCATTCTGCTTACATCTCAGCAGAATGAGGTTCCCAGAGGGTGAATTTTGTGATGCTAGCCCGCTAGCTAGGATAGGATATTTTATTTCAATATACACATATTAATACATGATACATTTGACAAATATTACATTGTATATTCGAGGGGGTGGCATAGTCAGGCTAGACTGTCTTACTGCCGCCCCCTTAAAGATGAAAAGATGTTACGATAGGCGGTCAGGGTTCTTTTTACAATGCACAGCTAAATAATTATGTATCTCACAATAGTTGCATTTAACTGGATTATATGCATGGAGGATATACGTCTAGATAAATCGATTATTGGTTACTCGATGGTTTGTCTCTTTCTTGTCAGTGAGATGTTCCTTGAAAGTCGAGTAGGAATGTGTTGAGTGAGGTTGTGGGGTAGCATCACTAAATTCACCCTCTGGAGACCTCATTCTGCAAATGACAGACACCCTATTTCAAGGCTTGCTATTAACCAAACATGGAGAAGTCACTTCTCTTAATTTTAATTCTTTAGGCTGGTCCCTGTACCAATTTGTCTTATTTTAGATTGGGGGTATACTGCGCGAGTCTGTCTGCTCATATATCTCAAACACGGATTATCAGGCTCTCGATGAAATTTGGTATGCACGTTTTGCATCAGGAGGGCTTTCAAAAGAGGGTTCATTGATGTTATTCACATTTTATATGTTATAACCTGCTTGGGTATCTGTACCAGAAATACATATCAAGGCGCTTTAGCACCGCAATCTGTATTTCTTGTACAGATACCCAAGCAGGTTATGACATATTTATAAACCGATTCACACCCAGAGGAAAGAGGAATTGAGCCACATTCAATTTGATGATTACCTATCAGTTACCATTCAATCAAAGTTTAATTGAATTGTTTGTGGTGAATAATTAGTCAAATGCTCCTTGACAATCTGGTCTATTGCGCCTGCATTATATATCAGCATTCATAAACCAATTTTGTCTCCGAATTTGAGAACTTTTTTTTATACAGGTAACGTGTTTCTTGATGAAACAAGGCAGGTCGTATTTATGAGTTTGCAATGAAAAATATTTGGAGTAACACTGTGAGTAATGCTATTTTTAGTGCATGAATTTTTGTCATCTTCATTCAGAGTTAACCTGACATCAATGTATACTCGCCCTCTAAAGTTCTAAAAATGGGTGGGCTTATCTACGATGACAACGCCATGATTTTTTGGGGAGCAAAAACATAGACGGCTTAATCTCAGGGATGAGCTTACTAACGGGTGTATACAGTAAAACATAGACTGGGCTTATCCTCGGGGATGGGCTTACTGATGGGTGTATACAGTAAAACATAGACTGGGCTTATCCTCAGGGATGGGCTTACTGATGGGTGTATACAGTAAAACATAGACTGGGCTTATCCTCCGGGATGGGGTTACTGATGGGTGTATAGAGTAAAACATAGACTGGGCTTATCCTCAGGGATGGTTTTACTGACGGGTGTATACAGTAATGAATCTCTTTTTCAGGTTGCCGCCAATCCAGAAAAAGATTACTGACTTTCATACAGTGAGTTTTGTTCTGTCTGTCTGTGAATTCTGTTTTATAAACTCACAATTTCCACAGCAATTTTATTAGAGAAAACATCTTTAGATGGAGGAGAGAACATTTTTTAACCCTTTACCCAACAGAAGGGCCCTGTGCCAATGCATTCTCTTATATATGCGAGTCGACCATAGGTCGCCTCGCATATATAAGAGAATGCATTGGCTTAACACATTACAAATTATAAAATTGTTAAAGAATGTAAGAAAAAATGGTAAAAAGTGTTAAAAAAAGATTTTTTTTAGGCCAATGCATTCTCTTATATATGCGAGGCGACCTATGGTCGACTCGCATATATAAGAGAATGCATTGGCACAGGGCTAACTGTAACTATCACAATGTGGTCAAGGAGCCGGTTCCAATGATATCCATATTTGTATGGTTCTATTGAGACAGACCGAAGATATTTTAGGCTGTTGAAGCTTGTTTTGGCCGGTTTGTTGGGTAAAGGGTTAAATAAGACCCGATTGGTGATTATTCCACATGATCCAGGTGAATGCAAATCTCATATATTCACCAGAAATCATTTATCGTAAATAAAAATAATTAAAACCAACACATTAATATCTCAATTATTCATATAAGCAACATTTGTTCATAACAAGTGGCCGCGTGGATACCAGAGAAGGTGGCGTAAAATATGGCTGCCGTTTTTCAGACGAGACACTAAGTAATTTTTATCCGAATTATAGCGAGACAATGTTGTCAAAAGTAGACAAATATATATATTTGTGAATCCAAGACATAGTAACATCACTTTAGGTAAAATTGGAACTTCGCGCACACAAGATGGCCACCAAAAAGTTTTACTGTTTTTCACTTATAGTTTCTAGATCAATTTCTGCTGTTCAATGGAACTGGTGGAGAATAGTGGTTTATTGTTTATGTTTCATGTTAACTGATCATTGGAGTAACGATTTATGACATTATTAAAGTCCTAGTTCCTTCGAACCCCTCAAAATGTCGATTTTACAGAACGTGGTATAAAATTTCAGCAACAATCGCCATTGGGACTCTAGTCATATATCAACACGAATTGTACAGAACTGGACGATGTAAGTGATGCATACAATTACCTATAAATATCACACCTCTATATAACCAAAATTATCACTGTTCGCTCAAAATAGCCACCAAAATATTACAAATAGTAGATATTGACCCAGTGGGGCATGCAATCGCTACCAGTTGTGTTATTATCAGTAAATGAATGCATGATATTGTCAAGTATATAAAATCAATAATTCTGTAAATTTTTCTGCTTGTTGCTATTATCATGCTCAAACAATTCTACTCAAGTTTATTGGTGATGATATTTAGTCATACCGCGATATAATTTTCAGTATCGCATTCGGTATTAAAATCTGGATACCGTGAAGCCCTAATAATATGTGACCCGCCATATCAAAACCAGTCGTAAGTCGTGATTTCTAATACTGAGTAAATACATAGAATATAAAAAAAAATGCCATTTGTATATAGTCCTACTCTGTCGACATAAAGTAGCATAAAGTGAAGTTTGTGTATATTAATGTGCTTTTGTAATTTGGACATATAGTGGTGTATATTTATTAAGAATTTAGCTAATTTGTTTGTCTTTACCGGTAAATGCGATTATCTCTGATATCTCTGGAATCGGTTTATGCTGACATACAAAATCCTATAACTTTGGACCGCAACAACACATAAAGTGTGTGACCTATGTAAAGCTTTTATCACATTCTCTAACATGTAGCACGTAACTCAAATAAAACAATTTTCGACTTACGACTAGTTTTGATATGACGGGTCACGTATACACCACGGTGGGGAATCACGTGGTTTCAAGGTTGGTGAGTACCACACATTCAAAATGTACAAAGACATATCATATTCGATGTTTGAAACAAATAATTTATGTTTTCTAGTTTCCTATTTTTGTATTATCATTTGACAGCTTCAGTCAAATTGAAATTTGTAATAAAATGGTTCAACGGGGGCCATTTTTCCAGACGAGGCTATGCCCGAGAATCAAAACACTTTTTTTTTGGCCTAATATATAATTTTCTAATTGAAAAATTATCATGAAATCAATTCATTATAAAAGTTCAATAGGAAACAAAATAATGTTTTTTGACACAAAACATAGCAGTTTGAATGTTACGAGCATATGCTATTTTTGAAACAAGTTGATACCGGTACCTTATTTGTTCGGAAAAACTTACATTTGAACATATGGAGCCCAGCCTGCCAGGCATTCACATAAACCCTGAATGTGACTAATCATCTGACATGTCCTTGATTAATCTGTCTTCAAAATCTCCTATATATTTTGAGAACTACGTAAATATATGTGTGTGTAAATATATTTGTCCTCTATAGCAGGGTTTCCGCCAGGCCAGCTGCGGGTCCGCTGCCCGGACCCATTCCCCCTGCCGACCTTTGCCTTGAAATCCCGCTCATACACAAATAAATGACGTTATTAAAAACTTATTCAGTCTTGTCTGTCTCGGCAGGCTATATATGATATCTAATCCTATTTTCATTAATATGACCAAATCGAATCGACACAGTCCATCTTCAGAAAAAAAAAATAACAGCAAGAACAATCGATAAATAGTGACACCCCACAAATAGTTCCACGGGATTTCCCCACGTGATTGGTGGGGAATTCCCTATCAAGGGAGATATCATTGGTTCAATTTACTTCAGAGTATGGGAACGTGGATCATAAAAACTGCCTCATTTATTATCTTGACGTGAATATTGACGAGGTGTTTGTACTAATTTATTCATCATTATTCCAACTTGTATAAAACATGTGTATAATTTGAGGCATGAGGAAACACACAAATATCGTATCATTTATAGTAATATAAAATTGCGACTTGCCTTACTGTTGTTTTAGGGCAATGGATCATTAATTTAGTGGTTGCCTCATTGTTGCGAACTGAAGCATGAAAATGCTTGGGCTAATGGCGATCATCATTAAAGAATCTTTGTGCAACATACACAAGTTTGCGGCTTCGTGTCAATGCCCCATTCAATGTAAGAGTTTGTCTAATGCTCGTTCCCGGGCTGGCTTAGATAATCATTCCGATGTGGTGTCATCTAGTAGAAGTTTGCAGACACATGCAGTTAACTGTGTCACAATAATAGAGATAATCAAAGCTATTATACCGCAGTCATTGAATATCATGCACATGTCCACGATTATTAGTCAGGTCAAGGACGCCCAATATTTTGCTGCTCTTTTGCAGTTGAATTATCAGATACTAATACAAATAATTTGATATAAATGTGTGAGACAGGGAATAAAATAAAGACACACAGACACAGTGAGAATGGGTTTGTTTATTTCTTTTTTTTAATATCGGATTTATCATTTTTAGATTTAGTTTGCGCCGGCATTTTGTCTTGTTGCTTACCTGTGATCGCCGTTTGTTTCTCAAAATCCTGATGAAAAATGCCCCTCATGACATACCGATCCATAAGTCGCAGGAAGTTTTTAATAAGGGAAATTGGGTTAGAAAATTGCGACTTATACATCGGCCGGTACGGTAAATGGCAAAATTACAGATAAATCGGTCTTCATATATTTAATTATTTACTGGGTTTCCCCCATAGCAGCTACCGGACCCATTCCCCCGACCCCTAGCGGAAACCCTGTCTATAGACTCCAAAACGGCTGGACCGATTGGGCTCAAACTTCCCATCTAAGGGTAAAAACCCACGGGAATCGTCATCGCAGTGTTTTGGAGAAGCTCAGAGCACCCCTGTTCTCCACTCTCAGACACCAAATACGGCACTGTGGGGGTTAATCACGTGATAATTTAATGAGCATTTGTATATGACGCATCGCTATAAAAGAGCGTTTGTTTACAATTCAACACAACGTTATCGCTCGAAATTTAGCATCGAAAAAATTTAATTTCTTTCATCAAAAACATAATTACGTGTTGGACTCTGTGTCATTTTAAGAATATGTAAGTATTACACACAGACACACGAAGTCTCAGCTTAAAATTTTGAAAAATAAGAGTTTTATCGACATAAATCGATTTTAATGGGAAATCCTATGTTAAAATTTAGCATCGAAATTTTTTTATTTCTTCCATCTAAAACATAATTACGTGTTGGACTGTGTCATTTTAAGAACATATAGGTATTACATGCAGACACACGAAGTCTCAGCTTGAAATTTTGAAAAATAACAGTTTTATCGACATAAATCGATTTGAATGCGAAATCCTATGTTAAAATTTAAATATTACGCCACTGGCGGCATTCGTCCCATGAAAATTCTATGGAAGCAAAATGGTCAACTCGGGACGGGTCAACCGATTGAGCCCAAACTTGTTACCTAGGGATATTTTTTTCCCGAAAGTGTCACGGACGGGTCAAATCGTGACCCCGATGTGACATTGACCTTCAAGCTGGTCAATTCAAGGTCAAATGGGGTAAAACTGGCGGATTTCTGTACTTTTGTCCGGGGAGTGTTTTGGACGGGTCAAATCATGACCACGACCTGACCTTTCCCTACAAAATTGTCAATCAAGGTCAAAACAGGGAAAAAATTGGTGATTTCGACGAAATTTGGTGCAAATGCAGCACAAGTGTCTCGGAACCTGTTGCAATTGCTTTTTCGAACAAAGTCATGGGACGAATGCCGCCAGTGGCGGGCTAACCTGCTAGTAATATATAATTTACCTGGATAGAAAAAGGTAAAGAGATGATACAATTGTTTAATATAGTGTATTGTATACATGTTTGATATCATCATGCTTGGGAATGCTTGACCTAATCCGAAGACATTCAGGCAAGATAACTCCCGCTCACGACTCTTGCCTAAAGTCCATTATATAGTAATGGGGCGGGACTCGGTCCAACAATAGCTTCATCCCAACCGATATTCCAAGCTGTTGTTGGCCTAACATTTGGCGTAGCTACCAAAACTCGATCTCGTTTCTCTGATACGATTCTTGATTTCTTTAACAGACTGCAAGTAGTGCGAATCTTACACCCAAGGACAGCCTGGGAGATCTTTTGGGAGAACTTATAGGAAAGGTAAGCAAAGTTACGAATAACTCATAAAATGGTTAAATGAACATATAAGCTCCTATTAGTGTGTAAAATAAACACATAAGATCACATTATTGTGTAAAATAAACACATAAGATCCTATTAGTGTGTAAAATAAACACATAAGCTCCTATTAGTGTGTAAAATAAACACATAAGCTCCTATTAGTGTTTAAAATAAACACATAAGATCCTATTAGTGTGTAAAATAAACACATAAGCTCCTATTAGTGTGTAAAATAAACACATAAGATCATATTAGTGTGTAAAATTAACACATAAGCTCCTATTAGTGTGTAAAATAAACACATAAGATCCTATTAGTGTGTAAAATAAACACATAAGCTCCTATTAGTGTGTAAAATAAACACATAAGCTCCTATTAGTGTGTAAAATAAACACATAAGCTCCTATTAGTGTGTAAAATAAACACATAAGATCCTATTAGTGTGTAAAATAAACACAAGATCATATTAGTGTGTAAAATAAACACATAAGCTCCTCATTGTGTGTAACATAAACACATAAGCTCCTATTAGTGTGTAAAATAAACACATAAGCTCCTATTAGTGTGTAAAATAAACACATAAGATCATATTAGTGTGTAAAATAAACACATAAGCTCCTATTAGTGTGTAAAATAAACACATAAGATCCTATTAGTGTGTAAAATAAACACATAAGATCCTATTAGTGTGTAAAATAAACACATAAGATCATATTAGTGTGTAAAATAAACACATAAGCTCCTCATTGTGTGTAAAATAAACACATAAGCTCCTATTAGTGTGTAACATAAACACATAAGATCCTATTAGTGTGTAAAATAAACACATAAGCTCTTATTAGTGTGTAAAATAAACACATAATCTCCTATTAGTGTGTAAAATAAACATAAGCTCCTATTAGTGTGTAAAATAAACACATAAGCCCCTATTAGTGTGTAAAATAAACATAAGCTCCTATTAGTGTGTAAAATAAACACATAAGATCCTATTAGTGTGTAAAATAAACACATAAGATCCTATTAGTGTGTATAATAAACACATAAGCTCCTCATTGTGTGTAAAATGAACACATAAGCTCCTCATAGTGTGTAAAATTAACACATAAGCTCTTCATAGTGTAGGGCTGGGCGATATTGGCCCCAAAAAATATCGCGATATTATTGTGACAACATCGCGATACACGATATTATCGCGATATTATTTTGGTATATTACAATTGGTAAGTACAATGTACAATATATGCAATATTTCATGAATAAAGTTTGCACAATACATTCCTACGTTTTATTTACAATTTGTGGGTCATGAGAGGTCGAGTAAATGTGTATTGAACAATTATCACTAACATCACAGTATACATGTATTTAATGACGACTCTTCTGCAACAATTGACAGTTTGCCGACAGAGAAACAATAACTTTGAAACAAAGGGATATAATCATATAACACGGCCCACTTGCGTTTTCGCATACATTTTTTAGAGTTATATCCCTTTGACCATAGCGCTCAACACCATGCGCATATTAAGCACCGCATTCGGTTTCAAATTTCCATTTTATTAATTCGTGAGGAATTGGTTGTTTGTGAGACTATTTATCAGTGGTAATTGGTAGTTGGTAGCACCGTGGGACTTCAATGTACATATACGGCAGCCCTGAGAATTAGCGTCGACAATGTCACAATGGGCAGTGCCGAGGCAAAAGCCGACGTGAAATGAATTTCCGTCGGCCTTTATTTTAGCTGAGGAAAATAAATATAGACAATCATGTTCAATTAGTTTGTGAATTTGACATTTGTTGAAGCGAAAGCAATGCCATGATCCGTATGGCACATGCCACAAAATCATTTTACTCGCAATTTGCACACATTGAGACGATCAGCTAGACTAAGTGTGGTCAATATAAAATCTGACATCATAATCCGTCTCCAAGCAACCGGTTACAGTTGATAGAGCAAGCTACACCAACTTGTAAGGAGGTCATTGTGCCAGTCGCATGCGCGCGACATACCAATCTCACAGTGTAGCCAACTGATGCTACTAGTATCTCTTTGATGTTTCCGACGAAGCATATCGAACTTGACAAGCACATGCTCCGATGTTTAAAAACATTTTCGACTGCGTATTTCCGGGAAGTTTGGGACTATTATACTTACTCTAACTTCGCTGTTTGTTGGGACCATATGATGGGTTTCAACCTACATGGAGAATATTACAACTTGGGACGGTATTACGATATTTTTATTTCAGACGATATTATTGACGATATCAAAATTAAAACCGGCTATACCCGATATACCGTCATACCGCCCAGCACTATCATAGTGTGTAAAATGAACACATAAAAACTGACATATTTTCAGGGGTGACATGCAATAGACAGCTGATTAACTGGACATCAAAATGGGAACCAATGAAAACATATTTACACATTAACCCTTTACCCAACAAACCGGTCAAAACCGGCCAAATAAAGCTGCAACAGCCTAAAATATCTTCGGTCTGTCTCAATAGAACCATACAAATATGGATATCATTGGAACCGGCTCCTTGACCACATTGTGATAGTTACAGTTAGCCCTGTGCCAATGCATTCTCTTATATATGCGAGTCGACCATAGGTCGCCTCGCATATATAAGAGAATGCATTGGCCTAAAAAAAATCTTTTTTTAACACTTTTTACCATTTTTCTTACATTCTTTAACAATTTTATAATTTTTAATGTGTGTTAAGCCAATGCATTCTCTTATATATGCGATAAGGGTTGGGTAAAGGGTTAATTTTAAGCTTTGTTTTCTCAGAGATATCCTTCAAATTTGCCGCCTTCGTTTGGGGGGGGGGGGGGTGAGGCCACCTTCGTTTGGGGGGGGGGGGCGAGGCCACCTTCGTGGGGGGACATTTTGGTCAGCGATCTTTCATTTAACATTTAGAATTAACTCATTGTGTGCCAGGTCTCCTGAGGGGAATCGATATCTGTACGCCAGGTCTCCTGGGAAAAAAAGAACATTATTCACACTAACTATATATTTAGTTTGACTATTCAATATAGGACAGAATCGAATTGACAGCAGGCATTGCTAGTATAGGCCCTATCCATGACCTGCTTTTAAACTCCATGTCTGGTACTCGGGGCTCATCATAGGTAAAAAATTTCATGTTGCCATGGCAACAATTACTTAAAATTGCCACCGATTGACTGAAATCACAAAGTTGTTTTGTGTGGCCATCTAAATAATTTATTCAGTGTAGTTTTAGACATTAATTTTGCTGGTGGAATAACATAGCATTTTAGAATGTCAATTAGGATCCGGGGTGGGGGGGGTGGGGGAGGGGTAATCGGTGTGACTAAACGAATTTTGTGAATGGGATGACGTTTACAATGAACACTCTCCGAGAAAAGCAGATTATTAAATTGAAAACTATTTGGAAATGTATTGTTTCGTTCTTTTTGGCCTATAATAGTCGCACTTTCCGCGGTGGGACGTACTTCCAGTTTGTACTGTATCTAGGTGACAATGCCACATATTAGGACATCGGATCAACCCGGTGACGATTATATCCGATTCAGCGCATCGACCCCCCCCCCCCCTCCATACCAAATTTCAGTTCGATATCGTAAACAATGTAAGAGCAATATACTGACAATTTTTTTCTATAGTAAATTCTCATTGTAATTTGGCGAACCCCTTAAGGTACAGAGTTTGATTGACATATTGTGTACGTTGTCGACATCAGCGTTCCTGTGTCGTTTGGTGTCAAACCAAGTTTACGATGGATCAGGGCATGCCCAACTTTATAGGAATCGACCTTTACGCAATTAAAATCGGTTTCCAATTAACAAATTTGTACGCTGTATCCGTTGAACTCTTAGAGAGTTTGAACTCTGCAAGTCTAAGTCACGCCCACAGATCACATCAATGTACATAAGTTTGGGACTATTATACTTACTCTAACTTCGCTGTTTGTTGGGACCATATGATGGGTTTCAACCTACATGGAGAATATTACAACTTGGGACGGTATTACGATATTTTTATTTCAGACGATATTATTGACGATATCAAAATTAAAACCGGCTATACCCGATATACCGTCATACCGCCCAGCACTATCATAGTGTGTAAAATGAACACATTAAAACTGACATATTTTCAGGGGTGACATGCAATAGACAGCTGATTAACTGGACATCAAAATGGGAACCAATGAAAACATATTTACACATTAACCCTTTACCCAACAAACCGGTCAAAACCGGCCAAATAAAGCTGCAACAGCCTAAAATATCTTCGGTCTGTCTCAATAGAACCATACAAATATGGATATCATTGGAACCGGCTCCTTGACCACATTGTGATAGTTACAGTTAGCCCTGTGCCAATGCATTCTCTTATATATGCGAGTCGACCATAGGTCGCCTCGCATATATAAGAGAATGCATTGGCCTAAAAAAAATCTTTTTTTAACACTTTTTACCATTTTTCTTACATTCTTTAACAATTTTATAATTTTTAATGTGTGTTAAGCCAATGCATTCTCTTATATATGCGAGGCGACCTATGGTCGACTCGCATATATAAGAGAATGCATTGGCACAGGGCCCTTCTGTTGGGTAAAGGGTTAATTTTAAGCTTTGTTTTCTCAGAGATATCCTTCAAATTTGCCGCCTTCGTTTGGGGGGGGGGGGGGGGGGGGGGGGTGAGGCCACCTTCGTTTGGGGGGGGGGGGGGCGAGGCCACCTTCGTGGGGGGACATTTTGGTCAGCGATCTTTCATTTAACATTTAGAATTAACTCATTGTGTGCCAGGTCTCCTGAGGGGAATCGATATCTGTACAGCAGGTCTCCTGGGAAAAAAAGAACATTATTCACACTAACTATATATTTAGTTTGACTATTCAATATAGGACAGAATCGAATTGACAGCAGGCATTGCTAGTATAGGCCCTATCCATGACCTGCTTTTAAACTCCATGTCTGGTACTCGGGGCTCATCATAGGTAAAAAATTTCATGTTGCCATGGCAACAATTACTTAAAATTGCCACCGATTGACTGAAATCACAAAGTTGTTTTGTGTGGCCATCTAAATAATTTATTCAGTGTAGTTTTAGACATTAATTTTGCTGGTGGAATAACATAGCATTTTAGAATGTCAATTAGGATCCGGGGTGGGGGGGGGTGGGGGAGGGGTAATCGGTGTGACTAAACGAATTTTGTGAATGGGATGACGTTTACAATGAACACTCTCCGAGAAAAGCAGATTATTAAATTGAAAACTATTTGGAAATGTATTGTTTCGTTCTTTTTGGCCTATAATAGTCGCACTTTCCGCGGTGGGACGTACTTCCAGTTTGTACTGTATCTAGGTGACAATGCCACATATTAGGACATCGGATCAACCCGGGTGACGATTATATCCGATTCAGCGCATCGACCCCCCCCCCCTCCATACCAAATTTCAGTTCGATATCGTAAACAATGTAAGAGCAATATACTGACAATTTTTTTCTATAGTAAATTCTCATTGTAATTTGGCGAACCCCTTAAGGTACAGAGTTTGATTGACATATTGTGTACGTTGTCGACATCAGCGTTCCTGTGTCGTTTGGTGTCAAACCAAGTTTACGATGGATCAGGGCATGCCCAACTTTATAGGAATCGACCTTTACACAATTAAAATCGGTTTCCAATTAACAAATTTGTACGCTGTATCCGTTGAACTCTTAGAGAGTTTGAACTCTGCAAGTCTAAGTCACGCCCACAGATCACATCAATGTACATAAGTTTGGGACTATTATACTTACTCTAACTTCGCTGTTTGTTGGGACCATATGATGGGTTTCAACCTACATGGAGAATATTACAACTTGGGACGGTATTACGATATTTTTATTTCAGACGATATTATTGACGATATCAAAATTAAAACCGGCTATACCCGATATACCGTCATACCGCCCAGCACTATCATAGTGTGTAAAATGAACACATTAAAACTGACATATTTTCAGGGGTGACATGCAATAGACAGCTGATTAACTGGACATCAAAATGGGAACCAATGAAAACATATTTACACATTAACCCTTTACCCAACAAACCGGTCAAAACCGGCCAAATAAAGCTGCAACAGCCTAAAATATCTTCGGTCTGTCTCAATAGAACCATACAAATATGGATATCATTGGAACCGGCTCCTTGACCACATTGTGATAGTTACAGTTAGCCCTGTGCCAATGCATTCTCTTATATATGCGAGTCGACCATAGGTCGCCTCGCATATATAAGAGAATGCATTGGCCTAAAAAAAAAATCTTTTTTTAACACTTTTTACCATTTTTCTTACATTCTTTAACAATTTTATAATTTTTAATGTGTGTTAAGCCAATGCATTCTCTTATATATGCGAGGCGACCTATGGTCGACTCGCATATATAAGAGAATGCATTGGCACAGGGCCCTTCTGTTGGGTAAAGGGTTAATTTTAAGCTTTGTTTTCTCAGAGATATCCTTCAAATTTGCCGCCTTCGTTTGGGGGGGGGGGGGGGGGGGGGGGGGCGAGGCCACCTTCGTTTGTGGGGGCGAGGCCACCTTCGTGGGGGGACATTTTGGTCAGCGATCTTTCATTTAACATTTAGAATTAACTCATTGTGTGCCAGGTCTCCTGAGGGGAATCGATATCTGTACGCCAGGTCTCCTGGGAAAAAAAGAACATTATTCACACTAACTATATATTTAGTTTGACTATTCAATATAGGACAGAATCGAATTGACAGCAGGCATTGCTAGTATAGGCCCTATCCATGACCTGCTTTTAAACTCCATGTCTGGTACTCGGGGCTCATCATAGGTAAAAAATTTCATGTTGCCATGGCAACAATTACTTAAAATTGCCACCGATTGACTGAAATCACAAAGTTGTTTTGTGTGGCCATCTAAATAATTTATTCAGTGTAGTTTTAGACATTAATTTTGCTGGTGGAATAACATAGCATTTTAGAATGTCAATTAGGATCCGGGGGTGGGGGGGGGTGGGGGAGGGGTAATCGGTGTGACTAAACGAATTTTGTGAATGGGATGACGTTTACAATGAACACTCTCGAGGAAAAGCAGATTATTAAATTGAAAACTATTTGGAAATGTATTGTTTCGTTCTTTTTGGCCTATAATAGTCGCACTTTCCGCGGTGGGGACGTACTTCCAGTTTGTACTGTATCTAGGTTACTGTATCTAGGTGACAATGCCACATATTAGGACATCGGATCAACCCGGTGACGATTATATCCGATTCAGCGCATCGACCCCCCCCCCCCCCCCCCCCCCCTCCATACCAAAATTTCAGTTCGATATCGTAAACAATGTAAGAGCAATATACTGACAATTTTTTTCTATAGTAAATTCTCATTGTAATTTGGCGAACCCCTTAAGGTACAGAGTTTGATTGACATATTGTGTACGTTGTCGACATCAGCGTTCCTGTGTCGTTTGGTGTCAAACCAAGTTTACGATGGATCAGGGCATGCCCAACTTTATAGGAATCGACCTTTACCCAATTAAAAATCGGTTTCCAATTAACAAATTTGTACGCTGTATCCGTTGAACTCTTAGAGAGTTTGAACTCTGCAAGTCTAAGTCACGCCCACAGATCACATCAATTTTCACCACCTGTTTTCATACGACTGTATCTCCTAAACGCCTCGACATGCGGAGCTGCCTGATGCGTCATTTGAACGGAGACATGCTGGGCTATACCCTGATGTACAAGTTGAATCTGCGAATGCGCGTATATACAGAAACCCCCCCCCCCCCTTGAAAATTAAACAAACGCTTCTCCCAAAATGTGACTTGTAGTATGCAGGGTTCTAATCATGTGCAAACAGATTGAAATTGTGAGATTGGATTAGAAGTCAGAATGTTACAAACGGTGTGTGTTGGGCGACGAGTTATCTCGTCGCCGCTGCTCAGATGGTGTCTTTTCGGGCGACGAGATATCTCGTCGCTGGCACTCAATGAGTTAACTTCTGTTTGTCTTGTTTGAAAATTTAATTTGATTTGTGGAAAAGGGAGTGACAAGTTCAAAAATCAACATAATGCGTATGATATGCCGTCAATTTTTACCTACTCCCCTGCCCACCTACCCATATTTTTGTTCAGTCCATTAATGGAAACAAAGGCCTTTTTTTAGTCCCTGTGAAATGAAATGAAATGTGTCTTAGAGTCTGTCCTAAAGTTACTTTTAAATCAGCTGTTGAACTTTATTTCAGAATGACGCTGTAGTGAAGGGCATGGAAATAAGAACAAAGTTAAAGGTAAATAATAATTATAATAAAATAAATCTACAGTTCAGATTGAGCTCATACAAAACAATTTCAGGGCAATCACTAAAATAAGATAGTTAAAGGTAATTACTACTACATGTACTACTACTGATACGATTAATCCTTGATTGGAAATTATCCAACTATAATGGCCATTGAAGTACAAATTTGACCATTTGGCCGAAAGTATGAAAAAAAAAACAATTTCCGAAATTATGAACAAAAAAATTATTTTTGGTCTAAAAACAAATATACATGTATTTGCACAACATTTTTGTTGGAAAATCCAACTATCAGAATATCTGACCATTCAACTGTTTTGACACCAAATCACCCCATTACCATGTTCTTAGTTCACACCGCTGGGGGCAATTTGCTCGCAAAAATAAGAAATTCAGTCCATTCGATTAGTCATATATAATCCATTTTCAGTAATCTTTTCAAAGTTTTGTTAGATTCTTTTTGGGAATTTGTACATGCAATAAAGTTAAAAATAAATTTGTGTTAAACTGATGTTTTTTTTCTTTTGCAGGAGGATATCAAGAAGGGTGGTGTTATAAACTTCACTCATGCGATGCCAAAGGCCGCTGATGGTAGGTACAGTAATGATTAAACCTTTCTATACTAAAGCATCATTTGCACAACTAATTTTCGGGACAATTTTGTTTAAACTTATCATATATATCAATCAGCATGGGAACCTGCGCACCTGCAATATTGAGTTTGGTCAGACTCATTTTGGGAGAGTTATTGCCCTTTTTCGACATAGAATCGTACATCCTGGGAAACATCGTTTGTCCGAGCCTGTATTCCGTCATTTTCCAGCCATTTTTTAAAAACTTGGCACAGATGTCAACCAGCATGGGAACCGGTGATATTGAGTTAGTCAGAGTCATTTTGGTGGAGTTATTGTCATTTTTCGAAATAGAAATGTTTTTGTTATGTTTTTTATTTTAGAGTTATTGACCCTTTCTCGACACATTGAAAATGTGCAACATATTTAGTGAATATGCACTTTGTATCAATTCCTCCTACGGTTTGCAGTATAGGGATCTGAAACCCATAAATCCTTCAAACCGGCCACCTTCTTCAGGGGACATTTTGGTCAGCGACATTTTATTTATTGGAAAAATCACATTAAAACTACATAATGTCTGAAAAGACGAATCAGGAGTATTTATGTCTGCCAAATTATTGAAAACGTGGTTGAATAATATTTGTTTTTTTTAGGTTATTTTGGGCCTTTACCCAATAAAATAGTCCTGCAAATGGCTACCAAAAAACTAAAATATTCAATGAAAAATGTTTGATTTATGTTCTCGCAGACAGTCATGATTTAGGATGGTAGACTGAGCGCATACCCTAGTTGGGATCATAGTCTAGATAATGCAGTGTGTTTTTTTTTTAATATTTCCTGTCATACTGCCTATCGACCTCATGAAAAAAGTGTTGTTTTTATTTTTTTTAAACCACTTTTTTTCATAATTTCGAACATGTCTCTCATATTGTGAAGGTAAACACATATTGTTATAATACTTTTGCATACATTGGTTATAAATGATAATGATCTTTGCCTTCAAATTGATTGTTTGAAATTAAGATTTTTTGAAAATTCACAAATGGGGCGCCTCCTTAAACCTTTCAGTGCCAGGTCCGATTTTTGTATCAACCCATATACCCTGTGCCAATGCATTCTCTTATATATGCGAGTCGACCATAGGTCGCCTCGCATATATAAGAGAATGCATTGGCCTAACATTTTTTTTTTTTTTTTTTTAACAATTTTTTTCAATTTTAATCATTTATTCTTATATTCTTTAACAGACTTATTTTGTAGGTTTAGGGCCGATGAGATCGGCCCCTGGCACTCAAAGGGTTAATGCTGCCCAGTGCATTGGTTAATAACCCAGAACATAATATAAGGTGACTTGAGTGCTGCCATAATTTAATGAGGAAATAAATACACAGCTCACCACGACATGAAAATAAGAAGAAATTCCTGCTATTTTTCGAATGTTCTTGATAATAATCGTTTAACAAACGGCGGCATTGTTTCAGTGATTGATATTATATCTCAACTCAAATAAAATTTATAATTTACAGATGAACTTAATGAGGAAATGAAAGACTTTGTAGAAGAGGTAAGAATTTAATTGTTATCATGTATAGAGATCTACCATCACAATTTAATCCTGTCATTTTCTGAGCCATGAAACCTATAAGAATTTCATTGTTATCATGTATAGAGATCTGCCATCACAATTTAATCCTGTCATTTTCTGAGCCATGAAACTTTTAAGAATTTCATTGTTATCATGTATAGAGATCTGCCATCACAATTTAATCCTGTCATTTTCTGAGCCATGAAACCTATAAGAATTTCATTGTTATCATGTATAGAGATCTGCCATCACAATTTAATTCTTTAATTTTCTGAGCCATGAAACCTTTAAGAATTTCATTGTTATCATGTATAGAGATCTGCCATCACAATTTAATTCTTTCATTTTCTGAGCCATGAAACCTATAAGAATTTCATTGTTATCATGTATAGAGATCTGCCATCACAATTTAATTCTTTCATTTTCTGAGCCATGAAACCTATAAGAATTTCATTGTTATCATGTATAGAGATCTGCCATCACAATTTAATCCTGTCATTTTCTGAGCCATGAAACTTTTAAGAATTTCATTGTTATCATGTATAGAGATCTGCCATCACAATTTAATTCTTCCATTTTCTGAGCAATGAAACCTTTAAGAATTTCATTGTAATCATGTATAGAGATCTGCCATCACAATTTAATCCTGTCATTTTCTGAGCCATGAAACCTATAAGAATTTCATTGTTATCATGTATAGAGATCTGCCATCACAATTTAATCCTGTCATTTTCTGAGCCATGAAACTTTTAAGAATTTCATTGTTATCATGTATAGAGATCTGCCATCACAATTTAATTCTTCCATTTTCTGAGCAATGAAACCTTTAAGAATTTCATTGTAATCATGTATAGAGATCTGCCATCACAATTTAATCCTGTCATTTTCTGAGCCATGAAACCTATAAGAATTTCATTGTTATCATGTATAGAGATCTGCCATCACAATTTAATCCTGTCATTTTCTGAGCCATGAAACCTATAAGAATTTCATTGTAATCATGTATAGAGATCTGCCATCACAATTTAATCCTGTCATTTTCTGAGCAATGAAACCTTTAAGAATTTCATTGTAATCATGTATAGAGATCTGCCATCACAATTTAATCCTGTCATTTTCTGAGCCATGAAACCTATAAGAATTTCATTGTAATCATGTATAGAGATCTACCATCACAATTTAATCCTGTCATTTTCTGAGCAATGAAACCTTTAAGAATTTCATTGTTATCATGTATAGAGATCTGCCATCACAATTTAATCCTGTCATTTTCTGAGCCATGAAACCTATAAGAATTTCATTGTTATCATGTATAGAGATCTGCCATCACAATTTAATTCTTCCATTTTCTGAGCCATGAAACCTATAAGAATTTCATTGTTATCATGTATAGAGATCTGCCATCACAATTTAATTCTTCCATTTTCTGAGCAATGAAACCTTTAAGAATTTCATTGTTATCATGTATAGAGATCTGCCATCACAATTTAATTCTTCCATTTTCTGAGCCATGAAACCTTTAAGAATTTCATTGTTATCATGTATAGAGATCTGCCATCACAATTTAATTCTTTCATTTTCTGAGCAATGAAACCTTTAAGAATTTCATTGTTATCATGTATAGAGATCTGCCATCACAATTTAATCCTGTCATTTTCTGAGCCATGAAACCTATAAGAATTTCATTGTTATCATGTATAGAGATCTGCCATCACAATTTAATTCTTTCATTTTCTGAGCCATGAAACCTTTAAGAATTTCATTGTTATCATGTATAGAGATCTACCATCACAATTTAATCCTGTCATTTTCTGAGCCATGAAACCTATAAGAATTTCATTGTTATCATGTATAGAGATCTGCCATCACAATTTAATTCTTTCATTTTCTGAGCCATGAAACCTTTAAGAATTTCATTGTTATCATGTATAGAGATCTGCCATCACAATTTAATCCTGTCATTTTCTGAGCCATGAAACCTTTAAGAATTTCATTGTTATCATGTATAGAGATCTACCATCACAATTTAATCCTGTCATTTTCTGAGCCATGAAACCTATAAGAATTTCATTGTTATCATGTATAGAGATCTGCCATCACAATTTAATCCTGTCATTTTCTGAGCCATGAAACCTTTAAGAATTTCATTGTTATCATGTATAGAGATCTACCATCACAATTTAATCCTGTCATTTTCTGAGCCATGAAACCTATAAGAATTTCATTGTTATCATGTATAGAGATCTGCCATCACAATTTAATCCTGTCATTTTCTGAGCCATGAAACCTTTAAGAATTTCATTGTTATCATGTATAGAGATCTGCCATCACAATTTAATCCTGTCATTTTCTGAACCATGAAACCTTTAAGAATTTCATTGTTATCATGTATAGAGATCTGCCATCACAATTTAATTCTTTCATTTTCTGAGCCATGAAACCTTTAAGAATTTCATTGTTATCATGTATAGAGATCTGCCATCACAATTTAATCCTGTCATTTTCTGAGCCATGAAACCTATAAGAATTTCATTGTAATCATGTATAGAGATCTGCCATCACAATTTAATCCTGTCATTTTCTGAGCCATGAAACCTATAAGAATTTCATTGTTATCATGTATAGAGATCTGCCATCACAATTTAATTCTTTCATTTTCTGAGCCATGAAACCTATAAGAATTTCATTGTTATCATGTATAGAGATCTGCCATCACAATTTAATCCTGTCATTTTCTGAACCATGAAACCTTTAAGAATTTCATTGTTATCATGTATAGAGATCTGCCATCACAATTTAATCCTGTCATTTTCTGAGCCATGAAACCTTTAAGAATTTCATTGTTATCATGTATAGAGATCTGCCATCACAATTTAATCCTGTCATTTTCTGAGCCATGATACCTTTAAGAATTTCATTGTTATCATGTATAGAGATCTGCCATCACAATTTAATCCTGTCATTTTCTGAGCCATGAAACCTTTAAGAATTTCATTGTTATCATGTATAGAGATCTGCCATCACAATTTAATCCTGTCATTTTCTGAGCCATGATACCTTTAAGAATTTCATTGTTATCATGTATAGAGATCTGCCATCACAATTTAATCCTGTCATTTTCTGAGCCATGAAACCTTTAAGAATTTCATTGTTATCATGTATAGAGATCTGCCATCACAATTTAATCCTGTCATTTTCTGAGCCATGAAACCTTTAAGAATTTCATTGTTATCATGTATAGAGATCTACCATCACAATTTAATCCTGTCATTTTCTGAGCCATGAAACCTATAAGAATTTCATTGTAATCATGTATAGAGATCTGCCATCACAATTTAATCCTGTCATTTTCTGAGCCATGAAACCTTTAAGAATTTCATTGTTATCATGTATAGAGATCTGCCATCACAATGTAATCCTGTCATTTAGCCATGAAACCTTTAAGAATTTCATTGTTATCATGTATAGAGATCTGCCATCACAATGTAATCCTGTCATTTAGCCATGAAACCTTTAAGAATTTCATTGTTATCATGTATAGAGATCTGCCATCACAATTTAATCCTGTCATTTTCTGAGCCATGAAACCTATAAGAATTTCATTGTTATCATGTATAGAGATCTGCCATCACAATTTAATTCTTTCATTTTCTGAGCCATGAAACCTATAAGAATTTCATTGTTATCATGTATAGAGATCTACCATCACAATTTAATCCTGTCATTTTCTGAGCCATGAAACCTTTAAGAATTTCATTGTTATCATGTATAGAGATCTGCCATCACAATTTAATCCTTTCATTTTCTGAGCCATGAAACCTTTAAGAATTTCATTGTTATCATGTATAGAGATCTACCATCACAATTTAATCCTGTCATTTTCTGAGCCATGAAACCTTTAAGAATTTCATTGTTATCATGTATAGAGATCTGCCATCACAATTTAATCCTTTCATTTTCTGAGCCATGAAACCTATAAGAATTTCATTGTTATCATGTATAGAGATCTACCATCACAATTTAATCCTGTCATTTTCTGAGCCATGAAACCTTTAAGAATTTCATTGTTATCATGTATAGAGATCTGCCATCACAATTTAATCCTTTCATTTTCTGAGCCATGAAACCTTTAAGAATTTCATTGTTATCATGTATAGAGATCTACCATCACAATTTAATCCTTTCATTTTCTGAGCCATGAAACCTTTAAGAATTTCATTGTTATCATGTATAGAGATCTACCATCACAATTTAATCCTGTCATTTTCTGAGCCATGAAACCTTTAAGAATTTCATTGTTATCATGTATAGAGATCTGCCATCACAATTTAATCCTGTCATTTTCTGAGCCATGAAACCTTTAAGAATTTCATTGTTATCATGTATAGAGATCTGCCATCACAATTTAATCCTGTCATTTTCTGAGCCATGAAACCTATAAGAATTTCATTGTTATCATGTATAGAGATCTACCATCACAATTTAATCCTGTCATTTTCTGAGCCATGAAACCTATAAGAATTTCATTGTTATCATGTATAGAGATCTGCCATCACAATTTAATCCTTTCATTTTCTGAGCCATGAAACTTTTAAGAATTTCATTGTAATCATGTATAGAGATCTGCCATCACAATTTAATCCTGTCATTTTCTGAGCCATGAAACCTATAAGAATTTCATTGTTATCATGTATAGAGATCTGCCATCACAATTTAATCCTTTCATTTTCTGAGCCATGAAACTTTTAAGAATTTCATTGTAATCATGTATAGAGATCTGCCATCACAATTTAATCCTGTCATTTTCTGAGCCATGAAACCTATAAGAATTTCATTGTTATCATGTATAGAGATCTGCCATCACAATTTAATCCTGTCATTTTCTGAGCCATGAAACCTTTAAGAATTTCATTGTTATCATGTATAGAGATCTGCCATCACAATTTAATCCTGTCATTTTCTGAGCCATGAAATCTATAAGAATTTCATTGTTATCATGTATAGAGATCTGCCATCACAATTTAATCCTGTCATTTTCTGAGCCATGAGACCTATAAGAATTTCATTGTTATCATGTATAGAGATCTGCCATCACAATTTAATCCTGTCATTTTCTGAGCCATGAAACCTTTAAGAATTTCATTGTTATCATGTATAGAGATCTGCCATCACAATTTAATTGTTTGATTTTCTGAGCCATGAAACCTATAAGAATTTCATTGTAATCATGTATAGAGATCTACCATCACAATTTAATCCTGTCATTTTCTGAGCCATGAAAACTTTAAGAATTTCATTGTAATCATGTATAGAGATCTGCCATCACAATTTAATTCTTTCATTTTCTGAGCCATGAAACCTATAAGAATTTCATTGTAATCATGTATAGAGATCTACCATCACAATTTAATCCTGTCATTTTCTGAGCCATGAAACCTTTAAGAATTTCATTGTTATCATGTATAGAGATCTGCCATCACAATTTAATCCTGTCATTTTCTGAGCCATGAAACCATTAAGAATTTCATTGTTATCATGTATAGAGATCTACCATCACAATTTAATCCTGTCATTTTCTGAGCCATGAAACCTATAAGAATTTCATTGTTATCATGTATAGAGATCTGCCATCACAATTTAATCCTGTCATTTTCTGAGCCATGAAACCTTTAAGAATTTCATTGTTATCATGTATAGAGATCTACCATCACAATTTAATCCTGTCATTTTCTGAGCCATGAAAACTTTAAGAATTTCATTGTAATCATGTATAGAGATCTGCCATCACAATTTAATTCTTTCATTTTCTGAACCATGAAACCTTTAAGAATTTCATTGTTATCATGTATAGAGATCTGCCATCACAATTTAATCCTGTCATTTTCTGAGTCATGAAACCTATAAGAATTTCATTGTTATCATGTATAGAGATCTGCCATCACAATTTAATTCTTTCATTTTCTGAGTCATGAAACCTATAAGAATTTCATTGTTATCATGTATAGAGATCTGCCATCACAATTTAATCCTGTCATTTTCTGAGTCATGAAACCTATAAGAATTTCATTGTTATCATGTATAGAGATCTGCCATCACAATTTAATTCTTTCATTTTCTGAGCCATGAAACCTTTAAGAATTTCATTGTTATCATGTATAGAGATCTGCCATCACAATTTAATCCTGTCATTTTCTGAGCCATGAGACCTTTAAGAATTTCATTGTTATCATGTATAGAGATCTGCCATCACAATTTAATTCTTTCATTTTCTGAGCAATGAAACCTATAAGAATTTCATTGTTATCATGTATAGAGATCTACCATCTCAATTTAATTGTTATCATGTATAGAGATCTGCCATCACAATTTAATCCTGTCATTTTCTGAGCCATGAAACCTATAAGAATTTCATTGTTATCATGTATAGAGATCTGCCATCACAATTTAATCCTGTCATTTTCTGAGCCATGAAACCTATAAGAATTTCATTGTTATCATGTATAGAGATCTGCCATCACAATTTAATCCTTTCATTTTCTGAGCCATGAAACCTTTAAGAATTTCATTGTTATCATGTATAGAGATCTACCATCACAATTTAATCCTGTCATTTTCTGAGCCATGAAACCTATAAGAATTTCATTGTTATCATGTATAGAGATCTGCCATCACAATTTAATTCTTTAATTTTCTGAGCCATGAAACCTATAAGAATTTCATTGTTATCATGTATAGAGATCTGCCATCACAATTTAATCCTGTCATTTTCTGAGCCATGAAACCTTTAAGAATTTCATTGTTATCATGTATAGAGATCTGCCATCACAATTTAATCCTGTCATTTTCTGAGCCATGAAACCTATAAGAATTTCATTGTTATCATGTATAGAGATCTGCCATCACAATTTAATTCTTTAATTTTCTGAGCCATGAAACCTATAAGAATTTCATTGTTATCATGTATAGAGATCTGCCATCACAATTTAATTCTTTCATTTTCTGAGCCATGAAACCTTTAAGAATTTCATTGTTATCATGTATAGAGATCTGCCATCACAATTTAATCCTGTCATTTTCTGAGCCATGAGACCTTTAAGAATTTCATTGTTATCATGTATAGAGATCTGCCATCACAATTTAATTCTTTCATTTTCTGAGCAATGAAACCTATAAGAATTTCATTGTTATCATGTATAGAGATCTACCATCACAATTTAATCCTGTCATTTTCTGAGCCATGAAACCTTTAAGAATTTCATTGTTATCATGTATAGAGATCTGCCATCACAATTTAATCCTGTCATTTTCTGAGCCATGAAACCTATAAGAATTTCATTGTTATCATGTATAGAGATCTGCCATCACAATTTAATCCTGTCATTTTCTGAGCCATGAAACCTTTAAGAATTTCATTGTAATCATGTATAGAGATCTACCATCACAATTTAATCCTGTCATTTTCTGAGCCATGAAACCTTTAAGAATTTCATTGTTATCATGTATAGAGATCTACCATCACAATTTAATCCTGTCATTTTCTGAGCCATGAAACCTTTAAGAATTTCATTGTTATCATGTATAGAGATCTGCCATCACAATTTAATCCTGTCATTTTCTGAGCCATGAAACCTATAAGAATTTCATTGTTATCATGTATAGAGATCTACCATCACAATTTAATTCTGTCATTTTCTGAGCCATGAAACCTATAAGAATTTCATTGTTATCATGTATAGAGATCTACCATCACAATTTAATTGTTTGATTTTCTGAGCCATGAAACCTATAAGAATTTCATTGTTATCATGTATAGAGATCTGCCATCACAATTTAATCCTGTCATTTTCTGAGCCATGAAACCTTTAAGAATTTCATTGTTATCATGTATAGAGATCTGCCATCACAATTTAATTCTGTCATTTTCTGAGCCATGAAACCTATAAGAATTTCATTGTTATCATGTATAGAGATCTGCCATCACAATTTAATTGTTTGATTTTCTGAGCCATGAAACCTTTAAGAATTTCATTGTTATCATGTATAGAGATCTACCATCACAATTTAATTCTTTCATTTTCTGAGCCATTAAACCTTTAAGAATTTCATTGTTATCATGTATAGAGATCTGCCATCACAATTTAATCCTGTCATTTTCTGAGCCATGAAACCTATAAGAATTTCATTGTTATCATGTATAGAGATCTGCCATCACAATTTAATTCTTTCATTTTCTGAGCCATGAAACCTATAAGAATTTCATTGTTATCATGTATAGAGATCTACCATCACAATTTAATCCTGTCATTTTCTGAGCCATGAAACCTATAAGAATTTCATTGTTATCATGTATAGAGATCTGCCATCACAATTTAATTCTTTCATTTTCTGAGCCATGAAACCTATAAGAATTTCATTGTTATCATGTATAGAGATCTGCCATCACAATTTAATTCTTTCATTTTCTGAGCCATGAAACCTATAAGAATTTCATTGTTATCATGTATAGAGATCTACCATCACAATTTAATTCTTTCATTTTCTGAGCCATGAAACCTATAAGAATTTCATTGTTATCATGTATAGAGATCTGCCATCACAATTTAATTCTTTCATTTTCTGAGCCATGAAACCTATAAGAATTTCATTGTTATCATGTATAGAGATCTGCCATCACAATTTAATCCTGTCATTTTCTGAGCCATGAGACCTATAAGAATTTCATTGTTATCATGTATAGAGATCTGCCATCACAATTTAATCCTGTCATTTTCTGAGCCATGAAACCTATAAGAATTTCATTGTTATCATGTATAGAGATCTGCCATCACAATTTAATCCTGTCATTTTCTGAGCCATGAAACCTATAAGAATTTCATTGTTATCATGTATAGAGATCTACCATCACAATTTAATTCTTTCATTTTCTGAGCCATGAAACCTATAAGAATTTCATTGTTATCATGTATAGAGATCTACCATCACAATTTAATCCTGTCATTTTCTGAGCCATGAAACCTATAAGAATTTCATTGTTATCATGTATAGAGATCTGCCATCACAATTTAATTCTTTCATTTTCTGAGCCATGAAACCTATAAGAATTTCATTGTAATCATGTATAGAGATCTGCCATCACAATTTAATCCTTTCATTTTCTGAGCAATGAAACCTATAAGAATTTCATTGTTATCATGTATAGAGATCTGCCATCACAATTTAATTCTTTCATTTTCTGAGCCATGAAACCTATAAGAATTTCATTGTTATCATGTATAGAGATCTGCCATCACAATTTAATCCTGTCATTTTCTGAGCCATGACACCTTTAAGAATTTCATTGTTATCATGTATAGAGATCTGCCATCACAATTTAATCCTGTCATTTTCTGAGCCATGAAACCTATAAGAATTTCATTGTTATCATGTATAGAGATCTACCATCACAATTTAATCCTGTCATTTTCTGAGCCATGAAACCTATAAGAATTTCATTGTTATCATGTATAGAGATCTGCCATCACAATTTAATTGTTTCATTTTCTGAGCCATGAAACCTATAAGAATTTCATTGTTATCATGTATAGAGATCTGCCATCACAATTTAATCCTTTCATTTTCTGAGCCATGAAACTTTTAAGAATTTCATTGTAATCATGTATAGAGATCTGCCATCACAATTTAATCCTGTCATTTTCTGAGCCATGAAACCTATAAGAATTTCATTGTTATCATGTATAGAGATCTGCCATCACAATTTAATTCTTTCATTTTCTGAGCCATGAAACGTTTAAGAATTTCATTGTTATCATGTATAGAGATCTGCCATCACAATTTAATCCTGTCATTTTCTGAGCCATGAAACCTATAAGAATTTCATTGTTATCATGTATAGAGATCTGCCATCACAATTTAATCCTGTCATTTTCTGAGCCATGAAACCTATAAGAATTTCATTGTTATCATGTATAGAGATCTGCCATCACAATTTAATCCTGTCATTTTCTGAGCCATGAAACCTATAAGAATTTCATTGTTATCATGTATAGAGATCTGCCATCACAATTTAATTCTTTCATTTTCTGAGCAATGAAACCTGTTTACTTTTTATTTAGATTCTGGTATATAAAATAATATATGAAATGAACGGTGCCACCTTAAATAATAAAAATAAAATATAAAAATAATAATATATGGAATGAACGGTGCCACCTGAAAGACATTACATTGCTTGTTGTACAAATTTCTACCCATTTATTAGCTTAACTTGACAAAGTCATGCTTGAGCTATTGTCATGGGTTGCCATCCATCGGAGCGTGGGGGCGTTCATCAACAATTTCCGTTAGCACACCCTACAGGCCACATCCCACATCCAATCATTACCAAACTTCATATGGATCTTCGGGTTGACCTCTAGATGGGAGCTTACCATTTGTTCATTAAAAAACACGGCCATCAGTTGCCATTTTTTATTTCACTTGGATCCATTAGCACGCCCTGCAGCCGACATTTGGCGAAATGTTTGGAATATTCACAGGCATGTTTGGGATCACCTCTAGATGGCAGCTATTGAAAAACATGGCTGCCAGTAGCCATCTTGGATATTACTCTTTGCATCACTAACTCATTTGACACACCCTGCAGGCCACATTCCTCATTCGATTGTCACCAAACTTCATATAGATCCTAGCATCAATAAATTCACCCTCTGGGAACCTCATTCTGCTTAGGCACTCAACTGCTATGGGAGACCTAGGATCAGATTGAAGTTCCCCAGTTGAAGTTGGTGATGTTCACACATTGGGCACCTCAATTAATTATGCATTTTTATCTGCTGCAAATTAGGGGATATAGAAACTTCCCAGAAGGGAAAACTAAAAACAATGTTTATTTGATACTGTAGATACTTCCCAGATGAGGCCTAAGCAGAATGAGGTGTCCAGAGGGTGAATTTGGTGATGCTAGCCCACTGTGCGGGATGGCATCACTAAATTCACCCTCTGGACACCTCATTCTGCAAATGACAGACATGCTATTTGCAGGCTTGCTTACCATTTTTTCTGAATTATGTTTTGAAACATGGTGGCCATCTTGGATTTTACCCTTTGTATGACTAAATCCTTTAGCACACCCTACTATAGTCACATTACATCAGATCATCCCCAAACTTCATTTGGATCTTCGGGGTGATCTCTAGTTTCAAATTGTTTAAACATGGCTGCTAGCAGCCATCTTGGATTTCACATTTGAATCCATCGAACACATTTGAATCCATTCCCCAGAGGGTGAATTTGGTGATGCTAGCCCACTATGCGGGGTAGCATCACTAAATTCACCCTCTGGGGACCTCATTCTGCAAAATAATTCAAAGATGGTCTATACAGGGGAACACGTGGACATTCTACGAAACTTCAGAAACACCAAGCGAATAAGGATGTTCGTAAATTATTTTTCTCACAAAGAGTTATATCTGCCTCGATTATGTTGCCTGAACATGTCATTGATGCCAAATCTCTGAAAGAATTCAAGGATCTTTTCGATAACAAGCATTGGGAAGCAAGATATCAGTTCGATCGGTGAAAAGAAACATTATATACAAACTAAGATTAATATTGTACAATAACTGTTTTAATATTATTTAAAAGGAGTAGAAGGCATTGCGACTTATTCCTTAATATTTGATTTTGAGGATGCAACCTCTTGTTTTTTTCTCACCTATGGATTTGATTTACAGATGAAGTCCTTCAGTAATATTATTCAAGAGAGTGGTCCAGGAGAATCAACCTTCGACAGCAGGTCATATGGGGTGCTATTTCCCAACGATGTTGGACCCAACGACTGTGGATTCATCCCTGGAAGCAGCAGAACTGATCAGCTTTTGTCGAGACTATCGCCCGGTTAGTATATACATAACTCAACGTAACCTTATTCTAACCAATCAACTTGTCGAGAGTATCGCCCGGTTAGTATATACATAGCTCAACGTAACCTTATTCTAACCAATCAGCTTGTCGAGAGTATCGCCCGGTTAGTATACACATAGCTCAACGTAACCTTATTCTAACCAATCAACTTGTCGAGAGTATCGCCCGGTTAGTATATACATAGCTCAACGTAACCTTATTCTAACCAATCAACTTGTCGAGAGTATCGCCCGGTTAGTATACACATAGCTCAACGTAACCTTATTCTAACCAATCAACGTGTCGAGAGTATCGCCCGGTTAGTATATACATAGCTCAACGTAACCTTATTCTAACCAATCAACGTGTCGAGATATCGCCCGGTTAGTATATACATAGCTCAACGTAACCTTATTCTAACCAATCAACGTGTCGAGAGTATCGCCCGGTTAGTATACACATAACTCAACGTAACCTTATTCTAACCAATCAACTTGTCGAGAGTATCGCCCGGTTAGTATACACATAGCTCAACGTAACCTTATTCTAACCAATCAACTTGTCGAGAGTATCGCCCGGTTAGTATATACATAGCTCAACGTAACCTTATTCTAACCAATCAACTTGTAGAGAGTATCGCCCGGTTAGTATATACATAGATCAACGTAACCTTATTCTAACCAATCAACTTGTAGAGAGTATCGCCCGGTTAGTATATACATAGCTCAACGTAACCTTATTCTAACCAATCAACTTGTAGAGAGTATCGCCCGGTTAGTATATACATAGATCAACGTAACCTTATTCTAACCAATCAACGTGTCGAGACTATCGCCCGGTTAGTATATACATAGCTCAACGTAACCTTATTCTAACCAATCAACGTGTCGAGAGTATCGCCCGGTTAGTATATACATAGCTCAACGTAACCTTATTCTAACCAATCAACTTGTCGAGAGTATCGCCCGGTTAGTATATACATAGCTCAACGTAACCTTATTCTAACCAATCAACTTGTCGAGAGTATCGCCCGGTTAGTATATACATAGCTCAACGTAACCTTATTCTAACCAATCAACTTGTCGAGAGTATCGCCCGGTTAGTATATACATAGCTCAACGTAACCTTATTCTAACCAATCAACGTGTCGAGAGTATCGCCCGGTTAGTATATACATAGCTCAACGTAACCTTATTCTAACCAATCAACTTGTCGAGAGTATCGCCCGGTTAGTATATACATAGCTCAACGTAACCTTATTCTAACCAATCAACGTGTCGAGAGTATCGCCCGGTTAGTATATACATAGCTCAACGTAACCTTATTCTAACCAATCAACGTGTCGAGAGTATCGCCCGGTTAGTATACACATAGCTCAACGTAACCTTATTCTAACCAATCAACTTGTCGAGAGTATCGCCCGGTTAGTATATACATAGCTCAACGTAACCTTATTCTAACCAATCAACGTGTCGAGAGTATCGCCCGGTTAGTATATACATAGCTCAACGTAACCTTATTCTAACCAATCAACGTGTCGAGAGTATCGCCCGGTTAGTATATACATAGCTCAACGTAACCTTATTCTAACCAATCAACGTGTCGAGAGTATCGCCCGGTTAGTATATACATAGATCAACGTAACCTTATTCTAACCAATCAACTTGTCGAGAGTATCGCCCGGTTAGTATATACATAGCTCAACATAACCTTATTCTAACCAATCAACTTGTCAAGACTATCGCCCGGTTAGTATATACATAGCTCAACGTAACCTTAATCTAACCAATCAACTTGTCAAGACTATCGCCCGGTTAGTATATACATAGCTCAACGTAACCTTATTCTAACCAATCAACGTGTCGAGAGTATCGCCCGGTTAGTATATACATAGCTCAACGTAACCTTATTCTAACCAATCAACGTGTCGAGAGTATCGCCCGGTTAGTATATACATAGCTCAACGTAACCTTATTCTAACCAATCAACGTGTCGAGAGTATCGCCCGGTTAGTATATACATAGCTCAACGTAACCTTATTCTAACCAATCAACTTGTCGAGAGTATCGCCCGGTTAGTATATACATAGCTCAACGTAACCTTATTCTAACCAATCAACGTGTCGAGAGTATCGCCCGGTTAGTATATACATAGCTCAACGTAACCTTATTCTAACCAATCAACTTGTCGAGAGTATCGCCCGGTTAGTATATACATAGCTCAACGTAACCTTATTCTAACCAATCAACGTGTCGAGAGTATAGCCCGGTTAGTATATACATAGCTCAACGTAACCTTATTCTAACCAATCAACGTGTCGAGAGTATCGCCCGGTTAGTATATACATAGCTCAACGTAACCTTATTCTAACCAATCAACTTGTCGAGAGTATCGCCCGGTTAGTATATACATAGATCAACGTAACCTTATTCTAACCAATCAACGTGTCGACACTATCGCCCGGTTAGTATATACATAACTCAACGTAACCTTATTCTAACCAATCAACTTGTCGAGAGTATCGCCCGGTTAGTATATACATAGCTCAACGTAACCTTATTCTAACCAATCAACTTGTCGAGAGTATCGCCCGGTTAGTATACACATAACTCAACGTAACCTTATTCTAACCAATCAACTTGTCGAGACTATCGCCCGATCAGTACAGTCAATTTCAGTTAATTGCATATCGTTTAAATGCATAATTAGGATATTTGCATAAAATATGAATGCACCAAACCATTTTCCCATAAAAAATACTATATTTTAATCGTTTATTTGCATAAGGGTCACACTGTATTCCGCTTTTATGCACACGAAAATCGCCAAAATTTAGATGAGAAGGGATAAAAAAAGGTCACCTCATGGTGCCGAATTGATCACAATGTATATAAAATTTAGTTTAAAATACGTATTTTATGTGATAACTTAAAACATCGCGAGAGCGAAGACATTCCAACCGTAATTTTCATTACACACATGCATTTCTATAACATCATGCTTCTGTTCACCCATATTTCCTGTATGTTTCCTTATTTTTTGTGAATTGCATGATTTATTAAAATGTGTATATTTATTTATTTGTTGAATTGTGTCAGCTTCATAAAATGCAAGTATGTAAACACCTGCGCAATTATTCCAGTTTCGCGGTCAGTTTCAGTTGAAACCGAAAGTGGAACTAAGATTCCGGGAATCACATCAGTAGCTCTAATTACGCAAGGTTACGGAAAATAGTTCAAAAATAAATAACTGCTTAATTGTCAATTCTTGACAAATAGAAATTGTTCTTTGAAACGGAATTATTGTCTTGGCTTTAAAAACACAAAGTGGAACTGAATCTTTGATTTATCTGGTCTAAATTTTAAATAACCCATATTTAACTGGTCTTCAATATTTATTCATGCTTTGTTGAGGCCTGAATTTGACCTCATTAAATAATACAGAAAGCTCCAACTTTTTATAAATCGCTGGCTTCTGTGGCAATGACAAGTCGCCAAAAATATGCATGCGAATTTGACATGATTCCATTATCTGCAGCCCCAGCACAAAATGAAAACAAAGCAATGTCAATGAGGTCACTAATGAAAGACCCCAGCCAGGAGCACATGCTATCAAAACAGTGACCTTTGTTGAACTGTCATGTTGCTTGGGGTCATTTGTGAGCGTACCAATTAAAGAAGGTGTCATACACTGTTGGGCTTCAATGTTTAATTAAAACTATATTGGTGCTCAAGTCAGCAAACATTTACGTTTGACACTGGCTACTCAATTGTTTTGGTGTGAATGTGCACTATTTCATTTTTGAAGACACTAAGTTTCCCCAAAATTAATGTTGGATTTAATGAATAGAGTTATGCATCTTCCCATAGTACAATATAGATTCGAAAATTGCGCTCACAAACATGCATGATATAATTGGGAAATCAATTTGATTTTTGTTAGTTTTTCTAGTTGGCTACATGGATAGATGGTTGGGTCTGGTTGGGTGATAACAAATGTTTGTTTTTGTATTAGATTACGTTGATGGCATGCATTTCTTATAGGTATTGTATTACATAAAGTACGCATGTGTGCAGTATTTAGAAAAGGGGAAAACTGAAAACAGATTTATTCTTCAACATTACTGTATTTTAGATGATGATATAATATCAGATAACATTAAATTGACACAAATTAATATAGATTAGGCTCTTTATATACCTATTTATTTTGAAACAAACAAAATTACCGAAAATAAACGGCAACTACTGTATATAGAATTATTCCCCTTCTCATAACGTGAAACAAACGAAAATAGTATTTTTATCGGGAAATATTGGCATTTTTCTGACCAATTCTTGGTGGCTATTAACTGACAATTGGTGGGTAGTTAATGATTATTTGTTTAATATTACATGTGTGTAATGCATTTCTAACTGATGTTTTACTGATTGATTGGATATATTCTAAATATAGACATGTGCCGGTATGTTGTGAGTTTATTATCAATGGGGGTTGCCGTTCCCGACAAGAACATAATTTTATTCCACACCCATTGACGTGAGTCACATGTATTCAACGGAATCCCAGCCATTGAATACATATTAGTGTATACCTCTAGTGGAATACAAGCCGGAACTATTCTCGTTGACGTTGTCGCCAAGAAAGATGACGTACATAACGTCGATCATCCGCTTCCGGTGATTCCCCCCATAATTACTGGTTATTTGTCAGACTTAAATCACAATAAAGGTAGCTATAGTTACAATGAAGGTGACATTCATGGATTGAACTTATCTGACTGAATGGTGTAGAATAAATACAGAACACAACTTGCATCATAATCTCGAATCTTTTATCGAACTCGTTGCGGCCATCCGCAACTCATGCGATAAAAGATTATCGATTAAGATGCGCGTTGTGTTCTGTCTATTTATTCTTGAACATTTTACAATTGTAGATGATAATATATTAATATAATATGGAATAACATTAAATTAATATAGATGAAGCTCTTTGCAGATATTATTATTTTTAAACAAACTAAATTGATGATGAAACAACCAATTCACTGTATTTCTAGACTGATGCTGGTGATAGAAAAACGGCTTGTTCTTCTTTTTTTCCCCGTGATTTCGGCTTTATGCATATTCCGTTAACTGCATAAGAAAAGCCACGCACCGTCGCTATGCAATAAAGCGAAATTGACTGTATACACATAACTTAACATAACCTAGATCAAACTTGTAAGTTCTATTTGAAATATGAAACTATATCCTCATGGAGCGGAGTACAATTTCTTGGAGTAAGTGATATGGATTATTTGTAAACTGTCAATCGTGTCCAGTTCAGCAATTCTTTGGCAGATTCTCATGTCTATAGTATGATTTTTAAGTCGGAGTGAATTAGAATGGGGATAAACTGTCTGTCTGGTGTGATTTTGGGGCATTTATCAGTGGGTTTTCAGATGAAAAATATATGTTTACCGGCTCTTCACGGCGCCAGTAAAACTGCGTTTTTCCTTGTAAACCCCACTGATAAATGTCCCAAAATCACAACAGACAACATGTTTATCCCCTAATTATTTCACATGATTACTGCTGAATGCAAATCTCAATTATTCACTTGAAATCATTATTTTTCAAATAAAAATATTTAAAACCAACACATTAATATCTCAATTATTCTCAATTTTACCTGTTATTATGACTGATAGTATGGTTTGGAGAGAAGTCTTATTAAAACTGAACAAAATGGGCAAATTGTTTTTTTTTTATAATATTTTTTTGTTGCATAGATAATGACAATTTCCATTTTTTTATCAGACGTAAATCGCAATAAATGTAGTTATAGTATCAATGGTAGTCACAGAATTAAACTTATCCGACACGAGGTGTGGTATAAATACAGAACACAACTTACATCATAATCTAGAATCTTTTATCGAACTTGCTGCAGACGGCCCTGCGTTCATGAAGTATAGCATTGTGTCTTTTTAGCTCAACTTACTTTTGTAAGTTTGAGCTATTGCCATGGTTTGGCGTCCGTCGTCCGTGTGTGCGTGTGTCCGTGTGTCTGTCAACAATTTCCTTTGGCGCGGGCTACAGGTTGTACCTTTGGTCTGATCTTCATGAAATTTGTCATGAATGTTGACATTGACATGTAGATGGGAACGAGTCATTTTGGGGTCATTCGGCCAAAAAACATGGCCGCTGGCAGCCATCTTGGATTTCAAGATTCAATCCATTGGCGCGGCCTACAGGTCGTACTGTTCATCTGATCATCATGAAATTTGTCATTGATGTTAATATTGACATGTAGATGGGAACGAGTGATTTTGGGGTCGTTCGGCCAAAAAACATGGCTGCCAGCAGCCATCTTGGATTTTACTCTTTGCATGACTAAATCCTTTGGCGCGGGCTACAGGTCGTTGTTTTGGTCGGAAGTTTATGAAATTTGTCATGGATGTTAACACTGCCATGTAGATGGGAACGAGTGATTTTGGAGTTGTTCGGCCAAAAAACATGGCCGCCAGCAGCCATCTTGGATTTTACTCTTTGCATGTCTAAATCCTTTGGCGCGGGCTACAGGTTGTACCTTTGGTCTAATCTTTATGAAATTTGTCATGAATGTTGACATTGACATGTAGATGGGAACGAATCATTGTGGGGTCATTCGGCCAAAAAACATGGCCGCTGGCGCGGGCTACAGGTCGTACTGTTCGTCTGATCATCATGAAATTTGTCATGGATGTTAATATTGACATGTAGATGGGAACGAGTCATTTTGGGGTTGTTCGGCCAATAAACATGGCCGCCAGCAGCCATCTTGGATTTTACTCTTTGCATGACTAAATCCTTTGGCGCGGGCTACAGGTCGTAGCTTCGATCAGAACATCATGAAATTTGTCATGGATGTTAACAATGACATGTAGATGGGAACGAGGGATTTTGGGGTCGTTCGGCCGAAAAACATGGCCGCCAGCAGCCATCTTGGATTTTACTCTTTGCATGACTAAATCCTTTGGCCCGGGCTACAGGTCGTACCTTTGGTCTGATCTTTATGAAATTTGTCATGAATGTTGACATTGACATGTAGATGGGAACGAGTCATTTTGGGGTCATTCGGCCAAAAAACATGGCCACTGGCAGCCATCTTGGATTTCAAGATTCAATCCATTGGCGCGGGCTACAGATCGTACTGTTCCCCTGATCATCATGAAATTTGTCATTGATGTTAATAATGACATGTAGATGGGAACGAGTGATTTTGGTGTCGTTCGGCCAAAAAACATGGCCGCCAGCAGCCATCTTGGATTTTACTCTTTGCATGACTAAATCCTTTGGCGCGGGCTACAGGTTGTACCTTTGGTCTAATCTTTATGAAATTTGTCATGAATGTTGACATTGACATGTAGATGGGAACGAATCATTGTGGGGTCATTCGGCCAAAAAACATGGCCGCTGGCGGCCATCTTAGATTTCAAAATTCAATCCATTGGCGCGGCCTACAGGTCGTACTGTTCGTCTGATCATCATGAAATTTGTCATGGATGTTAATATTGACATGTAGATGGGAACGAGTCATTTTGGGGTTGTTCGGCCAATAAACATGGCCGCCAGCAGCCATCTTGGATTTTACTCTTTGCATGACTAAATCCTTTGGCGCGGGCTACAGGTCGTAGCTTTGATCGGAACATCATGAAAGTTGTCATGGATGTTAACAATGACATGTAGATGGGAACGAGGGATTTTGGGGTCGTTCGGCTGAAAAACATGGCCGCCAGCAGCCATCTTGGATTTTACTATTTGCATGACTAAATCGTTTGGTGCGGGCTACAGGTCGTACCTTTGGTCTGATCTTTATGAAATTTGTCATGAATGTTGACATTGACATGTAGATGGGAACGAGTCATTTTGGGGTCATTCGACCAAAAAACATGGCCGCTGGCAGCCATCTTGGATTTCAAGATTCAATCCATTGGCGCGGGCTACAGGTCGTACTGTTCGTCTGATCATCATGAAATTTGTCATTGATGTTAATAATGACATGTAGATGGGATCGAGTCGTTTTGGGGTCATTCGGTCAAAAAACATGGCCGCCAGCAGCCATCTTGGATTTTACTCTTTGCATGACTAAATCCTTTGGTGTGGGCTACAGGTCGTAGCTTTGGTCAGATGGTCATGAAATTTGTCATGAATTATAACAATGACATGTAGATGGGAACGAGTCGTTTTGGGGTCATTCGGTCAAAAAACATGGCCACCAGCATTTTACTCTTTGCATGACTAAATCCTTTGGCGTGGGCTACAGGTCATACCTTTGGTCTGATCTTTATTAAATTTGTCATGGATGTTAACACTGACATGTAGATGGGAACGAGTTGTACCTTTGGTCTAATCTTTATGAAATTTGTCATGAATGTTGACATTGACATGTAGATGGGAACGAATCATTGTGGGGTCATTCGGCCAAATAACATGGCTGCCAGCGGCCATCTTGGATTTCAAAATTCAATCCATTGGCGCGGTCTACAGGTCGTACTGTTCGTCTGATCATCATGAAATTTGTAGGTCGTAGCTTTGGTCAGATCTTCATAAAATTTGTCATGGATGTTAACAATTATACGTAGATGGGAACGAGTCCTTTTGGGGTCAATTGGTAAAAAAAAATGGCCACCAGCAGCCATCTTGTATCTTACTCTTTGCATCACTAAATCCTTTGGCGCAGGTTAGACATTTCAATTAGCACCTTTCCTATTCCTCCATTTACTGTCAACCATTAAATTATTCCCTTACCTAAGTTGAGCTACAGTGTCATTGACACTTTCATTTAAAAACATTTTCAATTAATTATAAGATGCCTATTGTGTTCTGTCTATTTCCAGAAATACAAAACTCCACATATGAGCGAGATATATATTTATAAATTATTATCATTCTAGGATCATAATAAAATGAATGATTTAAAAGAAAAGATAATTTAATAGATATAATAAATAAATAATAGTGAATTAATTATGCACCGTTATTCAGGTATATGATATATTTGTCAATGAAGGTCCTATCACTGACACGGCTATATAACCCTTCCATGACTGGAGCTTCCTGAAATTTTGCGAAAACCTTGTGTCAATGCATTCTCTTATATATGATAGTCTCCTATTGGAGCCTCACATATATAAAATTAAAGAATACATTGGCTTCACAATATTTACCTTGACCCCGTAAGCCAGTGCATTCTCTTATATTTGCGAGGCTCCCTATGGGAGATTCGCATATGTAATAGGATGCCCTGGCACAAGATCTATAATGCTGCATCAGCTCCCACCATGAAAGGGTGAATATTTCTTTAACCTCGCACCATGAGGCTCCCGACTCTCTCGTGAATCTCTGTCTTCCATTGGGGTCAACGTAAATCTTCTGTTTTCCAGTAACGAGTCAACGAACACATTCTTAATATCGTCATCACAACCTGATTGGTCACAAACGGACTCCACCCTATTCAGCCTGGAGAGCATTCCGTACGCCACCGATTCAATGGGAATGAATTTCATGAACTTCTTATATGTCTTCTCTAGCTTCTTGTTAACCTCGATTCTCTGCACCTGTGAATATAATAACTGTTGATTAAAGATACGGGCGGCCTTCGCAGTGGGTATTGCTGTTAACCCTTTACCCAACAGAAGGGCCCTGTGCCAATGCATTCTCTTATATATGCGAGTCGACCATAGGTCGCCTCGCATATATAAGAGAATGCATTGGCTTAACACATTAAAAATTATAAAATTGTTAAAGAATGTAAGAAAAAATGGTAAAAAGTGTTAAATTTTTTTTTTAGGCCAATGCATTCTCTTATATATGCGAGGCGACCTATGGTCGACTCGCATATATAAGAGAATGCATTGGCACAGGGCATAACTGTAACTATCACAATGTGGTCAAGGAGCCGGTTCCAATGATATCCATATGTGTATGGTTCTATTGAGACAGACCGAAGATATTTTAGGCTGTTGAAGCTTGATTTGGCCGGTTTTGGCCGTTTTGTTGGATAAGGGGTTAAAATAGTCACATCCGCTAAAAAAATGCGATAAACAGAAAGAATTTTATATATTAGACATATTTTGTTCTTATACCAATCATAAATATCGCGTACATTGCATGTTATTGTCATGTTTGTTTGCATTGTTATGTAAACAAACATCAAAAACGTTACCATTTGTTTATAGACAAACACTTGTAACTACCAGATCGTCCAATGAAAGAGTTCCGTTGCGCTGTGGGAGGCTAATATAAAATTATTGGCGCCATCAACAATCAAATTCAAATCACACCAAATTTCATTGTAATCAACCCATTCTACCCAATGTCAGTTCAAAATCCAGCTAATTGTTCTTGCAGTGAGATGAATATTTGTCAATCCAGTTAGTATTTTCTCCTAGCCTATATATGGTAATACATACCAAATAATGAATTTACTATATGATAGTATTGTGAGTTGTAAGATGTAGACACTCACAATCGATGTACAATGTGCGCAAATATAAATAAGGAAGCAGGGTTCGCGCTGCCACTTGCCAATGGCAAAAATAATTCACATTTGGCAAAAAATATTTTCATTTGGCAAAAGTTTTGGCAAGTCATTTATTAATTCCTCAATAAAGTTGAAAAATATCGGTCAATCAATACCATTCATTTTAGGAGACTACAATAGAATTATATCAGTGGTGTTTTATATGGTTTCGGAAAAGTTAACACCTCCATTAAGATGCAGTTAGACTGATAGCATTAATATCGATTGGGTGGAGGGATTACCTGTTTTTAGCGTGATAGTGGTGTTTATATAGCTAATCCTCTTGTGATGTTCCCTTCTGATGAAGCAACCTTTTATTGTTTGGTGATTTGTTTATTGTTGTATGATAAACCACAATAGAGATGCGAGTATAATTATTAACGAACTGCTTTCCTATCAATATCAAAAGTTGATCAAACCGCGAGTGTCGAAACATAACATCCAATCAATGTCGCAGAAAATGATATTATCGGGGATAACATTTGGCAAATTCTAAAAGAATTTGGCAAAAAATATTTTCATTTGGGAAATAATTTGGCAAAAGTCAATTTCGGTCCAGCGCGGACCTTGTAAGGAAGTGATGGAATATTGTGACTCCGCAAATAAACAATTCACGTACAGTAATGTCCTAATTAATCAACTTCTTAACCACAGCAGAATTATGGTTTAGTCGGAAATATGGCTTGTTGCCATTCATCGGAAAGCTCTCAGGGAGAGCTTTCCGATGAATGGCAACAAGCCATATTTCCGACTAAATCCTGAAAAGTTACCCATAATTCTGCTGTGGTTAAGAAGTCGATTAATTAGAACATTACTGTAGGCCCCAACTTGTTTTCATATTGTATGGATGCAACTTGTTGTAAAATTAATCAAGGGTTACTAGGAATGCTGCTAGATCGAGGGTTAGTCCTAAACCACTGGTATGCACACAAGCGATACCATTTCTTGGGTACATATTGTGGAGTATACCACAAGGGATCTGCTTGTTTGTCAACTAAATGTAATGACGAGAATTGGTAGCTGCTCACATTTAGGCAGTTTATGCCATATGATAGTATTGACGGAGTGTCTTGTAAAGGGTCTAATTAGTATGAAGATGAAATTATAAATCACAGCAAGAACACTGTCATTACAGCTAACAGATGGGAGTATAAAGAACGTAACCTGATGTAGTGTCTTAATAATTTAGAAAATAATTTAGAGCGTATGCAAGAGGCCAAATGAAATTTATAGCCAAAGGGTTTAATTTAGACATTTCAATAGTATAGATGTATGTTGCAGAAGGAGAGGAAGATATAGTTTTTTAGGAATGGTGTACATAATGTTCAAAGGTCAAAATCTCACCAATATCGTCAGTTCCAACAACCCAGTGGTGATTTCTCTAAGCGCAGAACCACCACTCTTCGTCACTTACTGGAATAATTCTTGTGTTCATATTGTATGGACACAACTTGCTACATGCTACCAGAGGCACTAAATGCTCTTTTAATCTGCCAGTAGACTATTGTTAGAGGCAATAAATGCTACCAGACTATTGTTAGAGGCTCTAAATGCTACCAGACTATCGTTAGAGGCAATAAATGCTACCAGACTATTGTTAGAGGCAATAAATGCTACCAGACTATTGTTAGAGGCAATAAATGCTACCAGACTATTGTTAGAGGCACTAAATGCTACCAGACTATCGTTAGAGGCTCTAAATGCTACCAGACTATCGTTAGAGGCAATAAATGCTACCAGACTATTGTTAGAGGCAATAAATGCTACCAGACTATTGTTAGAGGCACTACATGCTACCAGACTATCGTTAGAGGCACTAAATGCTACCAGACTATCGTTAGAGGCACTAAATGCTACCAGACTATCGTTAGAGGCACTAAATGCTACCAGACTATCGTTAGAGGCACTACATGCTACCAGACTATAGTTAGATGCACTAAATGCTACCATACTATCGTTAGAGGCACTACATGCTACCAGACTATCGTTAGAGGCACTAAATGCTACCAGACTATCGTTAGAGGCACTAAATGCTACCAGACTATCGTTAGAGGCACTAAATGCTACCAGACTATCGTTAGAGGCACTACATGCTACCAGACTATCGTTAGAGGCACTACATGCTACCAGACTATCGTTAGAGGCACTAAATGCTACCAGACTATCGTTAGAGGCACTAAATTCTACCAGACTATCGTTAGAGGCACTACATGCTACCAGACTATCGTTAGAGGCACTAAATGCTACCAGACTATCGTTAGAGGCACTACATGCTACCAGACTATCGTTAGATGTACTAAATGCTCTTTTAATCTGCCAGTTGAGTGTAAATATAAGGAATGGTTGTTGATTTTGCTGACTTCCATGGATTATGGATTCAAGTTGGTCTGTGTGGAACCAGCCTTTATATTCCCCCCAACTTTAAGTCTGCAAACATTGTGCCCAAAATATGGAAATGTGCCCAAAATAGACATGAAAGTGAACTTTCCCTCATTGCATATCCATGTTTATATATTACTGGGAGACTCCCACATGTACTGGCACAGGATCTTTAATACTGCACCAGCACAGCTCCCGTCATGAAAGGGTTAAACGAGAAATAAAGAATCTTATTTTACTCTCTCTGCACCTGTTTCATTATTCTCGGTTTGACGTCCGCTTCGTGTATGTCCTCCGTGAGTCGTCGGAGCAACATCTCAAATTTATGCAAGGCATCTTCACAAAGTTTCTGATCTGCATTAAATTCTTCCATTTCTTGCCAGTATTCTCGCTCCAGATTAGCAATCATACCTTCTTCCTTCTCGAGAATCTTACGAACCATGAGCTGTGAATGACGTCTTATTTCATGCTTCGTTTCAGTTAGACATTTCTCCATTTTATGTTGAGCGTCGAGCATCGAATTTAGCACAGAATGCAATTGTCTCATTTGGTTCTCTATATGTTCACTACATGCTTGATGAGATTCAACGAGACTTCTTGTTTCCATGGAAACGTTATTTCTAACCTTATGACCCTTATGAGTCGTGAGAATACAGGCGACACATCCATTCATGTCACAATCCTCGCAGTGATATTTCAGCAAATTACTTTGATGAATGTTGCACATCTCTTCTGAATCACTCCGACTTAGCTTTTTGTAAACTCTGTGCTTTGAATCTGCAATGTTGTAAACAAGCCTTGGATTAGTGTGTCTGCCATTTGCAGAATGAGGTCCCCAGAGGGTGAATTTAATGATGCTATCTCGCACGGTGGGCTAGCATCACCAAATTCACCCTCTGGGAACCTCATTCTGCTGAGGCCTCAACTGCTATGGGAGACCTAGGATCAGTTTGAAGTTCCCCAGTTGAAGTTGGTGATGTGCACCCATTATTCACCTCCATTATGCATTTTATCTTATGCAAATTAGGGGATATAGAAACTGAACAGAGGGGAAAAAGCAACTAAAACAATGTTAATTTGACTCTGACTATGGATACTTTTCAGAAGATGAGAAATAAGCAGATATCAGGTCACAAGAGGGTGAATTTGATGATAGCTAGCTAGTTTGCTGTGCTGGATAGCATCACTAAATTCACCCTCTGGGTACCTCATTCTATGTGGGATAGCATCACAAAATTCCCTCTCTGGGGACCTAATTCTGCAAATGTCAGACACACTATTTGCATGCTTGGTTTTGAACTTGGTTAAAGATGGTCACACAATTACAACAACAACAGCGTAATTTTTATAAATCCAGACTTCAAGACTTCAAATAGTAATTTTGTGAATAAAATACAGATACCACTGAAAATTGTGTATATTATTTGTCTATTTAAAGCATAATAAAGTGGATTACTCGATCCAATTCGCAGGCTTCAAGATTCGATGAGAATCACCGAATCGATTCCCGTAATGATTCTCACAAAACTTTACAATTTTCAGTGCTTTATGACTAACATGATTCAGCATTTGATTCTCGTAAAATTAAATGTATTTTGAGCCCTGAATTCGCAGTGAAATTAATAGTTGAAAAGCAATTTGCTGTGATTGAGGGTGCTAACAAGATAGAGTTCTCCCCCCTGTCAATACCGATATCAATGAAGATTGTGTATATTATTTGACTATTAATTCTTTCAACCCGAGAGACCGGAAATCCAATCCAATCATTATATTTGTATAACCTGGTAGACCTAAAATACCGGTTCGGAAATCATATGATATTCGACACTGAAATACACTACAGTAAACGCACAATCAACTAGAAATGTACTTCTCCTTTGCATGCATGAGTCGCATGTTCAACCTTGTGATGACATTGGTAGACAAACTGGTGACCGAGGCATATTTTGAGAAATATCGTGATCAAAGCACACATTAACTAGAATTGTGCTTCTACTTTGTATTATAGTGAATCACATGTACATCCCTCTAACTTTAGCAGCCAAATTGGTGACAAGGGGGGGGGGTCAGTTTCATGGCACATGCGCAGAGGCAGATTTTGAGAAATGCTTTTTATCGTCGGCAAAGGAGAAGAATATAAACCCAGAAAATAGTTCTAAATATAGAAATTAGAACACCACTTGTTTCTCGTTGAGCAATCCAAAATTTCCAATAGAAACGCTATTTAAATAATTATTAGTGTTTATTGCATGCTCTGCATACAGACTATGGCATAGAGATATTTCACTTAGTGCTGGTACTTGTGGAATGCGTCTTTTGAAAACTATCCAATTACGATCTACATATAATAATATACTTATCCAAACTAATGCAAATCGCTGGAACATATTTATATACATGTCCACAATTCATGGAGTTCAGTAGGTTACAATACACCAAATGATTTACATAGGCCTCAGTGTTAACAAATCCTGCTGGCCTGTATTCGCAGGAAAGCTTTGACCCTGCACGAGTATTTAAAATTAAAGAACGTCCTCTTAGACACACGGAAATGTGCCCAAAAGTACTTGTAAACGTGGTGGATCACACTGCAGCTTGACAAACGTCACACTACCCTTAAAATTGAGGAAAAAATGACATAGAAAAAAACACAAACACCTCCCATAAATTATTCGCCATTTGCACAGCCATAACCGTTCACCATGTGGCTATATTTTATGTTTCTCGACGGAAAACACTTTTGTGCATTTTTTCGTGCACTTTTCATCCATGTATCATTGACCATTCAGCTGCCAGAATTTTTTTTATGCTGATCCTAGCTTGGTAGTGCCAGGGGAAATCACTCTACCAATTTGTATTTGGTGTATTGTAACCAGAAGCCCAGTGGTTAGAATGTCGGACTTCTAACAGTGGCTTGGTCAGATTAAGCGGTGTGTGTGCTGTATAGAGCCACATGCTGTTTCAAATTTGGTGCCAGGTTGTGACCCTTAGATAAAAAATAGGGACCGCTCTAGTGAAGTGCCTGTAAAAAATGGCAGTTGGCACAAGACTGGCAATACTCAATAGCTGGGTAATTACAAGCGCTTAGAGCCCTCGCGGGGATAGGCGCTATACAAATCCCATTATAACATTACATTACATTACATTACATCTCACAAACAATTTTAATTATTGAATTTATTGTTGGCGACAGCAGCGTAATAAGCAACGTTGCCAAAAGGGCGATTACATTACAATCCCTGGGTAGTTAACATCTAACATTCAAGGCACTCGGTTGAAAGGGTTAAAGCATAATAAAGTGGATTATTTTTATCTTAATCGCGGTGAAATCAATAGTTAAAAAGCGATTTGCTGTTATTGAGGGTGCTAAAATTTCTCCTGGGTATGCTTTTTGTACGCTCCTAAAACTGTTCTGCGAAGGTGATAAGAAAGTCTAAATAAAATTATACCAATTGTTAGCTAGAATGCTTTCCCGGACAGGTGTTCTCGATTTATTTTAATTAATTTATACACAGGAAACTATAAAACATTTTTTTTTTAATAATTTCTTTTTGTTACAATTTGTCATAATGTAATGTACAATGTATATAACAAAAAAAAACAATAGCTTCACAGTGCACAGTTGCTCTTATCCTGATTAAATAGGTAGAAGTTATCGTTATAATTAGTAGTTTTTATTTTTTAATCTATAAATCTAACTAACCATAGACATTCTCCCAAGAAGTTAATTATTGTTTCAATCAAAAAACCAAATATATTTATAAAACTATGATTAAAATTTTAGTTTTATAGAACAATATTTAACGTTTATAAACATTTTGATAAGAAAGGTGTGAACTGCAGTCCTGGATGAGATTAATTTTTGTTTTTGTTTTTGTTTTGGTCCTTAAACAATTAAAATGTTGAAACAACATAGGAAGCTATATAAAACTTACTGGGAAGAGAGAGACCATCTGTAACCTTAACAGTGTGGTGGTTCTTTAGAATCGTGCTTGTTCCGTGTTTATACTCGCATATCACACAGTAGAATTTCTCACAATCAACACAATATTTATCAACATTGTGTTCACTGGAGCAGACGCCACATTTCGTTTTCGACATTTTCACTCGCTCTCTGAGCTTCTGGTCACAGTGTATAATTTCCTTGAGTCGGTTGATTTTAAAATCAGTTGGAAATCCCTCTAGGGAGTTTCTCGGTAATGGTATTTGGACCCTGCATGTCGGACAGTTGAATTTCCCGTGGGCGTTGATTCTGATGTGAGTGAGGAGACACTCCCTGCAAAATGAATGAAGACATGGTAACGCCGTGGGGGCCTCCATCTCACGCAGGCATATCGAGCACTGAACGACCTCCAACAACTGACTCTCCATCTTCTGTCTCTATCTGAAATGTTAATTAAATAAATAAAGTCCTTTTTGCCACCAAACTTAAGTTAATACAGATCTCCCATCGAATATGACTGAATATCACCCATTCCCAGATTTCGGGGGACTATAGAAATCAGCACTGTCCGTCCATCCATCCAATACGGTCGTAATTAAGCGCAATAACTCAAACAAATATTAACCTATATCAATAATTTTTTGTTTATGATTTGGTTGCCACAATATCTCGGACGAGTTCGAAACCCAGTTTCATCTGTTTTTTTATTATCTGAGTTATGCCCCTTAGATTGATGATTTCTCTCCAATTTTTTGTAGAAAGCTCAATAACTCGAACAAATATTAACCGATTTCAATAATTTATTTTATGAGTTGGTTCCCACAGTATCTTGTACGAGTTTGAAAACCAGAATCGTCTCATTTACTTACCTGAGTTATGCCCCTTAGTTTGACGATTATTTGTTTGTCATAACCGCAATACATGTAACTCAAACAAATATTAACCGCTTTCAATAAATCTCTCAGTTAGTCACCTTGGCGTTAGCCATCTTGGAGTTAGCCACTGTTTCGGGTGACACTGTGGTAATTAGCGACCTGTTATTTATCATGAAATTCAGATGATAGGAGGGGGAGCCACTGAGACATGTAGATGCCACTAAAATGTGTCAGCCATGTGTCAGCCATGTGTCAGCCATGCTCTAGTATAATGTGTCAGCCATGCTCTAGTAAAATGTGTCAGCCATGCTCTAGTAAAATGTGTCAGCCATGCTCTAGTATAATGTGTCAGCCATGCTCTTGTATAATGTGTCAGCCATGCTCTAGTATAATGTGTCAGCCATGCTCTAGTATAATGTGTCAGCCATGCTCTAGTATAATGTTCTTTGTTTATTCTGGATTACAGAAAATGTGTGAAAACTGGCAGTTTTGTGTTACAAAAATAACGTAATTTGAATATTATATATGTACCAGCATTGCACTGAATATTATATGTACCAGCATTGCACTGAATATTATATGTACCAGCATTGCACTGAATATTATATGTACCAGCATTGCACTGAATATTATATGTACCAGCATTGCACTGAATATTATATGTACCAGCATTGCACTGAATATTATATGTACCAGCATTGCACTGAATATTATATGTACCAGCATTACACTGAAGCTGGTAATATCACAATGGATGATCTGTGTACCGAGGGAAACACATTGTGGGATGTTTGGGCTATTCCTTTCTTCATTATTTATATTGTTTAACCCTTTACCCAACAGAAGGGCCCTGTGCCAATGCATTCTCTTATATATGCGAGTCGACCATAGGTCGCCTCGCATATATAAGAGAATGCATTGGCTTAACACATTAAACATTATAAAATTGTTAAAGAATGTAAGAAAAAATGGTAAAAAGTGTTAAAAAAGATTTTTTTTAGGCCAATGCATTCTCTTATATATGCGAGGCGACCTATGGTCGACTCGCATATATAAGAGAATGCATTGGCACAGGGCATAGCTGTAACTATCACAATGTGGTCAAGGAGCCGGTTCCAATGATATCCATATTTGTATGGTTCTATTGAGACAGACCGAAGATATTTTAGGCTGTTGAAGCTTTATTTGGCCGGTTTTGGCCGGTTTGTTGGGTAAAGGGTTAACCAATTTGGGTGTGAAAACACATATTTTGGCTCCTGCTACACCCCCCCCCTGGGAACTGGAGCCGCTGTTAGCGGAGGATCAGGTGATAGCAGAGGAGTCAATATATTTGTGTTTTCACACCAAATTGGTAAATGACATAAATATTGGAGAAAGGAATAGCACATACATCCAACAATTTGTTTCCCTCGGTACACAGACACATATAAAACTGAAGATTAGGTATATTATTGTCCCCCTGAAAACAAAATTCAAGGGACAGTAGAAATCAGCAGTGTCTGTCCATATGTCTGTCCATCCAGACCAATGAAATAGTAGTTGTGGGACCTTCGACAATAGTTATGGGACTTCCATATTGTGTTCTTATAAACTGATTCGCACCCCTCGACCAATGAAATTGCTTGAATTGCTGAACAATAATCCTTGTATGAATCTGTATTTCTGCGGACCGAAAATATTAATCTGAACAATGGTGTCATTGGAAAACAATCAACGCTCAGGAATTAAACGCTTGCAAACTTGGGGTAGGTGTGAAATCACACCGCGAATATATTGTAAGTGATCACGTGGCGTTGGGATTGGATTGTGAACTCGCTCCAGTGTACAGTGATTTCCAAATGTTTGGCCCGAGGGGGGGGGGGGGGGGGGGGGGTGGTCAGTAAAACGAAAATCTTAGAATCTTCAAATATATAGTATTCAAGATGTGATTCGGAATATAGTAGAAGTACAACACAATAATAATCCACAATGCGTTATTGTACATGTCAATTCACAGATCTTAGAACATCACGCACATTAGTTCATCCACTCAGTTTAACCTGTGTCACTTTACCCTTCCATGTGTACACAAATTCGTCAATGCAGTCCGGAATTTCCACACTCAGTCGTTTGCCGGTTTGACTAACCATCAAATTATGTCCACCCACACAACACAAAGATGTCTCGTTTGGAATCAAAAGGGTGGGTTCCTCTGCCTTTACCGAACTTTCGGCAGTAACTTTTGTAGGTGGGGGCGCAAGCGCAGCACTTACTTCTAGCTTTCGCTTCACGCTGACTCGTTTGTAGACGTCCACTGCATTCGAACGATGTCCACTGATCGATTTCACAGTTTTGTCATCAAAACCTTGGTCATATAAGGTAGTGACACAAGTAACTTTTCCTGAATGATTTGTGATATTTCTCCCTTCCATACTTATTCCAGAAGAAATAAAAAGAGTTTTCATCATTTTGGATAATGTGTTTTTACCAACCGGTTGCTGTCCAAAACGTGGTTTATTGTCCTCTGATAGTTTCACAAGTGGCTTCCTATAGAATGGTCCATTTTCAGGAATCGAAGATAAATACAATACAATGACATTAACTTTACAAAACATCTGGGGTTTTCTTTCAACTCAAAATGTTCAATCTGTTTTGGTTTCACGCCACGCTGGTTCAAACCACCTTGAACATTTTTGGAACTTCGGCCCTGGAACATTATTTTATTCAGTTCAACTTCTGTGTCAAAGACAACTTTGAATTGTGATGAATCTAAATCACGGTGCTCATCCATAGCTCTCATTCCAAAACACTTGCAGTTATAAAAAAACACTGCATTAAACAGTCCCTGTGCGCTATCCAAGCTAAACGTTCCGGTATCCCAAAATGCAAGTTCGTCCTTGGGTAAAATGGGATCAGCATGTTTCTGGGACACACCTACACCCTCGGCCGTCAACTTCTTCATTCGACAATCAATCGATTTTCTAAAGTTTACAAATGTTGTATCAGTCTTTGAAAACATACTTGTCTCCACGTGACCAACGTTCCGCAGTTCCCGCTGAATGCTGGAGGCAATATTCATGAGGGTAGATGACGGGTAATCACTTCCATCTTTTCTACGAATTTCAGTGATGAATCTTTCTAACCAAAAATCCATAACGGGTAACGGAATTTCAGATGTTATTTCCAGAGGCACCAGCGAATTCGCCTCTATCATTGTTGTCTCCAGTGAATTTCTATGCTCAGCCCACTCTCGCCAAACGTTTAATCCCCATGACGTTGAGTATCTAGTGTTTCGTGGGACACATTGGCGGTAACGGTTTTGGAGTACATCGCAATCAACTGGTGCCGCAAATCTGCTATTTGCGATTGTCGGACTTCCATATGAAGCCATATCAACTGTCGTTAAATCCAAATCGTCCCAATGATTTTCAAGTGAAAAATCGCCAGTTGATAAATCCATTTGAAATAGTCGTGTTATACCAGTAATCAAACTAAGAAATTATATTGTGAGCGGACTGAAGCGTTATATACTAATATAAGGTGGCAAATTCATTGGGTCAATAGAATGAGTTTCTTTCAAATTGAGTACTCACGGTCGAGTATATAGTGAATATGTCGGTGCTAAATTAACTCTGCTCACATGTGATTGATCTGATAGGTTATCATACGTAATTGATATTTTCAATGACAATCTGTTCCTCGGGGTGCGAATCAGTTCATAAATATGTTATTACCCGCTTGGGTGTCTGTACAAGGAATATAGACCGTGGCAGCTCCGCTGCCTTGGTCTATATTCCTTGTACAGACACCCAAGCGGGTAATAACCTATACGTACGAACTGCCTCTTCTGGGACTAAACCACAAAATACCAAGTTTCAAGGTGACTGAAGATCCAAAACTAATGTTATTCCCCCCAAAAAACAAATAAAAAAGCACATTCTAAGTCCATAAAGGGCCATAACTCCTAATAACTTGGGGTAAAATACAAAATTGACCTGTTCTGGGACTTTTTCCGGTTTATGGGACTTTTTGAAAGTCTCACAACAATAAGGTACTGTCCAAAATTGTCCATGACAAAAGATGTCCATGAGGTATTGGGTCTTTTGTCTGATATACATGTACATTAAATTTGCAGGACTTTTAAAAACTTTCAAGAGCCAGAAAAAAGTCCCAGATCAAACCATTCGTAGAGATGTCCATCCGTCGGGGTGTCCTTTTGTTCCAGATGGTTATCGGATTATAGTCTTAGTTATCTGATTGTTTTCAAATTTCCCACATGAAAGTACAGGTCAAGTTCAAATTGGGGTTCGGTCCACCTATTTATGCCACAGTTATGATCCTTTTTGTGGATTAGCCACAAGAAAATACAGGTCAAGTTCGAAATTGGATTAAGTCCAATAATTTTTGCCAGAGTTATGGCCCTTATCGACTTAGAATTGGCCAATTATTTTGGTTACCGGATAATAACTTTAGTTTTAGTTATCTGTTGGTTGGCAAATTTGATATATGGAATACTCATATGAAAACACAGGTCAAGTTCAAATTTAGGTTCAGTCTGCCCATTTTATGTCACAGTTATGGCCCTTGTCGACTTGTATGCAGCTCAGTTATCAGCAGACCTGAGTATATGGTGCCTGAAATTTGCAGAATGAGGTCCACTGTGGGTGAATTTAGTGACACGACAGGATATTATCATCAAATTCACCCTCTGGGGACCTCATTCTGCATGACCTCATCTGCTATGTGATACAGTGTACCTAGACTCAGATTGAAGTTCCCAGATGGTGAATATTGTGATGTGCACCCATTGGGAACCTCGATTATGCAATGTGTCGTCTGCCAATGTTGTTATATAGAGAAATTAAACTAAAAAAGGAATAGAATATTTGTGATGAAGTTTCTATAGAAACTAAATCACTTGTTAATTTGATAATAAAGACGTTACAGAGAAGATGAGGCCTAAGCAGATTGAGGTTCCCAGAGGGTGAATTTAGTGATGCTGGCCTGCTAGCAGCTATGTGGGGAAGCATCAGTAAATTCACTCTCTGGGTGGGGACCTCATTCTGCAAATGACAGGCACCTTATCTCAGGCCTGGTTATGAGACAATGCACACGTATCTAATCCATATGATATAATTCTACAAAGTCCCCCCCCCGCTCCAAATGAACCACCGATTCAAGGGACAGTGGCCGAGCAGTTAAATAATTAATTTTCCAAAATGTAATATATGTATGAACTGAACTGAACTGATTTTTATTGGTAATCCAAAGTATGCATATTGTACACAATAACAACGGGGCTCTGTTGAAGGCATGGCTTATGGACCAGAGTCCTATAATAGCATGATAAATACAATAATGAATATAAACTGAGTGCAGGTAGGTGCAAGGATTTGCGAGAGAGTTGGGGCTGGGGGGGGGGGGGGGGGGGGGGGGGTGGGGGATGCTAGAGATTACATGGTGTGCATAATATGTTGGGGGGTTGCTCATAAAGTACAGTAATGCTCTAATTAATCGACTCCTTAACCACAGCAGAATTATGGGTAACTTTTCAGGATTTAGTCGGAAATATGGCTTGTTGCCATTCATCAGAAAGCTCTCAGTGAGACTAAATCCTGAAAAGTTACCCATAATTCTGCTGTGGTTAAGGAGTCGATTAATTAGAGCATTACTGTATATATATTAATCTAAATCCAAAAACAATTTAATATGTTTTAAGTGAATGTCTAAGGATGTGGCTGTACAATCAGTGGATCTCATGTAGGTTGAGATACGATTACGCTTACCAATTTAAATTATTTGAGAAGGTCGTTGATACGGCTGAATTTATTATACTCGCTTTCTTATAAAGTAATCTTTTAAGTATTTGAGTTATTCTGGGCTAATAATTTTAATGAGTAGTGTGCAGTCAGTGGGGATGCTATTCCATAATTCTCCGGCTTTGTTGGAGATGGCACTTTTTGAGTTTTTAGTCCTTTTAATTCATGATAAAGATTACCTTATGTTTTTGTGGGTATTTAACTCTTTACCCAACAAACCGGCCAAAAACGGCCAAATAAAGCTGCAACAGCCTAAATTATCTTGGGTCTGTCTCAATAAAACCATACAAATATGGATATCATTGGAACCGGCTCATTGACCACATTGTGATGGTTACAGTTATGCCCTGGGCCAATGCATTCTCTTATATATGCGAGTCGACCATAGGTCGCCTCGCATATATAAGAGAATGCATTGGCCAAAATTTTAACACCCTTTACCATTTTTTCTTACATTCTTTAACAATTTTATAATTTTTAATGTGTTAAGCCAATACATTCTCTTATATATGCGAGGCGACCTATGGTCGACTCGCATATATAAGAGAATGCATTGGCACAGGGCCGTTCTGTTGGGTAAAGGGTTAAGAGCTATGGATATCTGCAATATGCGTGAATAATTTTGATAATGAATCAGGTATTGCATGCATATGATAATCATGTAGTATTCTAATGAGCTGCATGTTACCAATATCATCAAATATTAGTAGTTACGTGCGCTCGCGCAACAGTATGGTGATCAGACAGATTCGTAGGTTGGTGTCACCCTACTCCGTTTCACTCCATGACGTCACCAAAAACGACGTACAACCTCGTGGCGTTCTGACATTTTTACTGTGCCGCGTTTTTGCTATGATTATTTTATGTGTTGTTTTCGATTATTTGTTTGTCGCCGATATCGCCATTTGTCGGGATTCCCTGTTTCTATATTTAAAACTGGCATGCTCGTAGTGAGCCTCGATTTCGATTTTTTTCTCCCAAGTCAAAATACGTCAGAGTTATGACAAAAATAGATCGACCTACCTTTTCTCCATCAGAACTCTACATCAAAGAGTCTATAGACTCCTTCGGGACCTACATAGACTCCTTCATTTTGGGTATTTTTACTTATAATTGGGAAGTTTTATCATTTTTGGTTCGTGCGAAGATCTCTTTTTATCGTGCGGGAAAAGAGAGACATTCAAAACGCGATTTGTAATTCGACGCAATAGGCGGAATAGCCTAACCTTCAGCCGACTTCCGGGTCAAATACGACGAATGACGTAACACAAAACAAAACGCATTTGTTGACACAAACACCGTTTGAAGAGTTTATTATTACATAAAATGATCATTATTGATTAATTATTGATTAATTATTATTGTTGCATATTGGCTGCTATCAATATTTACACAAATAGTATTACTTATTTCTTATAATTGCTCCTTTGGTCAACTTTGACTATCGGAAAATGAAATGAAAATATGCCGCTGAAAAAAATGTAATCGATATTAAAGTCTCATCCTTTCGGCAACATGGAATTGGTTTTAATTACTTAAATGATTAATATAGTAATTTGCCTTTTATCTGTGATGAAATGAGAAATGGTAATTGTCTTTTTTTGCTAACATTAAATTAAATTAAATAAATTAAGTAAAATACAGTGAAATTATTTTTTAAATTATTGTTTATTACATTTTTGCGCACGTTGGCATCTCTCTGAGTGCATTCTAGTTTGTTTAGTTTCTAATAAGTCAAAATATCACTTGTATCGTTAGATAATTTTGAGGGCATTCTTCTGTAGTTTTCTGATTTTGGTTAGGTTTTTGTTGGTAGTCGAGCTCCATATTGCATTACAGTAGGTCAAGTAGGGGATAATTAGTGATAAGTACAAGGTTTTCAATGTGTTAGAAGAACAAAGTCACTGATTTTCCTCAGGATTCCAACATTACTGGCAATACTAATACTGGTATGTGTATGTTTAATTTATACTAATAATTTATAGTACTGGTTCTATTTTGTGAGATATTATTTCTTACCTTAAAAGTGTAGAAATTTTCTGTATATGGCTATTCCTCGTCCAAATTAGGAGAGAGACCATTCTACATCATGTGTCTATGCTGTAAATTGATCCAAATTCATTTCCTACAATCACCTCTATAACTGATATAACCTTATATGGTCATTCCTTCACAAACAGCCTGCGTCCTATTAAGTATCTCAGCATGTCCATCGTAATTGTGTATCGTAATCATCAACGTTAATTCATTTTATTGACTCACGGTATCGTATTTCCTTATAGAGTTAGGAACTGTTCACTGTCCCAGTGTTAATCAGTGTGTGTCTGTATCCGATTTCCCATTGATATAATCATGGGAGCCACGTGTGTAGTATTGAACATTATCAGCATATGGCGATACTCTGTTATATGTATACACATGTTATCAGAAACGCAAACATAATAATATATTGGTATTCTACATTGTAATTATTGTAACATATTTCATTGTGAGTGTAATCTCATCGTCGATGGAGCATCAGCTATAATCATATGGACTGAATACTAGTATTAAATAGAGGCTCTTGAGGGCACAGATATTGTATGGGACATGTACTGTGTGATTATCTGTGAGATCCTTGGAATGAAATGGTGTTTGAATAAATACTTATTTATTTTAATATAATAAGGCCACTATAAAAACATTATAGATTTATATCCTCTCTTGACCCTTAATTTGTTTCCCTCATCAATTTTGTTTCTATTTGGATATCTTTTATTTTTTCTTATGCCTTAACCCTTTCGGGAGCTGAGCTGGTGCAGCATTGATGATAATGTACAATGTACAAGTGCATTCTCTAAAATATGAGAGTCTCCCATAGGGAGCCTCCCATATATAAGAGAATACACTAGCTTACAAGGTCATGGTAAATATTGTTAGGCCAATGTATTCTCTTATATATGAGAGGCTCTTTATGGGAGACTCGCATTTATAAGAGAATGCATTGGCACAGGTTTTTCGCAAATTTTCAGGAAGATCCAGTCATGAAAGGGTTAAATATCAAATTACATTTCAATGATCCATTAATCAGTCTATTTTGATCAAATTGGACAATCTAAATCACCTTGTAATATATAAGATAGGATATTGCTTCAATATCTATATCTGTCCATGACCATTTACATGTATGTTTGGAAGAATAAAATATAAATAATAAAACTTGCCCTCCTATCCCATTTTTCTGAAAAAGTTGGATGTAAATCTAGCAATTTATTTATAATGGCCTAAGACTGGTTACAAATGTATGTCAATTATTATCTGAGGGGTCCTTGTGATGAAAAAATGTTTGAATGAATACTGATCTATTTAATATAATAAGACTCAGGTTAAAGATGTTGATCTATCACTTATGATCAGGAATTTCGTATGTTAAAATGAAGTAATTTTAATTGGACTTTACTTTCATATATAGTTAAAGATATACCATCTGACAGCATGTCTGATATTTGCTGAATGTGGTCCCCAGAGGGTGAATTTAGTGACGTTATCCTGCACGGTGTGCTAGCATCACCAAATTCACCCTGTGGGGACCTCATTCTGTTTTTAGTTACTTTATCCATTCTATAAAGTTTCTATTTCCCCTAATTTGCAGATTAAAAAAAAAATGCAAAATCAAGGTGACTAATGGGTGAACATCACCTGGGGATATTTAATCTGATGCAATGTCTCCCATAGAAGTTGAGGTCTAAGCACCATGAGGTCCCCAGAGGGTAATTTTAATTTGGCGATTCTAGCCCACCCTCTGGGGACCTCATTCTGCAAATGTCAGACACACTATATCTAGGCTTGTGACTGTAACTTATATGATCAGGATTTTCGTATGTTAAAATAAGTTAATTTTAATTGGACTTGACTTTTAATAGTTGAAGATTTTCTTTCTGATTTAGAAATATGTACACATACTATGGGAGCTTCTGATTTATATAGTGATTCTTATTTTTTATTACATGACCCTACACTTATTCCATTCAATAAACCCGTTCAATACATTCGTTGTATAACAGGAAATAGTGCCAGGTCACCTTTGACTTCCGGTTTGTCATCTGTTTACATTCCGTTCGCTCAAAATACCTTGGCTTCCAATATTTTCCATTAAAGATCCTGTGCCAGTGCAACCTCTTATATATGTGAATCTCCCATAGAGAGAATATAAGAGAATGCAATGGCTTACAAGGTCAAGGTAAATATTGTTAGGCCATTATATTCTTTTATATATGCGAGACTCCCTATGGGAGACACGCATATATAAAAGAATGCATTGGCACAGGGTTTTTCACAAAATTTCAGGAAACTCCAGTCATGGAAGGGTTAACCCTTTACCCAACAAACCGGCCAAAACCGGCCAAATAAAGCTTCAACAGCCTAAAATATCTTCGGTCTGTCTCAGTAGAACCATACAAATATGGATATCATTGGAACCGGCTCCTTGACCACATTGTGATAGTTACAGTTATGCCCTGTGCCAATGCATTCTCTTATATATGCGAGTCGATCATAGGTCGCCTCGCATATATAAGAGAATGCATTGGCCTAAAATAAAATCTTTTTTTAACACTTTTTACCATTTTTTCTTACATTCTTTAACAATTTTATAATTTTTAATGCGTTAAGCCAATGCATTCTCTTATATATGCGAGGCGACCTATGGTCGACTCGCATATATAAGAGAATGCATTGGCACAGGGCCCTTCTGTTGGGTAAAGGGTTAATAACTCTCCAATAACGAGATTGCATATTGAAACCGTTGTTATGTGAACATTACTGTTACAGAGGCATAAACTTGAGAATAAGCATGTTGCTACAGTCCTATCACGAATTGTACTGATCGTGTAAACCTTTCAGTTTGTCAAAAATCAAAACACAGTGAATTGTGATTCCTTGAATTGATCTTAATTTATTACCGGTACCTTAGATGTTCAGAATTTGGGCTATAAAACCCTTCCATGACTGGAGCTTCCTGAAATTTTTCGAAAACCCTGTTCCTATGCATTGTCTTATATACCGATGTAACAGGATATCTCCCCCCCCCTGGATATCTTCCCCCCACCCTGGATATCTCCCCCCCCCATGTATGACTAAAAAATAATTTCACTCATTTGATATCTGAAATGGCCAGAAAAATGTTTTTTGAGATTAAAAAAATATATATATTAATTTTTTTTTTATTTAAAAAAAAAAGTGACAAAATTATTGTTTTCACGAATTTGATTGTCTGTTCATTGACCAGAAAAATGCTTTTTTTAATTCAATTTTTTTCTTTTCTTTCAAATGTCCAGGCTTGGATATTCCACCCCCCCCCCAACCCAGCACCTACATGACAAAAAAATCATCTTATGGTTTTATCGCTTATTTTGCTTTATATATTCATGAGTCAGGGTTTGGGGTGGGGGGAAGATGTCCAGGTCAGGATATCTCCCCCCCCCCCCCCCCCCCACCCAGCACCTACATGACAAAAAAATAATCTTGTGGTTTTATCGCTCGTTTTGCTTTATATAGTCATGAGACAGCGAGAAATTAACTTCTTCTGAGAACAAGTTGTTTGAGTTGAGTCAGGGTTTGGGTGGGGGGGAAGATGTCCAGGTCAGGATATCTTCCCCCCCCCCACCCAGCACCTACATGAAAAAAAAAATAACCTTATGGTTTTATCGCTTGTTTTGCTTTATATAGTCATGAAACAGCGAGAAATTTACTTCTTCTGAGAACAAGTTTTTTAAGTCAGGGTTTGGGGTGGGGGGAAGATGTCCAGGTCAGGATATTTCCCCCCCCCCCACCCAGCACAGTACATTCTCTTATATATGCTAGGCTCCCTTTATACTGGCACAGGATATTTAATGTTGCACCAGCGCAGCTCCCATCATGAAAGGGTTAAGTTATGGGCTGATTTACTAATATAGTAATGCCCTAAATAATCGACTCTTTAACCACAGAAGAATTATGGGTAATTTTTCAGGATTTAGTCGTAAATATGGCTTGTTGCCATTCATTAGAAAGATCTCACTGAGAGCTTTCCGATGAATGGCAACAAGCCATATTTACGACTAAATCCTGAAAAATTACCCATAATTCTTCTGTGGTTAAAGAGTCGATTATTTAGGGCATTACTGTATTTACAATTGATTGATGGACTGAGATCTTCCCACAGCAGCTTTAGGGTTCCCACACCCCCAACGACTAGTGTAAACCCTGGGCGATATTATAGGGGTCCCATACCCCCAACCACTAGTGGAAACCCTGGGCGATACTCCCAACCCCTAGTGGAAACCCTGGGTGATACTATAGGGGTCCCATACCCCCAACCCCTAGTGGAAACCTTGGGCGATACTATAGGGGTCCCATACCCCCAACCCCTAGTGGAAACCCTTAGCGATACTATAGGGGTCCCCAACCCCTAGTGGAAACCCTGGGCGATACTATAGGGGTCCCATACCCCAACCCCTAGTGGAAACCCTGGGCGATACTATAGGGGTCCCATACCCCCAACCCCTAGTGGAAACCCTGGGCGATACTATAGGGGTCCCATACCCCAACCACTAGTTGAAACTTGAAACCCAGTGGGCGATATGTGTATAGCCGTCCCATACCCCCAACCACTAGTGGAAACCCTGGGCGATATGTGTATGATGATTTTGTGTACTACAGTATGTGTGTGCGACAGCTGTGTACACATATGCAGCAGTAAAATGCTTTAATATTGATTACTTCGGAGCAACAGTTGGTTGTTGAATAACGAGGACAATAGAATCAGATGTTCCATCTGTAGTTTATTGTTCATCTTCAAAAGAATATGCCAAGCTCCAATCAATATAATTATAACCATGCTGTATGTGAAGTAATCACCCATTTTAATTTGGGTAATGTAGTATTGGTTATTATTTTGTAGACTCATTGAGATGAAATAAGGCGATATGGATATTTTCTGTATCACATACTTGTTGATGCATGGAGGTCCCATTTCTAATAAGCTTAATGGATTAGTCAAAAATTTGGCCCATTAGTGTAAACATATTTTATTGCAATTATAATCATCGCAAAGGGATTGAGCCACAAGTTTTTCAACTTACTGTATATATATACATCTCTCTCCCCACACAATTTGATACACAAAATTAACATAAAAGATAAGGATTATACATAAATATGACAATTTATACTGATTTATATGCATAATATAAACATATGTAATTTAAATATTTAATCATTGCTTTCATTTATTTCGGGATGTTGTTCATATCCGGGCCCATTACTAATACTTGTATATTTTCTTATATGCATGTTTTTTATCTTATTTTTAAATTAGATTTGATTGTTTCTATGTTATGCTGCATCACCTTACTTAAAGGTACTCAACCCGATAAAACTCCTCTCAATTACTATTTCAATGGCTTCGGGGGTCAAAAATATTTGATTCGAGTCGCGGAAGTCACCCATCAAAGCTCAGATTTGTTAGATATCGATTTTAGAAATCTATTATTTTTCATTATCGGGAATACTATCTGGCCCAGAACTCAGTCAAAATTACGTTAAAATTACCACTTGATTTTAGAGTTATTCATCCTTGTCTGTTTGAATAGATTTGGAGTACACATCCAGAGCAGATTACGGCAGTTATTCGTACTCATCTCGAGAACATAACAAATTTGAAAAATCAATATCTAATAACTCTGAGCTTTGTTTGATGGGTTCCTCGACTCGAATCAAATATTTTTTACCCCCAAAGCCAAAGAAATAGTAATATAGGACCCTCTGATCGGATTGTTGTTGTTGGAATCTGTTGAGATGGGGACCCTCTTTACGGGTTGAGTACCTTTAAACGGACATGGTTCCTTCAAACTTCAAATTTATGTATACATAATGTGGTAATCGTTGTCTCAATAATTTGGTAATAGGTATCTCAAAACATACCTACGTGGAAGATTTCCGAACAAATTTGTTGATATTGTGCTGAAAATATGTGTTTTGTTTCTTATATTTTTTGTTAAATTTTATCATTTTGTAACAGGATATCTTCCCCCCCCCCCCCTGGATATCTTCCCCCCCATGTACGACTAAAAAATAATTTCACTCATTTGATATCGTTTGGTTCTGAAATGGCCAGAAAAATGTTTTTTGAGATTAAAAAAAATATATATTAATTTTTTTTTTTTTTTTTTTTAAAGTGACAAAATTATTGTTTTCACGAATTTGATTGTCTTTTTTTTTTCTTTCAAATGTCCAGGCTTGGATATTCCACCACCCCCCCCCCCCACCCAGCACCTACATGACAAAAAAATCATCTTATGGTTTTATCACTTATTTTGCTTTATATATTCATGAGTCAGGGTTTGGGGTGGGGGGAAGATGTCCAGGTCAGGATATCTCCCCCCCCCCACCCAGCACCTACATGACAAAAAAATAATCTTATGGTTTTATCGCTCGTTTTGCTTTATATAGTCATGAAACAGCGAGAAATTAACTTCTGCTGAGAACAAGTTGTTTGAGTCAGGGTTTGGGTGGGGGGGAAGATGTCCAGGTCAGGATATCTCCCCCCCCACCCAGCACCTACATGACAAAAAAATAATCTTATGGTTTTATCGCTCGTTTTGCTTTATATAGTCAAGAAACAGCGAGAAATTAACTTCTTCTGAGAACAAGTTGTTTGAGTCAGGGTTTGGTGTGGGGGGGGGGGGAAGATGTCCAGGTCAGGATATCTTCCCCCCCACCCAGCACCTACATGACAAAAAAATAATCTTATGGTTTTATCGCTCGTTTTGCTTCATATAGTCATGAAACAGCGAGAAATTAACTTCTTCTGAGAACAAGTTTTTTGAGTCAGGGTTTGGGATGGGGGGGGGGGGTGAAGATGTCCAGGTCAGGATATCTACCCCCCCCCCCCCCCCACCCAGCACCTACATGACAAAAAAATAATCTTATGGTGTTATCGCTTGTTTTGCTTTATATAGTCATGAAACAGCGAGAAATTAACTTCTTCTGACAACAAGTTGTTTGAGTCAGGGTTTGGGGTGGGGGGGGGAAGATGTCCAGGTCAGACAATCAAATTCGTGAAAAAACTAATTTTGTCACTTTTTTTTTTAAAATAAAAAAAAAATTAATAATTTTTTTTTTTTAATCTCCAAAAACATTTTTCTGGCCATTTCAGAACCAAACGATATCATATGAGTGAAATTATTTTTTAGTCGTACATGGGGGGGAAGATATCCAGGGTGGGGGGGGAAGATATCCTAGGACATCTTCCCCCCGGGGGGAAGATATCCTGGGGGGAAGATGACGTGTTACACCTGTTAATTTTTTTAGTCAGCAGTCTCGTAAAAATAACTAATTTTTAACCTGCGAATTAAAATAAAAGATAATTGCCACTTAACCCTTTACCCAACAAACCGGCCAAAACCGGCCAAATAAAGCTTCAACAGCCTAAATTATCTTGGGTCTGTCTCAATAGAACCATACAAATATGGATATCATTGGAACCGGCTCCTTGACCACATTGTGATAGTTACAGTTAGCCCTGTGCCAATGCATTCTCTTATATATGCGAGTCGACCATAGGTCGCCTCGCATATATAAGAATGCATTGGCCTAAAAAAAAAACTTTTGTTTAACACTTTTTACCATTTTTTCTTACATTCTTTAACAATTTTATAATTTTGAATGTGTTAAGCCAATGCATTCTCTTATAAGAGAATGCATTGGCACAGGGCCCTTCTGTTGGGTAAAGGGTTAACTCATTAAATGTAGTTTTCTGATTTAGAATGAACTGATAAATTTCTTGTGAATTTTAGATCAGTTTGATGAATACATAACTAGTGGATTGTTAGAGCTGTGTTATAACGCTGTTAACACTCTTGATGCTGTATTCAGATGGCTTTGGTACACCAGTAAGTATATTCTATGAATGCATTAATAACGCTGTTAACACTCTTGATGCTGTATTCAGATGGCTTTGGTACACCAGTAAGTATATTCTATGAATGCATTAATAACGCTGTTAACACTCTTGATGCTGTATTCAGATGGCTTTGGTACACCAGTAAGTATATTCTATGAATGCATTAATAACGCTGTTAACACTCTTGATGCTGTATTCAGATGGCTTTGGTACACCAGTAAGTATATTCTATGAATGCATTAATAACGCTGTTAACACTCTTGATGCTGTATTCAGATGGCTGTGGTACACCAGTAAGTATATTCTATGAATGCATTAATAACGCTGTTAACACTCTTGATGCTGTATTCAGATGGCTTTGGTACACCAGTAAGTATATTCTATGAATGCATTAATAACGCTGTTAACACTCTTGATGCTGTATTCAGATGGCTTTGGTACACCAGTAAGTATATTCTATGAATGCATTAATAACGCTGTTAACACTCTTGATGCTGTATTCAGATGGCTTTGGTACACCAGTAAGTATATTCTATGAATGCATTAATAACGCTGTTAACACTCTTGATGCTGTATTCAGATGGCTTTGGTACACCAGTAAGTATATTCTATGAATGCATTAATAACGCTGTTAACTCTATGGATGCTGTATTCAGATGGCTTTGGTACACCAGTAAGTATATTCTATGAATGCATTAATAACGCTGTTAACACTCTTGATGCTGTATTCAGATGGCTGTGGTACACCAGTAAGTATATTCTATGAATGCATTAATAACGCTGTTAACACTCTTGATGCTGTATTCAGATGGCTTTGGTACACCAGTAAGTATATTCTATGAATGCATTAATAACGCTGTTAACACTCTTGATGCTGTATTCAGATGGCTGTGGTACACCAGTAAGTATATTCTATGAATGCATTAATAACGCTGTTAACTCTATGGATGCTGTATTCAGATAGCTTGGGGACTATAGAAACGGGCTCCGTCCCTCGTACCGTTCATTCGTCTGTTCGTTCGTCCGTCCATTCATCTGTCCGTCCGTCACACTTTTGAGTACCTTCATGGTGTAATCATCTCCTCCTACAGATTTCATCCCAGAATCTTGTTGCCCATATATTGAAGATGTGCAACATGTATATAGATGATGGAAAAATTATTTTTTGACAGAGTTATTAACCCTTTTCGACATTTCAACATTTTTTATAATTTTCTGTATGAGGGAACCTTCATGGTGTAATCAACTCCTCCTACAGTTTTGATCGTAGATATTTGAAACTTCAGAGTATTGTTAATCACATATTGGAGATGTGCAACATGTATATAGATGACGGAAATATTATTTTTTTATGGAGTTATTAACCCTTTTCAACATTTTTTTTTAATTTAACAAAGCGGCATCGACTTGCCACGTTGTCAGGGGACACTGTTGTCGGCTGACCTTTTATCTTTATAGAATGTGGTGCATCTTCTCTGCACTTTTTATACGCCCGGGAAGTATTATGTTAATGGTCCGTCCTTCTGTGCCAACGAAATGGGTTTATGTGATTTGGACTTGCCCTTGGGTGTATACATGGTATAGGGGCTATTTGGGTTAATGAGCTTAAGCCCTAGCTGTTGTTATGGGTCTTTAAAACATTTAAACTAAACTTTGTAAAAACCATGAAAAGTTGGACCAGTCTTTGTCCATACTGTCCTAACATATACTGGGCAACCTCATTAGAGGCTTAAGCTCATTAATCCTGGATGTACCTATATACATATAGTAATGCCCTAATTAATAGACTCCATAACCACAGCTGAATTATGGGTAACTTTTCAGGATTTAGTCTCGGAAATATGGCTTGTTGCCATTCATCGGAAAGCTCTCGGGTGGGTAACTTTTCAGGATTTAGCCGAGAGTTTTCCGATGAATGGCAACAAGCTATAATTCCGACTAAATCCTGAAAAGTTACCAATAATTCTGATGTGGTTATGGAGTCGATTAATTAGGGCTTTACTGTATAATCTTTATTTTCATCCAATAATGAAGAGTTACATGATACATAGCTACCAGTATATACATTTTTATATATAAAAGAGAAGGATCTATCATCTATCCGTCTTGTTTTTTTCCCAGACACCTGGACGGATTTCCACCAAATTTGGTTTGATGACTCGGGGTACCCTGCCGAATGTTATAAAGGCGTTAGTTTTTCAAAATTTTGATTTAAAAAAATTTAATGAAATAACAAAATTATTTAAATATTTTACGGCGTGAGTAAGGAAGACCTGAATATAACTATAATCTATATAATCATTATTTTACAGTGTCAGTAAGGAAGACCTGAATATAACTATAATCTATACAATCAAAATTTTACAGTGTCAGTACGGAAGAACTTGATAGTGACAAGCAAGTGTCAGAAAACAGCAGAAGAAATCCTATTGAAACAGAGCTGTTTGTCTTCTGTTACCCGAACTTGGGCGCCGTCAGTGAAGGATATCCTCCGTGTGTTCGTTAATTACGGTAGGTGATCATGAGAAACAAAACAAGGTATCATCTATGATAATGAGGGATATCTTCCGGGTGTTCATTAATGACCCACTTAATTTTGGAATCATCAGATCACATTATATACATTATATTCAATATTTGAAAGACCCGTTTTATTTTTGAAATTTGTTTGATGAATAAAGTTGAACAAATCGAGCACAAACGCATGCAGTGAAATATAAAAGGTATGGGTGGCTTCGGACTGACTTGCGGAGCATATATGAGCAATATACAGGTTATGTTATCGCATTTAAGTACATGTTCGAACATGGAAGATGACGACCCAATTTCTTCTGTATATTTTGGTAATTTCTGATGCAATATCTCAACTTCGATTCGATGAATTTTGCCAATTTATACAGTAATGCCCTAAGTAATCGACTCTTTAACCACAGCAGAATTATGGGTAACTTTGCAGGATTTAGTCGGAAATATGGCTTGTTGCCATTCATCGGAAAGCTCTCGAGAGCTTTCCGATGAATGGCAACAAGCCATATTTCCGACTAAATCCTGCAAAGTTACCCATAATTCTGCTGTGGTTAAAGAGTCGATTACTTAGGGCATTACGATACGATACAATACGATTTATTTGCATAAACACCAATAAAGGCAGTATGCTAACGATACAAATAGTAATAAAACAATAAACAATTAATAAACAATTACATGTGAACATGGCATGTCTAGCTATATGTATTTTATTGTGTGATGGCAAGCATAATATTCATTCAGAGCGCTTATCAAAGAAGCGCCGGACCACGTTGCTGATTTTGCTGCTTATTTCAGGGTTATCATTTTTCATTACAAGATTAAATTTCTGATCGTTTGACATAGCTGTGATATCTACCAACAATTTGGAAAAGTTCATTTCTGAGATCGCAATAGTGTGGACATTCCATAATGAAATGATACTCATTTTCTATATCCGAACCTGTCCTGCATTTAAGGCACAGTCTCTTCCCCTCCTTAATTACTGTATGTCAAATGAAAGGGAATTTTATTGTCAATAAGACACACTGGAGGATATTTTGGCTAAAATGATCAATTTATAAAATTTACTTGGGTTTTGACAGTTGATGTGGTTTTAGCCATAATCGATCTTTGAACCTTGTCACTGGTATAGTCTGCATTGGTATTGTAGTATTTTTTCCCCCAGGGGCCTGTGGTAATCACCTCACGCCAAGTGTGTTTATGTTATGTATTTAATGATGTCTTGTTTTCTTTCTAATGGGAGAAATAGATGAAATTTATTGAGTATGTTCTCATAGTGGCTAATAATTGGCATATAGTATTCAAGCCTTGAAATAGTGTGTCTGTCATTTGCATAATGAGGTCCCCAGAGGGTGAATTTAGTGATGCTACCCCGCATAGCGGGCTAGCATCACCAAATTCACCCTCTGGGAACCTCATTCTGCTGAGTTGTAAACAGAATGAGGTCCCCAGAGGGTGAATTTGGTGATGCTAGCCCGCTATGCGGGGTAGCATCACTAAATTCACCCTCTGGGGACCTCATTCTGCAAATGACAGACACACTATTTCAAGGCTTGATAGTATTTATTTGATCTTATCTTCACTGTTAACCCTTTCATAACTGTCGTCTGCTTGGGTCCGTGTGGGGCTCCATACGGGAGTGTATATTAACCCTTTCATAACTGTCGTCTGCTTGGGTCCGTGTGGGGCTCCATACGGGAGTGTATATTAACCCTTTCATAACTGGCGCCTGCTTGGGTCCGTGTGGGGCTCCATACGGGAGTGTATATTAACCCTTTCATAACTGTCGCCTGCTTGGGTCCATGTGGGGCTCCATACGGGAGTGTATATTAACCCTTTCATAACTGTCGCCTGCTTGGGTCCGTGTGGGGCTCCATACAGGAGTGTATATTAACCCTTTCATGATGGGAGCTGCGCTGGTGCAGCATTAAAGACCCTGTGCCAGTGCATTCTCTTATATATGCGAGTCTTCCATAGGGAGCCTCACATATATAAGAGAATGCACTGGCTTACAAGGTCAAGGTAAATATTGTTAGGCCAATGATTTCTCCTATATATGCGAGGCTCCCTACGTGAGACTCTCATACATAAGAGAGTGCACTGGCACAGGATCTTTAGTGCTGCACCAGCGCAGCTCCCGTCATGATAGGGTTAATAGCCTATGAAGGTAAATAAGTACATAATATCAGTTTTATGTATCTTATTACAGGCAGTAGTGTGAGAGACCTTCTTCCAGATTCCAGCCTATTGTCAGATTCATTCAGGTAACAAATGATGAAATTAGTTATTAGCTTAAAGGGGTATGCCTGTTTTTTATATGCCTGTTTTTATGTTTACCCATACCATAGTATGGTAAACATAGTGTCAACGTCCAGATTGACCACTCGTTGTTCATCCGTCTGTCTGTCCGTAGACACTTTATGCATAATGCGATAACTGAAACATTTTCTATCCGATTATATCCCATTCACTTGTATGGATTATTGTTGTAAAAATGAACCCTTCTCAACATTCCTGATACTTAGTAGAAATACCTTTCATCTGATATATCTCATATTGATATGTATGTAAATTTGGTATGTGAGTTTCTCAGCCCAAAATACAGATAGAGTTCGAATTTGGGTTTGATCCATTTTTTTAAACAGAGTTATGGCTTATGGATTTTCGCGTCCAAACTGAAAATAGCTGATCACTATCGTGAAGGTATGGGTTAAACATCTGCCGATCATGATCGGCCTCTCGTTTTTAAAAAGGGACAAAATTATGTTGTTGGTCCATCCGTGGGAGTGTCCGTTTATACATTTGAACTGTAGGTGGTAAAGGGAGGATCCTAAAACAAAAAGAGTTTGACATAATGACAAAGAACACAACCTGATGCCTATTATTCTGTACAGGATTAGGAGTTTGGTGGTTGTTATTTCGTTTTAAGTGGTCAATGCTGTCGGAACAAAGAACAAAGGAAAGACCACTTAATGCTCAAATGTATGGGTGTGTGTCCGACCGTCCGTCTGTTCGCTTTTGATTTCACGATGATAACTTTAGATCAATACCAAAAAACAGGTCAAGTTCAAATTTGGGTTTCGCCCACCAATTTTCACCGGAGTTATGGTCCTTTTTGATGGAAAAAATGCAGATCAAGTTCGAATTTGGTTGCACCTGCCAATTTTCACCAGAGATATGGCCCTTTGTTGGAATTACCATTGGGCATATTTTGCCCCAGCCTAGCGATGTTCTTGCTGGGGAGTTGGTTTTGTTCTAACTTGACCTTAACCTTTGTATTCTCAAATTATATTCACACACCAAATATGAAATTCTGTTGAATAGCGCTCAAGTTATCATATGGAAAAACCCCAAAACATTGGGAATTCTCAGTTGAAAAGAGGGAATAACTCCATCAAATATTTGCATCATATCACAGGAAACATATTCAATGAAAGTTTGTCAAATATTGCTCGTTATCATCCTGACAACCAAAACATCATGAATTCTTATTTATAAGTTATGATTTATGGCAAAGGTAATGTCTGACCTGATAACTTAGGACAAGACACAGTGCCACACTGACCTACCGAGCAGGCAGATAAAAAGCCAGCGTGATAGGTCGACTTACAACTGGAAGGAATGAACCCACGGCTATCTACATGTCAACAAAATTAATTAGGATAGTAGAACGGCTGGTTATTCATCAGTTATGTAAATGTTTAAACACGCGATAATAGTATAAGGCATATACATCTATATATTAACAGGTTATAGTCTTCTGCTGGACGAGTATACTTACATACATGTAGTTAGAGGTTATCATAGTCCATTGGATGAGTAGTACACACAAAATAGTTAAAATTTATCGTTGTCCGGTGGACGAGTAGTCCACACATACATGTAGTCCATTGGATGACTAGTACACACATCGGGGGTTATAACTTGAAAATCATCGAACCGTCACCAAAATCGAACTTGATCTGTGCATTCTCAAATGTGAATGACGAACAAAATATAATTCAAAGTTGTTGGAGTTATGATCCGGATAATCAAAAAACTTGATTTATAAGTCGAAAAAGGAGCATTTCTCTCAAAAATCATCAGACTGTCAGCTGTGACTGTCGCAAAAATCAAACTTGACCTGCGGATTCGATTTGATTGCTTCATTTCTTCCTTTTTCAGAGATCTTACATTCAGAAGAGGACATGGATTGGATCACATGTTTCGAAACCATGGCAACACAGAAGGATTTTGTAGAGATAACCTGAAGTGTATTTTGCAAACTCTCAACTCCTGTCTCCAATTCAAGTGAGTACATATCATCAAACTCTCAACTCCTGTCTCCAATTCAAGTAAGTACATTTATTTCTAATAAAGTTTTTATGTTTTATTGTGCAGGGTTGGGAAGGGGAAGTCCCAGCATATATATAGGGTGCTAGTACCTAATTTTAGTTGGGATGGGATGGTCTCAGCAGATAGCTTGTTGGATCCAGTGGGTGTTTGACTATAATTTTTGGTCTCTTTTGGTATGTAGCGGGCATTCTTGTAGGAAGGAAGACTTAGGATGTACTTTGGGTCTTGTCAGACTTGTTAACTTCAAAATGTCGGAAATTGTAAAATTCCCTTTAAAAATTGTGAGATTCATGGATAAATAGTGAGATTTTTATAACGGCTTAAAACTGTTCTAAATAGACATTTATAAAATGACGTTGTACATTGTGCACTGTATACACATATTCTAAACATATAGAGAGCTTTGCGACGAAGATTACAGTATTGGCCTAATTAATCTCATCAAGAGCTTTCCGATGAATGGCAACAAGCCATATTTCCGACTAAATCCTGAAAAGTTACCCATAATTCTGCTGTGGTTAAGGGGTCGATTATTTAGAGCATTAATGTATGATGAGCTACATCTTCTGCATCCGCCGGATCGTTTTGTAACCGTAAATGGTACAGCCATGCATGGTCATCACAGAGCATGCAGTAGCCTATGTGAACAAATCATGCTGTCTTTTTAATATGTCTATGCATTTAAACTCTAAAATTGTCCATGAATTTTTAAGTTTAGGAAAGTAGTTTGTGTCTGACTCCTTTTCCCAATCAAAATTTTACATTTGGGAGATGCAGATATATTTTGTAAACAACAGCACGTACTTGCTTACTATTAAAAAAGAGCTTTGAATGGGCATCAAAATAGTTCATTTAATGATCCTACTTAAAACAGAGATCTTCATAAGAAACTAATACTATCCATGCTCATCTAATGTTAGATAAAATGATAAAAGTGATAAAATTGTTAAAGAATATAAGAACAAATGATAAAAATTGTTATAGAATGTACGAACAAATTATAAAAAATGATAATAATTGTTAAAAAATGTAAGAAAATATTATAGAAAATAATAAAAATTGCTAAAGAATGTTAAGAAAAATTGATAAAAAATTGTCAGGCCAATGCATTCCCTTATAGCCTATGGTCGACTCGCATATATAGAGAATGTATTGGCACAGGGTCCTTAATGTTGCGCCAGCGCAGCTCCCGTCATGAAGGGTTATAAAGTTCATAAGTGACGCTGGCATAGTCAGGGAGGAAAAAGCGAGGGGGCACAAAATGGATGGAAAAAATTTGTTATTGGCGATTTCCACCAAACTTATATGGAGTCATCCCCATGTTATAGGGAAGGTTATGGTGTGGTTTAAAATGCCACAGTTGCGCCATTCGAATCGAGGATGGAGGTTGAGGAGGGGCGTCAAAATTAATACTAGTTTGGTCACCGATTTCTATCACAATTACTTCTAGTCACCTCCAATATATGGGGAATCTAGTGGTGTGGTTAAAGATACATGTGGATGTTATCTAATTGACGCCGTCAATGTTAGGGATGCGTTTGATGCTCAGGTTAATTTGTGTCAAAAGATGTACGTGCTTTTGCAAATTACACTCAATGTATCATTGAAGACGGTCTACGGGCTGCCCACGTGTTCTTATGACCAGGTTGCTTTACACCAAGTAACACCAGTTACAGCTAGTGTTTACACTGTCTTTGTCTGGCGTTGGGTTTCATCACCTCATGTATGTGTGCATTGACATGAATCAGCAAGTATTTTATCCATGGGCCAGCTCAAATCATGAGATTTGCATCCACGATCGTGAGGGCGGGTTGTGGGGTGTTAAATCGTGAGTCTCACGCCAAAATCGTGAGAGTTAACATGTCTGGGTCTTTTTGATTTTCAGCACTTGATGAATTTGAAGAATGGTCAAATTCATTAGTCAAGTTAGGCCATTAAAATAAAATATCTGTGTTTTTAGGCAATTCAATTAGATTTAAATCTTGTGATGAATTTTCTTTGTTTTCTTTCTAACAGACGATATTGAACAAAATGTTTTACAAGGCTTTTTAAAAGAAATATTCAGTGACGAGGGAGGTGCCTGAGTGACGAGGGAGGTACCTGAGTGACAAGGGGGTACCTGAGTGACAAGGGGGTGCCTGAGTGACAAGGAAGGCGCATAAGAACACAGAATTCTTATTTATTTGGCCTTAGCTGTGACAACTGAATTTTACATTTTTCTCTCTATGTGATAAATGAGTGATTTGCTCGATTATGTCTTATTGAAACTTTCAGACCAGATTATAGTGCTGAGGACATCACCAGAATCATCGTTATAGTAATAAAAGTATCGCTGGACAAGACCCTTAACAGGTATGTTAACCCTTCCATGACTGGAGATTCCTGAAAATTTGCAAAAACCCTGTGCCAATGCATTCTCTTATATATATATATCAAAGAATACATTGGCCTAAAGGTATTTACCTTGACCTTGTAAGCCAGTGCATTCTCTTATATATGCGAGGCTCCCTATTGGAGACTCGCATTTGTAAGAGAATGCACTGTTATAGGCTCGCTGTGTGTTGTATACTTCATAAAAAGCGATGAACCACCTACTTCACTTCAAGCCGATCATGTAAATGTGCTCTCTCCGTGTTGTTATTGAGAAGCCGATCATGTAAATGTGCTCTCTCCGTGTTGTTATTGAGAAGCCGATCATGTAAATGTGCTCTCTCCGTGTTGTTATTGAGAAGCCGATCATGTAAATGTGCTCTCTCCGTGTTGTTATTGAGAAGCCGATCATGTAAATGCACTCTCTCTGTGTTGTTATTGAGAAGCCGATCATGTAAATGTGCTCTCTCCGTGTTGTTATTGAGAAGCCGATCATGTAAATGTGCTCTCTCCGTGTTGTTATTGAGAAGCCGATCATGTAAATGTGCTCTCTCTGTGTTGTTATTGAGAGAGTGTTGGAATTTGAACAATATGTTACTTACAATTGTTTTAGAAGTTTTGGTAGTCCCTTCATACACTTTTTTACCCTGTGCCAATGCATTCTCTTATATATGCGAGTCGACCATAGGTCGCCTCACATATATAAGAGAATGCATTGGCCTAACAATTTTTTATCATTTAAAAAAAATAAATGTTTCTTACAATTTTTAGGACATAAAATAAAAAACATCCATTACCCTGCAGGGAGCCCCACACATATATAGAAGCATATAGAAGAGTGTCGTCTGCTCATGTTTGTCTGGGGCTCTGTATGGGTGAAATAATAAAATTGTTAAATAATACAAGAAAAAATTATTAAAATTGTAAAAAAATTGTTAGGCCAATGCATTCTCTTATATATGCGAGGCGACCTATGGTCGACTCGCATATATAAGAGAATGCATTGGCACAGGGTTAAAAAAATCCCGACTTAATTACTCTGCCGGTTAAAATCCAAGGACCCCAATCGATCTGCAAGTCATTTCTTGAATAATCTTAAGTGTGCTCATGTGTAAAATATTTCTGTTCCTATAAATCTGTCATCTTAGATTGGATGCAAATTACCTTTGATATAGTCATGAACCACAATAGGTGAAGGATTTCCACATACAACTGTCATCACAAGCTGGATTAAGATATCTCCCGAGTTTAGGCCACCTCAGGACTGTATTGTCTCATATATTAACTTATTAATTCCACCCCATACTTGCTATTTGAGTACAGACTGTGTATTGTCTCATACATTAACTTATTAATTCCACCCCATACTTGTGGTTTGATTACAGACTGTGTGTTGTCTCATATATTAACTTATTAATTCCACCCCATACTTGCGGTTTGGGTACAGACTGTGTATTGTCTCATATATTAACTTATTAATTCCACCCCATACCTGCGGTTTAAGTACAGACTGTGTATTGTCTCATATATTAACTTATTAATTCCACCCCATACTTGTGGTTTGAGTACAGACTGTGTATTGTCTCATATATTAACTTATTAATTCCACCCCATACTTGCGGTTTGAGTACAGACTGTGTATTGTCTCATATATTAACTTATTAATTCCACCCCATACTTGCTATTTGAGTACAGACTGTGTTTTGTCTCATATATTAACTTATCAATTCCACCCCATACTTGCTATTTGAGTACAGACTGTGTTTTGTCTCATATATTAACTGATTAATTCCACCCCATACTTGCTATTTGAGTACAGACTGTGTTTTGTCTCATATATTAACTTATCAATTCCACCCCATACTTGCTATTTGAGTACAGACTGTGTTTTGTCTCATATATTAACTTATTATTTCCCGCCCATACTTGCTATTTGAGTACAGACTGTGTATTGTCTCATATATTAACTTATTCTTTCCCGCCCATACTTGCTCTTTGAGTACAGACTGTATTGTCTCATATATTAACTTATTAATTCCACCCCATACTTGCTATTTGCATACAGACTGTGTATTGTCTCATATATTAACTTATTCTTTCCAGTCCATTTTTGCGGTTTGAGTACAGACTGTGTATTGAGTCTGCCCTGAAACTTTATAAGGACAGTGACTGGCTGGAACAGGTAATTGTATTGTTTAGAAGTCCCCCTGTGTTAATGAGATAAACATATGTAAATAAGGCAATAGATTAGAAGAAATCTAAATGAATTGATTACCGGAAGCATCTATTTTAAGTGCATGAGCAATCCCTAACATATATGTCCCAGATATACAGTCCCTTACACCTCATAGAACTCAACTAAACGTCTATAAAATATGGAAGATTTATCATGGTTTATGAATATCTGAACTGTATGTGTAGCATGGACCCATGTCATCACTGTGAACTGTATGTGTAGCATGGACCCATGTCATCACTGTGTATTGGCCGACAACAAACGGACCAGAGGACATGAACTCAAAACTACAAGGAAAAATTTCAAAAACATATATAGAAAAAAAATATTTTGACAATCCGTGTATTTTCTTACTGGAAGAGTTTCATGATTTTGTAGTCACGAGTGGATCTTTGAAAGATATCAAGAAAGGAATAAACTCATATTTCTGCACCATAAAAAATATAGCCACGATTCTAAAAATCAGTGACATTCAAGTTGATGAAAAAAGTCATGTGTGATACATTATTTGTAACTTCCCGTGTGATACATTATTTATAACTTCCCGTGTGATACATTATTTATAACTAAATTCCCGTGTGATACATTATTTGTAACTTCCCGGGACAAAGAGACATTGACTCGTTCTGGTTATATTTGATATTGATATTTATTATACAGTAATGCCCTAAGTAAACGACCCCTTAACCACAACAGAATTATGGGTAACTTTTCAGGATTTAGTCGGAAATATGGCTTGTTACCATTCATCGGAATGCTCTCCCCGATTTATTTTACCCTGTGCCAATGCATTCTCTTATATATGCGAGTCGACCATAGGTCGCCTCGCATATATAAGAGAATGCATTGGCCCAACAATTTTTTTTAAATAAATGTTTCTTACAATTTTTAGGACATTAAATAAAAAACATCCATTACCCTACAGGGAGCCCCACACATATATAGAAGCATATAGAAGAGTGTCGTCTGCTCATATTTGTCTGGGGCTCTGTATGGGTGAAATTATAAAATTGTTAAAGAATACAAGAAAAAATTATTAAAATTGTAAAAATTTGTTAGGCCAATGCATTCTCTTATATATGCGAGGCGACCTATGGTCGACTCGCATATATAAGAGAATGCTTTGGCACAGGGTAAAAAAAATCCCGACTTACGACTGGATTTGATATGGCGGGTCACATATTATCACTACATTGAAGTGATCTGAGACTCGGAACACTTCACTATAGTGATAACCTCTATTGATGACATGATCAAACTCTACATTCTGGACACTGTCTGGAAAAGATTGCCAAATATAGTGGTATTTGAAGTAGAAAAGCGATTATCATATAAAAAAGGATATACAGTCAATGTCACTTAATCGCGTAGAGTTTGTGCATGCCCTTTGTTAGGCCAAAAAAAAAAAGATAGTGTGTTTCCGCTAACGGTGTGATAAAATTAGGCTAGGTAGGTAAGGAAATTCTTTTTTTTTATTTTTTATTTTTTCATTTTTTATCCAGCTGCAGAAATATTGAAGTACCTCGACCGAGGTGACATAAAATGCCAACTCATGTTGTGGGGAAAGTATTACTTGAACAACACAGTGGAAATATACATTAAGATTGAATAAAAGTTCAAACTTGGTTTATGCTTACATGTAAGTGTGTGATTTGTTATTCACATGCCACATTTTCATAATTTTGGCTGTATTACTTGGTATGAAATTGATGTCACTAACGTTTTATGAGAATTTTACCCATAATACATGATAATACTACCATTACACCGGTACTTGTATTGTGATGACTACATCCCATTGTCTGGAGGTAGCCAGTACATGTACATCCAACCTACTAGTAGCATGCCTGGTTTTTGGAAACAGTAGCTATACCACTACCATGGGTGGTGATAACCTCTATATATATACCGATACACACCCATCATGTCTGTTAATAGTTCCCAAACAAGGCTTAACGCAGGCCTGAGATCCACTCTCAGGAAATTAAAATGCACAAAATCATGCCCATGAATCCATGAATCCACACCTGGAGTTTTTTTTTTTTTTAGACATTTTCACAAAATATCAATAAAAAGATTAGGGTCGGCGTTATTTTTAGGGTCGGTCGATGTGCGGAAACATATTATCTGTTTTCTTTGTCCTTATGCAATTAACCAAATATGCATATAAATGGAATCGATGCATTTCCACATTTTAGATTTTTAGACTCATAGTTATAGATTGATGCAGTCATAGAACAACATTCGCGTACCGGTATATGCATATTCGGTTATTTGCATAAGAAAAGCCATGCACTGCCACTATGCAATTAAGAGAAATTGACAATATAATTTCCTTTTCCAGGCTGAGAAGTTGTGTACTATTCTACCTGCGGTAGTCAATGACAAGCACAACAAGTTATATGTGGTGGAGTTAGTTCCCCTCTCGACACCACGTTCCACATTCCTACAGACGAGACTCAGTTACTTGATGTTATTAGACCTACTCAATGTTGAACAATCCAAGGATCTCATATTTGAAGAATTCAAGGTAATAAGAATTAGATATATCATGTAGGGATGGACGTCTTTTATCAAACAGAAATATGTGAAATGTCTCTTATTGCAAGATTGAAGACCCTGTGCCATAGGTCACCTCGCATATATAAGAGAATGCATTGGCCTAACAATTTTTTCTTCATTTTTTGTCTTACATTCTTTAACAATTTCTATCATTTTGTCTTATATTCTTTACAATTTTGTCATTTTTCTAAAAAAAAATTTTACATTCTTTAACAATTTTATAATTTTTTCTTACATTCTTTACCAATTTTGTATCATTTTTATAATTATTTCTTACATTCTTTAACAATTATAAAAAATAATATAAAATTTGTTAGGCCAATGCATTCTCTTATATATGCGAGGCGACCTATGGTCGACTCGCATATATAAGAGATACATTGGCACAGGGTTTTTGCAAAAAATCAGGAAACTCCTGTTAATATCCAAAGCTTTCATCACACAGAAGAAAGGAATAAAAATATCTCTTATTATCCAAAGCTTTTGGTCATCACAGCCTTTGTTACCGGTACAACACAAATATCTTCTATGAGATTTTAGCCTCTAAATATGTAGTTCATTTGTGTTATACCCTTGTTAAAGGCCATGATGGCCGAAAGCTTTGGATTATAAACACCTAAAAAAGTAACTCACATTGTCAGACACAATTCATATTCCGTAGTTATATGTTATGGGGGGATATGGGTACTCACTGAGCACATTTCAACAACAGGGTTAACAAGCCTTGAAATAAGGTGTCTGTCATTTGCAGAATGAGGTCCCCAGAGGGTGAATTTAGTGATGCTACCCCGCATAGCGGGCTAGCATCACCAAATTCACCCTCTGGGGACCTCATTCTGCTTACACCTCAGCAGAATGAGGTTCCCAGAGGGTTAATTTGGTGATGCTAGCCCGCTATGCGGGGAGCATCACTAAATTCACCCTCTGGGGACCTCATTCTGCAAATGACAGACACCTTATTTCAAGGCTGTGAACTGTGAGTTTTATCTCCTGCCATTCGGTGCGGGATATTGGAATGGTTTCTGTCTGTCCGTCCATCGGGGCATCTGCTTGGGGGCTATTTTGATCAATAATCAATGGATATGAAAGATATTTGGTATGTGAGTTCACAAGCGGAATATCTGAAACTAGGTCGCAAACTGTGCCCGGCCGCACATTTTTACCTTTTTTGTTATGGCCCTTTGATTGTTATTTTTTTGCATTTAGCACTCAGGTAAAGTTGTCCGTGTTTATTTTGAACAATTATCAACTGATTTGAAAAAGTTTTGGTACTAGAGGAGTATCTGAAACCAGTTCGCAAACTAGGCCGTCCGGACATTTTCACCACAGTTTAATAAGGCCCTTGGATTGTCATTTTTTGGCATTTAGCACCCGAGTGTTATTTTAGATATTATCAACAGATTTGACAGATTTTTAGTATGTGACTTCTCAGAAGGAATATCTGTAACGAGTTTGCAAACTAGACCCGGCTGTACATTTTTACCAGGGTTACGGCCCTTTGATTTTAATTGTTAGGCATTTAGCACCCAGGAAAAGTTGTCCGGGGTTTATTTCGAACAATTATCAATGGATTTCAAAGATTTTTGGTATATGAGTTCACCAGAAGAGTTTATGAAAAGTGTTCGTAAACTGGGCCCGGACATACATTTTCATCAGAGCCTGAACTAAAACAAATATTAAAAAATCTCAAAGAAATTTTAACTTATTTCAATTATTTTTTAGCATATTTTGAAAATGCCCATCCCCAACTTTGCCCACCTAGGCGCGGGATACCGCTGTCGGTATTCAACATTTTCCCCACAAAATGCTGCTCGTCTAGGCATAAATCCAAAGTGTTTATATCTAATCGGCTGATAATAAGACCAAAAACAAATATTTGAGTCTCAGACTTTGAGGACTTTATTTATATATATATATATTTTTTTCGCATATCGTAAGCATGGATCATGATAGCTTCCCTTATCTAATAATTGTCAGAAAATGGAGAGGGAACTTTGTTTAGCATATAATACACTCATTTAATCTGATATAAAAATTACATTGTGCTATTACTTCTTGGTTATGCTGTCCCCGATAACTCACTATTGTCAAATTATATGTTTTCATTGTTATGTACTTGTATCAAGTTATAAATAAATATTCATAGTCATAGTCATTAATTGAAGAATCATATGATTGAATGCTTTTGTTTAACTTCAGATTGACGATCTGACAGCATTCATTCCTACGATGAATATGATGGCAGCTGTTAATGAAATGGTGCATGAAGATATTTACACACTTTACATAACTGTCTGTCTACTTGACTGCACTATTCACGATGTACCTGCAAGTGAAAAAGTATGTAAGCTTGATTTATATCCCTCCGACCCTATTTTTGTCTTAGCTGTCAAATTAAATTTTAACAAATTGGACAATCTAAATCACCTTGTAATATTTAAGATAGGATACTGCTTCAATATCTAGAACAGTCCATTACCATTTGCACACTCCATTTTTCTGAAAAAGTTGGATGTAAATCCAGCAATCTATTATGCCCCGACCCTCAGCTCAAGTATCGATAGTCCACTTTGGATGTCCTTTGATATGCCGGTAGACTAACACAAATGATTTGGCCATCGAGAGTCATTGCATGTAATTAATATATAAGATTCACAGTGTGTTGTCAATTTGGATTAATATTCGTAAAAAGTAGATACTTTGAGCAAGGTTATTCTCAATCGCTATTTGAGCACCCTATCAGAGTGTTTCACATCACTTTAAGGTCAAAGGATACCCACTTCTTGGATTTAAAAAAAAATTATCCATCCATTACCCACTCTCTAAACTGAGCGCCGCGGTCATATGCCATGCTTAGCGTTGCACTTGTTAAATATACCATGCCTATATCCCACAGCTAGATTAATACATCTCACCACTGCTGTATAACGTTTGATGAGAGTAAACACCTTTCATTGCAGAAATCATTAGAGTCACTGACACAGGCGGTTAGGGATTGTGCAGGCTCCATCAAAGAAACTACTACATTCCTCGATAGAAGTAAGGTAGGTAATCTATAACGGGTAGGGCTGCAACGATTCACCATGGTTTTCGGTGAATCACCATGTTTACCAGCGGTTCATTCCATAATTATTCTGTAGATATGGCAAGAAACGTGAGCAGAAAGTTATGGGGGTATGTTTTTGTCCCATGTAGAAAGCTTTGGGACAGAGCAGGACAAGCATTACAAAAGCTGATAGAAGACATATATACTTATTTCTAATGGTTATCTGCATCTCAGTAGACACTTAGAGAAGTGTTATTATTTCACAGCTTTAGCTGCGTTCCAGTAGTAACCCTTGGGACAGAGCGAGACAGACGTTACAGAAGTTTATAGGATTGTTTTTATTTCTTATCGTTATCTGCGTTCCAGTAGTAACCCTTGGGACAGACGTTACAGCAGTTTAAAGAATCGTTTTTATTTCTAGTGATTATATGCGTTACAGTAGTAACCCTGGGGAAAGAGCAGGACAAACGTTACAGCAGTTTAAAGAATTGTTTTTATTTCTCATCGTTATCTGCATTCCAATAGTAACGCAGATAATCACCAGAAATAAAAACGATTCTTTAAACTTCTGTAACGTCTGTCCCGTGGGTTACTACTGGGACAGAGATAACAATGAGAAATAAAACGATTCTACAAACTTCTGTAACGTCTGTCCCGCTCTTGCCCCGCTCTTCTACTGAGACGCAGATAAAGATGAAAAATAAAAATATCTTCTATCAGCTTTTGTAACGCTTGTCCCGCTCTGTCCCAAGGCTTTCTACATGGGACAAAAGAATACCTCATAACTTTCTGCTCACGATTCTTGCCATATATGTTATTCTGGTACATTTTCGATCCATATTTTTGTAGTCTAAACGCATGCCCAAGCACTCTTAGAGAACACTTTTCTTGGCTGTAACCACAATAATTCCATAGTTTCTTGTTCTTTTAACAATCAAAATTCTTGTTCTTCCGCTATATCGATGACCTTTGAAATTTAAAATAAATAATATGTCAGAACTGTCAGACCATGATAAAATTGCAAGTTCTCAACCGGTCGTAGGTTTGTATTATATGTAACCAATAAGTGGTAAGCGGGTATCTGACCAGGTGATACATCATGCAGGGTTATCGAAAATCACACCTATAATTCCGGAATGACACTAAAAAGTCATAATGAAATGCTGGCTGATGGCCTGAAAGCTTTTAGATATGTCAAATTAGGTTAGGCTGAAGGAAAAACGGCCTGAAGCCAATTTGTCATATAACATTTCCTCACAAAGTGAGGGTGGTACCAAATGACAAGAGAAAGAGGAGGGAGTGTGCAAAACATGAAAGAAAGGAGGAAAATAAAGGAACAGTGACCCAATTTTGGAGCAGTTACCATGTTTACTTGTCATAAAATTAGAGTGGAGAGCAGTAGCCAGGAGCGGTTTAACAAAATTTGGAAAAAAAATGTTGCGGGTCTGGATTCTGAATGGGGTAATCCCGACCATAAGTATGAGGCGACGGACAATACAGTACTTATGATAACTTGCTTTCGAGGCCAGTGTTGAAATGTGATGACTGCAGATTTTAGTGCGCCCATTAAGTTGGGAATTTGTATATATATAGCTATATCTATGGTATAGCATTGTTAGTTAATGTCCATGTATTATAGTGACTATCCAGGCAGCCTGAACATCACAGAACATTGTGGTGAACAAACATTACCTCTAGTCAAAGGCGGATGCATGGTTGGGTATACATACACCATCTTATATACAAAATAATCACCCGTGGCCGCTTCGCAGCCTTGGGTGATTATGTAGCCTCGGACACTCAACTCAGTCATTATCCTTTACATATTGAACTCAAAGCCATGCATTATCTATAGAATATATAGAGGATACCTTACTCATATTTAAATTCGCGCAGTACTATTTTTCGCGCACCCGTCAGTGCACGAATTTAAAACTGAGCGAAAAATAGTACGACTCCAGAGTTTAAACTAATTAACCACAGGAAAAAACAAGATCAACGGTTATGTTGATCAGTTACACACATCAAGAAAGGTTGTATACTGAGTAGACAATTACGCCTATGTCCGTAGGCCTATAAATTCACATTCCGTCAACCAATATAAAAAAAATCATAACCATTATCCAATGCCAAGCGACGTACATATCATGGTAATATGGTTGAAATGCTTGTAAGAATTATATATATTCTAGATTGCATGTACTTGAAAGCACGTCCCTCTATTCACCACCCTGGCGTGACGTCGTTACCATCTGCGTTAGCTATTTCATCACAACCCGCAGCCAAGTGTTGATTTTTCTTAAGTCAATTGCCTTCTCGATTGATGTTTTCTGTTTTCGAGTTGAATTCATTGATGGCCATGCAGTCCATATCTATTTCAATATCCGAATAATTATTTGGAGCAAATAAATATCCACCATTGCAACAAAACAGTTATGGTATACAGAATTTAAATCCGCTGTGGTCGTGTAATATACACATTTATACCATGACTCCCTATTGTGCTGTGTACAAACATGCTATATAATATATTTGTGCTGTACACCCTACTGTGTGTGAACAGGAGTCCAACCGTGGGTAACACGTTTCTACTGTGGGTAACACGTTTGAATGGCATTTCAATGGTTGAAGTTTATACCCATAGTAGAACTAAATCCGAGTTGACCTTTCATTAACCTTCCGTGAACTCGATCAAAATGACTCTATATTTAAAATGTAGCGCCTCGCGATGAAAACAATTTGATACTTTCGATTCAATTGAATATTATACTCACTAATGCGATAAAAACGAACAGTTAATTCCGTGGAAATCACATCCAGATCAACAAATTGAACATATATTTCAAGAAATAGACGTAAAAAACTCGAACAACAAACAGTGGATTTCAAAATGACTTTCGTGGTTTCCTGTTCACTGTACGGCAGAGAAAAAAAGAGTTCCCGCAATGTGTTATATTTATATTCATTAAATTCGTATTCCCATATATATTCATGTTGTTTATTTATGGCGGTTTCATTACAGTTTATTGTGAATTGGCTACAATGATACCATATTCGTACAATTGAATGTTGACCTAATTCAATGTATCAATACGCCCGATCAGCTGTGATAGTGTACGTCGATGTTCGGCCAAGTGTGGGGAACACAACGGGGATGATTGTGAATGGTGCGACAGAATCATCTTAATTTAAGTGGGTTTATTTCGATTTCATAGCATTTTTTGCTCCTGTACCGGTCATGGTATAAATAAAATACACACGTAGTGTTTCTGAATACCAAATTTACACCACTCGTGGGATTGATGATTTACCACACTCGCTAAAGCTCGTGTGGTAAATCATCAATCCCACTCGTGGTGTAAATTTGGTAATCAGAAACACTACGTGTGTATTCTATATGTATCTTCAGAAACAATTAAGAAATGAAACTCATCAGATCCACGACTTTTACGAAATATGTCTGTCAATTTTGAATTCGCTCAGTTAGGTGCGCGAATTTAAAGTGCACGAATTCAAAACTGAGCGAAAAATAGTACTACGCGAATTTAAATAGGAGTAAGGTGATGATAAAATGTCTCCTTTTCAGGTGAAGGACTTGGTTGCCATGGTGACATGCACATGGATGCTGAAGTTACAACAGATTACAGAAACCACTGACGTATGTCGTAAAACACTAATTTATGTCGTAAAACACCAACGTTTGCAGTGACACATCTGACGTATGATATAACCACTGATGTTGTCATAAAATACCAATGTATGTTGTTAAACATCTAACATCTATATCATAAGCCATGTCGTAAAACACTAATGTAAGTCGTAAACATTAGACAAAACCATTGATGTACATGTATGTCATAAAACATGTGATAAACATCTAATTACTTATGTCGTAAACCACTTACATTTGTCATAAACCATCTGACGTATGTCATAAACCATCGGACGTATGTTGTAAACCACTGACAAAACCACTGATGTTTGTCGTAAAACATCTGATGTAACTTGTAAAACATCTGATATTTTTCTTCCAACAGGGTCCCCTTTATTTCATGATTCACTGCTCAGCCCGGTTTATTGGCATAACTTTAACTTGGCTAAAAATTGTCTTGGCCAGAACATTTTCCTCTGCTAAAATCCTGGGATCTGCATGTTCTACACATACAGCTTCCGTATACAATTAGGAGATAAACGTACCCTGTTGAGTTATTTTGCAAATTCCTTGCTAGATTGAATTACAATGGAGATAAACGTACCCTGTTGAGTTGTACATTCTTGGATTCGAGCATGAAAACAGTTTGTGAACTCACCGGCAAGCCGGCTTGTTCACAAACTGTTTTCATGCTCGAATCCAAGAATGTACAACTCAACGGATTCGAGCATGAAAACAGGGTACGTTTATCTCCATTGTAATTCAATCTAGCAAGGAATTTGCAAAATAACTGTATAAAAAGTAACCGTTTAGTCATTTTCATGACACGAATCAAGACTTTTATTTTGTCGTTGTCACCGTGCACAAATCGTTGGTTTTGTTCATTGCGTTACTCGGAACACCGCTCTGTAACAATTTTACCGTGCTACATTCAGATTTGATGCACGCTGAAGTCGATGGTAACAGTATCTATAGACAACAACGCATGGGTGTGCTCGTTTCACTACTCCGTTCTGCGCCGATGAAATTTTACCGTGCTACATTCAGATTTGATGCATGCTAAAGCGGCCGATGTCGGTGAATGAAACTAAAGTTAGCTGCTCTTGGCCAATCAGAATGTTTGTTTTTAGTGACAAATAGTCAATTGAATTACAATTGAAAATTGGTCCGTTACCATGGCAGCATTTGGTTGGGTCTGGCTTAAAATTGAGGATTATGAAAATAGTCCTTGCTTTCTAAATAGTCATTGAAATTAAAAGAAATGACTAAATGTCTGCAGACTTCCACAGCGACAATTGTTTCAATTTTGCACCAAGTTGGCAAGTTGTAAACATTTCCTCAGCTAAAATAATAGATGATGAAATTTCTTATCTGATTATCCATTATTTTTCTAAATGAATTCTCCTACCCAGTATAACAGTATATATTGGAATAGTCGAATATTCGTCTGAAGGGGTGTTCAGGATAAATAAGCAGATGACAGATAATAGTGTAGATGGAGTCCTATTTTTTTGAGGGAAATGTTCAGATAATAAGTACAACAATCAGCCTAAGAGATAATGACTCAACAATGAGTATGTGGTATAGAAAGGGTTAGCCTGGTGTAATCTCTTTGATACTGATAATTTCAGTAGAGACAAACTATGATGCTTTGACATCATAAGATTTTTAGGCTATTAATATAAATAAACTAGGGGATTGCCCGTCAAAATGACGGGTATATAAATGTTCTTCGTTACTTTCTGGTATCCGTGGTCATGGGCAAATTATCATTTCTATATCAGCAATGGATTGGTCAGGCTTCTCTTTCACCGGAGGCGCATGGGAACACTTTATTGAACCCCACCTACCCCACATGTATGCACATTTGGAACGCAACACAATCAACACATTACTTTATTACTGTATTTATTAACTGAAACAGACTCCATTTGGGAGCGTTTATTCAGCGGCGGCGGGGTCTGCGGCCCCTTTACAGTACGCTATGAGCCTATATAGTTCGGGAGCACTGAAAAACTGTATTTTCTACCACCATCCACATACCGTACTGTCCCGGCTCAAGGCCACTGCCCGTGTTTAAGCCCACCCATATCTTTTGGCCAAATTCCATGCACAGGATGTATATTCGAGTTTAGGCCCACCCCAAATTTTGTTGAATTTCAAGTATTTGCTATCAGCTTGTAGACAGCAAAACAGATTGACGTAATGACGAACTCGAGAAATATAATATTTAAGTTAAAAACGGAAAATTATACTTCGTAGGCAAGTGAGAATATTCAATAAAATAAAATAAAGTGAATCTTAAAATCTCATTTGTTTATTCAATTATACTTCCCGGGGAAACCAATCGTTAACAGACATCAAATACAAAAGAACCCAATCGCTAACGGCGTATAGATGAGAATGCTGCAAACATGAATCGCTTCAAATAGCCATGCACGTGCACAGCGCACCTGTCAACAACGGTACTGTAAAAACATATTTTTCGTGTTCAGTGTCTTCCAAACTACGTCAACGTTATACACTCGAAACCAAAATAATGCACCCAGGGCCGATAAGGTTCGGGGTGATTTATGTGGTTCTTTGATCCTGTCATCCGGCAGACATTCCGGTTTTTCGGTACGATTCGTTCCGTATCGGCCGAACTTAAAGTCCGCATTTTACATCCGCCCGGAATGCTGCCTCCTTCCGGTAACGGAAAAAGCAAGTCACTTTGGAATTATACGTATCGCGCTCGGTTGTGTGTCGTCAATTCCTATCTGTTTCCATCCGTCACCGTGTTTCTTCACCAGCCTTCATTTATTCGTCTATCATCTTGTTCCTTGTGCGTTCTGTCTGCGTCCTGTTCCGTCGGCGTTACCTATTTTCGTGGGTCGCGCACGTGTTTCCCTGTTTCAGTGTTTGTCGTTCGGTGGCACTACAAAAAGTTCTCCTATGGTTCGTACGGGATCTCGCGGTCGGGCCCGCGCCCGTTCGTCTCGTAGCAGTCGACAGGATGAATCTGCCAGTTCGTCTCGTGCTGGTCCTGCTTCCAGTGATCGTGTTAGGCCTTCTTCTCGGGTTTCGGCAAGTGTGTCATCTGTGGCTGATTCACGGGTGCGTGGCCGTGGACAGCATTCGCGCGGCAGGCCTGCCCGTGGCTCTGGCCGGGGACGCCGCGCCTCCCGTGGCCGGGTTTCACATTCACGCGGCCGCGATCCTGTTCGTCAGCCTCGTCGTCAGCCCGGTCGTCAGTCTCGTCGCAGACAGGATGGTTCTCCGCGCCCCAAGTTTCCGCGCTATGAATCCAGGTCGCCATCAGCGTCTCCTTTGTCGACACGTCGATGCAGCAGTTCCGACGACAGCTCCACTTCTCTCCGCCGCCGCCGCGAGGATTCCCGTGTGGCATCGGTGATACACCGACCGAACGCTCCGGCAAGAGACAGAACTGATCCGGGTAATCCCTTATTTAGCTTACCATCCTCACTGGTCTCCCATTGGGACGCCCCCTTGCCGATTCCTACGGCGGCAGACGGTTTTGGCTCTCACGTTTCCAGGTCTATTCGCGACAAAATTTTCCGGGGCGATTTTATCAATTTGGATCAACTGCAGGAACCCGCCTCATCTATTCATACAGCTGACCCCCGTCAGTTGGTTGTCTCTGCTTCCGGGCAAATCCGCATTGCGCCAAGCGGGCATGCTGCTCCAATAACGTCTGTTGACTCGTGGACCGATGCTTTTCTCACTTTCGTTTCGGTGTACCTCGACGTTCACCCTGAATCGTCGGCCCAGCCCCTTTTGCGTTACCTGCGCACAATTCGTTGGGCGGCTGCTAAATGTGGGGGATCTGCCTGGCAGGTGTACGATACCCAATTTCGGTTGAAGTGGGTTGGGAATACTGCTACTCCTTGGGAGACCATCGACCCTAACCTTTGGCTGCTGGTCATGACGCCCCAGGTTCGGCAACCTCAGATGGGATCCATCTCTCCCCCGTCGGCAACGCTCTCTACCTGAATAGTCTCCAGGACGCCCTGGGGACCTTCCTGGCATCTGACACTATGGTTTTCCCGGTGGTTTAACTGTTTCATTGATGTCATTGGGCATGGAGCTCCTGGTTTGGGGGAGTGCTGCGCACTCTATGGCGGTCCTGCAGATAGTGGTAGTGGTAGTGTCGCCATAGCGTTATAACCTGTCTGGTAACTTTGATGGGTGGCTTATCAATAGTAGCTTAGTATGTTTATGACTGCGCAGTCATCTTATGCTTATTCGAGAGTGCTCTCGAACTGTAGCCTGAGTGTAATATTCCAGGCCGTTGCTTAGCCATAGGGAGTTGGGCTGTCCAGTGGTCTCTACTGCCATTCCTGCGTCGCACTCGTTGGGCTTCTCCCTGTTGGCCGTGTGTGCTTATTGCTTAGGGCGCCTCATAGCAATTCTTGGGCGCCGGCTCCGATTCGTACCTTGCTCGTCGGGCCATGCTCATGCCTGCGCTGTACAGAAGTATTTCTTCAGCGTTCTCTGCTTCGGCTTCTCGTCAGAGCTAAGGCTCTGCTTAATTGGTTTCCATGCGTATGGGCTATCTGCAGGACAAGCTTATAATGTTGCATTAAAGCTGAGATCATACCCCACTCATGTGTTGTCGTTTAAATATTCCATGTGATAAGAGTGTTCCCTGTAGTGCATACACAATCAATGCAGTAGTGGCAGGGCTGTCACTGGTGGGGGTAGTGTCTCTTGGATCTGAGTGATCACATAAAGGTTTATATCGACATTAACATTTTAAAAGTGCATTTTGTTCACGTTTTACAGTATAAACAGTTTAGGAGCGATAACTCTAAATTTCAAACACGTGCTTTTTCATATGTTTTAGCAGAAATACATCGTCATGTCTTTTGTCATTACTGTTAATTAATTACACTCAGTGGCTTTTGTTAAACATGCAATTAGTCGCTATTGTAACATCCTCTATGTGGACAACGGGTCACGAATAAAGCGCCGGGTTTATTATTATCCTAATCGGATTAAGTCTGAACATTGATATAAACTATTAGTAGAGGCTCTTATGTACTCCCGTGTGCACTTTGTGAAGAAATATAGCGACTATGCCAATGGCGTTGCTTGATATCTCAGGCACCAGAAAACAAATGTTAGACACCTTGGGGTCGCGACTGGGTGAATTTATGACGTCATCAAGATGGCCGCCATACACAATTTCACAGTATGCACCAGGTCAGTTTGATTAATATCTACTTGTAAATTTATTACAGAAATTTGATTATCTCACCACTGACGTGAAACTAATACCCCATACTTCCATTTGACAGAAAAAGTGGCCACCATAAACCAAGATGGCCACCAAAATGGCGACCGAAATTCGGAAAATTGATGATATTTCACACTTTCCTCTTGAATCATTAACCGATGTTTGAAATTTGTAACGAATAAAGACCTAAATTTGAATAAATTCTAGTATCCAACCATTTCTACAACATAATATGTCATATTTCGGATTCATTCCTGCCAGCTATCTTTAAAATATGAATTCAAAAATGTGCTATGAAAGTTAACCAAAAATTCAATTATTTGATTCTAGCCAAGAGTTGAACAGAAAATAACTGAATTTGATGAAGATAATGTAAATAATGTTTTAAATATGTGAATTGCCATATAGTTACACTGAAAATAGTGCATTTTCGTTTAAGATGGCGGCCAAGATGGCTGCCAAAATGGAGAAATCACCAAAATCTGTCCAATTTTTATTGATATCACTCATGTGTTGGGGGAAAAGTAAATATATGTGAATATGTGCTACTTTTTCGCGAACATCCATCGACTTATGGAATGATTTGTAAATTTGGTGAACCATATAACTGCTTATACCCGAGAATTCAACAGAATTATACCACGGAAATTAAGTCAAATCATCTTCATGGCAGCCACACAAAATTGCAGAATGGGCACTGAGTGAGGAAGAAAATTTAACACAGAAAATGAAAAACGTATCTACGGCAATGATAACATTGCACCAAGCTTACTTTTGAAAGAACAAGATTGATAAAAAAAACCAAGATGGCTGTCAAAATGGCGACCGAAATATAGAAATGTGTTGAATTGTTACACATGCCCCTTACATCATTTTCGGTTAATTGTAAACTGTGGCGAGTATGACCTGTCTTTGTTTTTATCAGTCATGACACCAAGTACTTTGGAAAACATATTGTGCTGTAATTTGTGTCTAATTGTTGTCCATACTCCGAAAAATGCAAATTAAATAATGCCCTATGTAATTTCATAAATAAACTTGCTTCTTGAGGTTCTAGATTAACATTGGACAGAAATAGGTATAACAAAATAAACAAAAGTGTACACAGTTTTAAATATCGTTAGTGTCATTCAATTACGCTCGACATTGATCTATTTGACCCAAGATGGTCGCCAGAATGGCCGCAAAAACTCACAATTATAAAATGTGACAAATGTTTATATTCTCAAACGGCATTTAGCAAAGGAGTTGGACATATTCGCCCAATCTAAATTAGATACTATCATGTTAAGGTATATTGTGACTATGTTTGACCAAACATAGTTTGTTTATAATCGAGAATATATCAGAATGGACTCTTAGAAACCTAACATGAAATTGCCCAATATAATTTAAACGATCCTGCCCGTTTCCTGGGAAGGAAGTCAAACCGGATATGTGCTGACTCTATCATTATAAGAGCATAACGAGTACTCGAACGCAAAAGAATCCCTGCAGTCATAATACAGACGACAGAAATCCAACTTTGGGTTTCGTTTGGGGGAGATCTGCTTTATTCGTTGCCTATTCTTGATAAATTGTTGACCACGTTGATTTCACCCGGCCACAAAAATTTAGAAGATTCAGGAAAAATATAACACCTTGACTTCATCGAAGTCGAAGTTGCATTGCTATCATACTGCCACCGGGAAATATAATTGCTCAACTTACAAATACATAGGCATTACATGTTAGTGCAAACATTATTTCGTATCTAATTATGAAATAGTTGTGTCTAATAAGATACAATAAGGGGAGATTGCATTGTTCAGTTTCTTGTTTTTGGCACATATGTGTTTCATCACCCGAAATTCGTTTGAATAGTTGAGACATTGTCACACTTCTCAAGACGTGAGTCAGCACATGTACCACTCTTGTTACTTCGTCCAATAGATGGTCACATTGATGGTAGTCTATCTACAACCAACTCACCCCAGCAACTACAGTTGAATTAGAAACTCATCTCGCAAGCTAACAGAGCTCACCACAAAACTCTCCCGACTGCACATCAGAGACTCCATATAGAATGTTTGCTTCGGTTATGGAATGGAGAGTCCATAATACAGACTTAATAAATAAATGTCAATACGGTCGATTACGGCCGCTGACCTCATAGCAGATACATTGCATATTCACTTCGATGTAGTCTAACAGAACTGTGCACATAACGGAGTTAATGCTTGTCAGTTTACTTTAGCATATGTCAAAACATCAGTATCGGGCAAAAATAGCCTAAGGTTTGTCATTCTCCATGTCGGCTCCTCAACTTCTTCTGGTTGTCAACGAAAAAATATCGTGAAATCAAAATGCCCATGCCTAGTGCCTGGATATTTAGTGATGAAATACCTCATCGAAACACCAGAAGCTCATCTTTGGTCCATGCCATATGATGGTGCATCGAAGTAATGAATACAGTGATGGGTCATCAAGATCATTTAATGAAACGTTTATTAAGATTTCTTGCAAAACGTCAACATGGGGACATTCATTAGCATTATACATCAACTGTTAGTTCACAGAAAGTAAAGATCTTCGAATCACAGAAACCCCGCAATCTCGAACGAAATCCTTTAATTGTCCATCGAACAAATGTAGTTTATAGAATTTGCTGGCAAACCGTACAACCATAATATTCGGATCCACAAGTAGGCCAATAACAAGCTTTGAATATAGTTACTTCGCAAAAGTTGGAAGTAATAGATAACAATGTTATGCTTGAATTGAGAGAATATTGTGGATTGTTAGCTATTTGAAGAGTCCATAACTGAAATTTACTTCAACTATTGCTCAGGAAGGTATACGATTACAACGTTTAACGACCTGAGTTTTCTGCCGACCTGATTTCATTGTAGTGGGATATCAAATGTTCCTGTATAAAACATCTGGAAAGAATACTACAAACTTACCACCCAATAATAATACATGTACCTCAACATCTCGGTGAGTTGAATTGCCTCTACAGCCAAGTCGAACTGTGCATTGATTATCAAATTATTATCAAATTATTATCAATTTCATCTGGAACATGCCGATACAATTACAGAAATGCAGGCATTTAAAGAAAATTTGGTGTGAATGTTTCTTGTATGACATTTTGATGAGACCGCATAACGCAAGCATGAAAGAACTTCGATAACACATGTGACAAATATGATATAAGTGCATAAGTTCTGCACACGAAGATGGGGATCATACACGGAACGAACTTGCAGTATATGCGATGTCCAGAAAACTATTTATGTGGAACTCAAATACACATGTATACCAATTGAACTCATTATATGAGGCTATCTTCCTATCCTAGCTCGATCAAAATCAGCCACGCTTTCGCAAATCTTTGGTGTGGAGTCAGTGAGTTGACCTATGAGCTGTCCAGAGCTCCACAGCAGTTTCTGTTTTGGTACGAACCTGAACATAATTTATCTCTTGTCGCTATATATCGCATGTAATAAGCAGAGGTCTGGTAGAAATCCGCCAATGCGATTCTTCTTCGCAGAAGACACATAGAGCTCACATCTGAACGCTCTCGTTTGGTAGTCTGCGACAAAGCAATTACTGTCATATAATCCCCTGATGCACACACAATATGAACTAGATGTTATTCAAGGACAAGCAATTGTAAATTTTCTCAGTTTCACAAAAGTATACCCTGTATTTTCGTACATGTATATTAATAAGAACGAATCACACAGATATTAGCTCCTATTCTTATATTTAGACTTAGTATACACTAATTATTAAGCTTGTTAATATATATATCCTTTACATGATATATCCGATGTACATGTAGTGATGGATGTAATCAGCATATATTCAGATTTGGATATTTTCAAATAGGTCAGCATCAGATGAATTTATCTACTTTTCATGGGTTCTGTTTCCATTCTCATGAAATCTCGGATATAAGCAGCTACTGTCCGCATTATATTCATATTGTATCAGATTGTATCAGCATTCCTGGCACTTTTGTCAAGAGGGGAACAAATGTGTTTACCAGTAGTCACTGAAACCCACATTAGGAGCGTTATCAATGAAAACTAGCAAATTTGGATGATTTCTCCATTTTGGTAACCATCTGAGTCACCATCCTGAATTTAGATTCATATGGATAATAATATGTTAATCTAACATATCATGGTTGTCGAATGATTAGATAGTATAATTCATTCAAAATAAGGTTGCTAGTAGCCGCCGATTTCAAACCGCTGTGAATAATTTAAGAGGCGAGTGTGAAAAATCATCAATTATTAGAATTTCGGTCGCCGTTTTGGGAGCCATCTTGGATATTTAGGTCCAAATTGCACCGTCAAGAGGAAGTGTGATCCAATGGTATTATTGGTCGCGAAACATAATCATTTCACTATCTAAATTTTCCTGCCAGACTCAATGCCAACTCTGAAATTGTTCATGGTTGCCGTTTTGATGATTTCATCTCATTTGTTTTTCATCGTCTCATTTGTATTTCATCGTTTCATTCTCTAGAATTCTTGAGTATAAACAGCCATTGTTCACAAACTATTCATATTGTTTCACATCTCCATGTTATTACGCCAACACGGAGCAAATATATTCATCTATATTCACTAAATCGCACATTAGGAGTGATATCAAAGAAAATTTGACAAATTTTAGTGATTTATCAATTTTGGCAACCATTTTGGTCGCCATCTTGAATAAAGATGCACTTTTTTGGTTGTAACTATATGGCAATCTATATGTTTAAACCTGTTGCAAATGATCAGCTATTTTCTGGCTAACACTTGGCTTGAATTACAAAATCAATATTTGGTAAAATTTCATAGCATATTTATGAATTCACATTTTGACGACATTTTGTAGGAATAAGACCCAAAGTATGACATATTATCATGTTCAAATGGTTAGGTATTCAAATGTATTTAAAATTAAGTTGCTATTACCCACCGATTTCAAACAACCATGAATGTTTTAAGAGACATGTGTAAAAATTCATCATTTTCCCGAACTTCGGTCGCCATTTTGGTGGCCATCTTGGTTAAATGTGGTAAATTTTTCTATCAAAGTGAAGCCTGTTATCATAGTATCACAACAGTAGAGAAATATTATTTTTCCTACCATAAATTCACTACTAGCTATTAATCAAACTGATTCAGTGCCTACTCTGAAATGTTGGATGGCGGCCATCTTGATGATGTCATAAATCCACCCAGTCGCGACCCCCAGGTGTCTAACATTTGTTTTCTGGTGCCCCAGATATCAAGCAACATCATGAGCATAGTGGCTATATTTCTTCACAAAATGCACACGGGAGCCAAAAAATGGACATAAGAGCCTCTACTAATAGTCTATAGACTATAGATATGGGATTTACCGATAACCCACACTGCTCACAAATAGTGCATGTCATTTATTGGAATTTTGGGCAATAATACAACAAGACTGGAAGTGTTATTTTAATATTCACATTTAATTGAAAAATTACTTTCTCTATGTAACTTATACTTACCTTTACTTAATCTGGAAGCCGGGAATATTTCCCGATACTCGGCGTTAGATCGGCTTTCATCTAATTGATCAGTTTTACTGTCCCGATTTCTTGGGATTTTTGGTTTGCAAAGGGCCATATCCGAGTATAAGCCCACTTGGGTTTTTGAGCTCAAATAAAACAAAGGCCCCCTGGGCCTAAACCCGGGTCAGTACGGTATATGCATGCACATATGGAATGCAACATAATCAACTTATATTACTTTATTACTGTTATATATGATACAGTAACTGAAACAGAGCCTTTATTCAGCGACGAAGTGGCCTGCAGCCACCCCCCCCCCCCATGTACACTTCGCGCACATGCATTATTGTCTATTGTCATTCAGCAGCGTTTTGGGCCACAGGCCCTTGCACTGCGGCCCATTTTCGCACTTCGCTCCAATTTTTATATTGTATAAAAGAATTATTTTATACATATCAATTTGCCGTCTTCCGTATATGTACTTCTTCGATTCCACACTCAATGCACAACTTTCATAACAAAGACACAATCCATTACAGATTATATTCACACGGAAGTGGCATATTAAAAGACCATTTTAGTAGCACCCATTTCCAACGATGGTATAGAACATTCGAGTCTCGATTCTACACCTCATGCACTTACACGACATATATATAGATTGCTAGATTTACATCCAACTTTTTCCGAAAAATGGGGTGGGAGGGCAAATTTTATTTTTTATATTTTATTCTTCATAACATAAACTGTCTTTATAAAAACATTTTACAATGTCTGAGATTGGGTTGGTTTCTCGGTCAAATTATTGTGTTTATCACTGTTTATATAAGGACAATCAAAACTAGAGGTCAGATTCCATGGAATCAGATATACTTCCATGGTATTCCATCCCATCCCATCCCGACCTGACCTTGGTCTTCAAAATGGTCAATCGAAGGTCAAATCGGGTAAAACAGACGGATTTCCACGAAATTTGATACCTAGGGGTACTTTTGTCCGGGGAGTCTTTTGGGCGGGTCAAGTCGTGACCCCGACCTGACATTGACCTTCGAAATGGTCAGTTCAAGGTCAAATCGGGTAAAACGAACGGATTTCGACGAAATTTGATACCAAGGAAAACTTTTGTTCGGGGAGTGTTTTGGACAGGTCAAATCGTGACAATAGGTTACTTTTATAGTAGAGCGGACATACCTATATAGTATATCGGTGAGCATATTCATGCATTTGCCTTGCTTCTTGATAAGTCCGTTTGAATTTGCGTCTTGAAGAGAGGGTTTGAATTTGAGTAATATATATCACCCGTTACAACTTTATACTCTACCAGGGTTAAACCGTCCAATCTAAATCATTAAAAAGTGTACTAATCTTGCGTTTAGATACTACTTATCACATCCAGTCGTCGAAAAGTTTTTATCTCAATATCAGATTTTCGGAGTAATTTTCCCCATGTGATCTTCGGTGGAATTTGCCAAATCTGAACCCACCCGACACAAACACTCCCTTGAGCAGGTTGCGTTTATAGTAGAGCGGTCAAATTTTGAAGGCATACCGACAGTATACCGGCTTACATGCTCCTGCGTTTGGATTTGGGGCTAAAAACTCGGCTAGTGATAGACTACATAAGTATACATTTTTATGATATATAGCGTTGTCACGAGTAAACCGTTCCATCTGAAAATTAGAAAATCGCCCTCTGGATGCGCGTTAATACTAGCCATCAGATGTACGCGTCAAAAAACATTATCTCGATGTTTGAAGTTTCACCCCTTTGCAATTTTCGTGGAATTTTCCTAAAGTCTCAACCCACACTGACACACATTCTCCGTTGGGCATGTTACATTTATAGGATAGCCGTCAAACTTCTGGGACGTACATAAACTATGTCAATGTACATTCTACGACATTATCTTGCTCTTTAACCAGCCGGTTTGGATTTGGCAGGAAAAATAGTTGCAATATTGCCGTACCCCGTAACACGGAAAGCCCTGGGTAAAAACATTTTTAAGCAGTATATTCGAGTCCTAATCTCTAGTCCAATTCGGAATATGCAATAAAAAAATTAGAGCTCTGTACTTATAAAAAAAAAAAAAAAAAAAAAAAAACCTTGGTTTATTCATCCTGGTGTATAGTGTGTCCCTATTTATGGGCGGTAACTCCTCAGGAAAAGCGCGGACACAAGTTTTGATGCCCGTGGTCAGTAGGGCATATCGAGGTGTGCATACGGTCCAATTTTCGATGCTCTGCTCCTTATAATTTCCGAGATAATAAAATCACATTGTTTTATATAAAGGGAGATAACTCCGTGGGATAAATGCAGACAATATTCGTTATAAGCCAAAGGCATAAAACTCATTTACCCCAATATACTTACCAATCTTGAGTTTTCTAATCCTAATACTTTCAGATATTAGGGCGTTGAAAAATACTGTAGTATAATAATAATAATAATAATGAAAAATAATTGAAAAAGGCCAATAACTCTGTTAAAAGATATTGGACCAACATGCGGATACCTTTATTTTTAGTAGACCTTGTATGCCTACAATCGCTAGAGATTTCACGTTCCTACTGTCATTAGTTTCTGAGTATTTCCAAATAAACGGAAAACGGCACGAGTACAAAAACAATATACTTCCTTGGTTACACCATGGAAGTATAATAATAGGGAAAATCATGAGTGGAAAGAATCGCAGTTTAGGGACGGAAAATATGAAGTATGGTGAGTATATGTTGTCCTAACATGTGTAGGTTGATCTCAAGTGTGTGGACGCGACCCCCACCCCTGCCTCGAAATTGGGTGACGGGATTGGGAAAACATCAACCCTGGCACAAAATGCGAAGTTTGAGGGCCCGTAACTCCGTTAGTTTCCAACGGATTTTAAAATTATTTTCAGTTTTGCGATCTGTCGCTAACATAGATTGCATAGTATAAATTTCATCTGATTTGGAGACGGATAACACTTTGATTATTGGAAAGCATATGGGCCCAAATTCAAAATTGGACGGCCAAAATCTCCGCCATTTCCCAACGTATTTACGATCTGTTTTCAGCTTCGAGATCGGCTGATGTTGCAGATGTTATATTCTAAGTTTCATCTGATTCGGAAAAGAATTAAAAATTGGTACCACTGACCACCCCTCCCCAGACCCACAATACCGAACCGACACTGGCAAAATTTGGCCCACCGCGTGCCGTCTTCAGTCCGTACGCATTTTTGTATCAGATGACATCCTATGTTCGATATCTTCGGAGATGTGTTATCAAGCACATGGGCCCAAAATTGCAAAGTTTGAGGGCCCGCGATTCTTTTAGTTTTCGATGAATTTTCGAAATTCTTCCAGTTTCTAGATCGGCTGATGGTGCAGATGTTATATTCCAAGTTTCATCTGATTCCGAGAATAATTAAAAATTGGTACCACGGACCACCCCTCCCCAGACCCACAATAATGAACCGACGCTGGCAAAATTTGGCCAGCCGCGTGCCCTCTTCAGTCCGCACACATTGGCGTATCAGATGACATCCTATGTTCGATATCTTCGGAGGAGATGTGTTATCAAGCACATGGGCCCAAAATTGCAAAGTTTGAGGGCCCGCAATTCTTTCATTTTTCGATGGATTTTCGAAATGTTTTCAGTTTCTAGATCGGCTGATGTTGCAGATGTTATATTCCAAGTTTCATCTGATTCGGAGAAGAATTAAAAATTGGTACCACGGACCACCCCTCCCCAGACCCACAATACTGAACAGACACTGGCAAAATTTGGCCCACCGCGTGCCCTCTTTCGTCCGCACACGTTGGCGTATCAGATGACATCCAAACTTCGACATCTTCGGAGGAGATGTGTTATCAAGCACATGGGCCCAAATTTCAAACTTTGAGGGCCCGTAACTCTTGCATTTCTTCTCGGATTTCAAAAATCCTTTCCGGTGTGGGTTTGTTTTCGTGCAGGGAATCCACATACTTAAATAGATGAATGTCGATCAAAACTTTTTTTTTCGAAAATTTTGCCCCCACCCCAGCATCAAAATATATGCCCGACCCTGTCCAATTTTGTTTCTCGGACTAAACTGACAACGATCAACACGACTGTGAAAACTAAATGCAGTTATCTGGAATGCTACGAGAGTACAGCATAGTAAATCAAATAGAGGTTTGACTATTTATGGGCGGTAACTCCTCAGGAAAAGCGCGGACACAAGTTTTGATGCCCGTGGTCAGTAGGGCATATCGAGGTGTGCATACGGTCCAATTTTCGATGCTCTGCTCCTTATAATTTCCGAGATAATAAAATCACATTGTTTTATATAAAGGGAGATAACTCCGTGGGATAAATGCAGACAATATTCGTTATAAGCCAAAGGCATAAAACTCATTTACCCCAATATACTTACCAATCTTGAGTTTTCTAATCCTAATACTTTCAGATATTAGGGCGTTGAAAAATACTGTAGTATAATAATAATAATAATGAAAAATAATCGAAAAAGGCCAATAACTCTGTTAAAAGATATTGGACCAACATGCGGATACCTTTATTTTTAGTAGACCTTGTATGCCTACAATCGCTAGAGATTTCACGTTCCTACTGTCATTAGTTTCTGAGTATTTCCAAATAAACGGAAAACGGCACGAGTACAAAAACAATATACTTCCTTGGTTACACCATGGAAGTATAATAATGAAAAATAATCGAAAAAGGGCCATAACTCTGTTAAAAGATATTGGACCAACATCCGGATACCATTATTTTTAGTAGACCTTAGATGCCTTCATTCGCTAGAGATTTCGCGGTCTTCCTCCCATTAGTTTCTGAGTATTTCCAATTAAACAGAAAGCGGCCGCAGTAGAAAAACAATATACTTCCTTGGTTACACCATGGAAGTATAATAATAGGGAACATCATGAGTGGAAAGAATCGCAGTTTCGGGACGGAAAATATAAGTATGGTGAGTATATGTTGTCCTAACATGTGTATGTTGATCTCAAGTGTTTGGACGTGACCCCACCCCTACCTCGAAATTGGGTGATGGGATTGGGAAAACATCAACCCTGGCACAAAATGCGAAGTTTGAGGGCCCGTAACTCCGTTAGTTTCCAACGGATTTAAAAATTGTTTGCAGTTTTGCGATCTGCCGCTAACCTAGATTGCACACCATAAATGTCATCTGATTCGGACCCGAATAACACTTTGGTTATTGGAAAGCATATGGGCCCAAATTCAAAATTGGATGGCCAAAATCTCCGCCATTTTCACACGGATTTACGATCTGTTTTCAGTGTCGTGATCCACGTATATGGTAGATGTTATATTCCAAGTTTCATCTGATTCGGAGAAGAATAAAAAAAATGGTACCACGGACTACCCCTCCCCTGAACCACAATACTGAACCGACACTGGAAAAATTACACCCACCGCGTGCCCTCTTCAGTCTGTACGGATTATCGTAGCAGATTACATCCTAGGTTCGATATCTTCGGAAAAGATGTGTTATCAATCACATGGTCCCAAAATTGCAAAGTTTGAGGGCCCGCAATTCTTTCAGTTTTCGATGGATTTTCGAAATTCTTTCAGTTTCTAGATCGGCTGAGGTTGCAGATGTTATATTCCAAGTTTCATCTGATTCGGAAAATAATTAAAAATTGGTACCATGGACCACCCAGACCCAGACCCACAATACTGAACCGACACTGGCAAAATTTGGCCCACCGCGTGCCATCTTCAGTCCGTTTGTATTTTCGTATCAGATGACATCCTATGTTCGATATCTTCGGAGGAGATGTGTTATCAAGCACATGGGTCCAAAATTGCAAAGTTTGAGGGCACGCAATTATGTCAGTTTTCGGTGGATTTTCGAAATTCGTTCAGTTTCTAGATCGGCTGAGGTTGCAGATGTTATATTCCAAGTTTCATCTGATTCGGAAAATAATTAAAAATTGGTACCATGAACCACCCCTCCCCAGACCCACAATACTGAACAGACACTGGCAAAATTTGGCCCACCGCGTGCTCTCTTCCGTCCGCATACGTTGGCATATCAGATGATATCCTATGTTCGATACCTTCGGAGGAGATGTGTTATCAAGCATATGGGCCCAAATTGCAAACTTTGAGGGCCCGTAACTCTTGCATTTCTTCTCGGATTTCAAAAATCCTTTCCGGTATGAATTTGTTTTCGTTCGGGAAATACATAAATTTAAATATTTGAATGTCAATCAAAATTTTATTTTTCAAAAAATTTGCCCCCCACCCCAGTGTCAAAATATATGACCGACCCTGTCAAATTTTCCATCTCTGACTAAACTGACAACGGTCAACACCACTATGAAAACCACATGCAGTTATCTGGAATGATACAAGAGGACAACAGAGTACAATCAAATAGAGGTTTGCCAACTATGGGCGGTAACTCCTCAGGGAAAGCGCGGACACAAGTTTTGATGCCCGTGGGCAGTAGGGCATATCGAGATGTGCATACAGTCCAATTTTCGATGCTCTGCTCCTTATAATTTCCGAGATAATAAAATGACATTTTTTCAGATAAAGGGAGATAACTCCTCGGGGAAAACGCGGACAATATTCGTTATGCGACGATGGCATACAACTCTTTGATCCCAAGATACGTACCAAGTTTTAGTGTGCTACTCCTGGTACTTTTCGAGTAATAAGGGTTGCAAAAGTGTCCAGTATAATAATAATAATAATAATAATAATAATAATGAAAAATAATCGAAAAAGGGCCATAACTCTGTTAAAAGATATTGGACCAACATCCGGATACCATTATTTTTAGTAGACCTTAGATGCCTTCATTCGCTAGAGATTTCGCGGTCTTCCTCCCATTAGTTTCTGAGTATTTCCAATTAAACAGAAAGCGGCCGCAGTAGAAAAACAATATACTTCCTTGGTTACACCATGGAAGTATAATAATAGGGAACATCATGAGTGGAAAGAATCGCAGTTTCGGGACGGAAAATATAAGTATGGTGAGTATATGTTGTCCTAACATGTGTATGTTGATCTCAAGTGTTTGGACGTGACCCCACCCCTACCTCGAAATTGGGTGATGGGATTGGGAAAACATCAACCCTGGCACAAAATGCGAAGTTTGAGGGCCCGTAACTCCGTTAGTTTCCAACGGATTTAAAAATTGTTTGCAGTTTTGCGATCTGCCGCTAACCTAGATTGCACACCATAAATGTCATCTGATTCGGACCCGAATAACACTTTGGTTATTGGAAAGCATATGGGCCCAAATTCAAAATTGGATGGCCAAAATCTCCGCCATTTTCACACGGATTTACGATCTGTTTTCAGTGTCGTGATCCACGTATATGGTAGATGTTATATTCCAAGTTTCATCTGATTCGGAGAAGAATAAAAAAAATGGTACCACGGACTACCCCTCCCCTGAACCACAATACTGAACCGACACTGGAAAAATTACACCCACCGCGTGCCCTCTTCAGTCTGTACGGATTATCGTAGCAGATTACATCCTAGGTTCGATATCTTCGGAAAAGATGTGTTATCAATCACATGGTCCCAAAATTGCAAAGTTTGAGGGCCCGCAATTCTTTCAGTTTTCGATGGATTTTCGAAATTCTTTCAGTTTCTAGATCGGCTGAGGTTGCAGATGTTATATTCCAAGTTTCATCTGATTCGGAAAATAATTAAAAATTGGTACCATGGACCACCCAGACCCAGACCCACAATACTGAACCGACACTGGCAAAATTTGGCCCACCGCGTGCCATCTTCAGTCCGTTTGTATTTTCGTATCAGATGACATCCTATGTTCGATATCTTCGGAGGAGATGTGTTATCAAGCACATGGGTCCAAAATTGCAAAGTTTGAGGGCACGCAATTATGTCAGTTTTCGGTGGATTTTCGAAATTCGTTCAGTTTCTAGATCGGCTGAGGTTGCAGATGTTATATTCCAAGTTTCATCTGATTCGGAAAATAATTAAAAATTGGTACCATGAACCACCCCTCCCCAGACCCACAATACTGAACAGACACTGGCAAAATTTGGCCCACCGCGTGCTCTCTTCCGTCCGCATACGTTGGCATATCAGATGATATCCTATGTTCGATACCTTCGGAGGAGATGTGTTATCAAGCATATGGGCCCAAATTGCAAACTTTGAGGGCCCGTAACTCTTGCATTTCTTCTCGGATTTCAAAAATCCTTTCCGGTATGAATTTGTTTTCGTTCGGGAAATACATAAATTTAAATATTTGAATGTCAATCAAAATTTTATTTTTCAAAAAATTTGCCCCCCACCCCAGTGTCAAAATATATGACCGACCCTGTCAAATTTTCCATCTCTGACTAAACTGACAACGGTCAACACCACTATGAAAACCACATGCAGTTATCTGGAATGATACAAGAGGACAACAGAGTACAATCAAATAGAGGTTTGCCAACTATGGGCGGTAACTCCTCAGGGAAAGCGCGGACACAAGTTTTGATGCCCGTGGGCAGTAGGGCATATCGAGATGTGCATACAGTCCAATTTTCGATGCTCTGCTCCTTATAATTTCCGAGATAATAAAATGACATTTTTTCAGATAAAGGGAGATAACTCCTCGGGGAAAACGCGGACAATATTCGTTATGCGACGATGGCATACAACTCTTTGATCCCAAGATACGTACCAAGTTTTAGTGTGCTACTCCTGGTAATTTTCGGGTAATAAGGGTTGCAAAAGTGTCCAGTATAATAATAATAATAATAATAATAATAATGAAAAATAATCGAAAAAGGGCCATAACTCTGTTAAAAGATATTGGACCAACATCCGGATACCATTATTTTTAGTAGACCTTAGATGCCTTCATTCGCTAGAGATTTCGCGGTCTTCCTCCCATTAGTTTCTGAGTATTTCCAATTAAACAGAAAGCGGCCGCAGTAGAAAAACAATATACTTCCTTGGTTACACCATGGAAGTATAATAATAGGGAACATCATGAGTGGAAAGAATCGCAGTTTCGGGACGGAAAATATAAGTATGGTGAGTATATGTTGTCCTAACATGTGTATGTTGATCTCAAGTGTTTGGACGTGACCCCACCCCTACCTCGAAATTGGGTGATGGGATTGGGAAAACATCAACCCTGGCACAAAATGCGAAGTTTGAGGGCCCGTAACTCCGTTAGTTTCCAACGGATTTAAAAATTGTTTGCAGTTTTGCGATCTGCCGCTAACCTAGATTGCACACCATAAATGTCATCTGATTCGGACCCGAATAACACTTTGGTTATTGGAAAGCATATGGGCCCAAATTCAAAATTGGATGGCCAAAATCTCCGCCATTTTCACACGGATTTACGATCTGTTTTCAGTGTCGTGATCCACGTATATGGTAGATGTTATATTCCAAGTTTCATCTGATTCGGAGAAGAATAAAAAAAATGGTACCACGGACTACCCCTCCCCTGAACCACAATACTGAACCGACACTGGAAAAATTACACCCACCGCGTGCCCTCTTCAGTCTGTACGGATTATCGTAGCAGATTACATCCTAGGTTCGATATCTTCGGAAAAGATGTGTTATCAATCACATGGTCCCAAAATTGCAAAGTTTGAGGGCCCGCAATTCTTTCAGTTTTCGATGGATTTTCGAAATTCTTTCAGTTTCTAGATCGGCTGAGGTTGCAGATGTTATATTCCAAGTTTCATCTGATTCGGAAAATAATTAAAAATTGGTACCATGGACCACCCCTCCCCAGACCCACAATACTGAACCGACACTGGCAAAATTTGGCCCACCGCGTGCCATCTTCAGTCCGTTTGTATTTTCGTATCAGATGACATCCTATGTTCGATATCTTCGGAGGAGATGTGTTATCAAGCACATGGGTACAAAATTGCAAAGTTTGAGGGCACGCAATTATGTCAGTTTTCGGTGGATTTTCGAAATTCGTTCAGTTTCTAGATCGGCTGAGGTTGCAGATGTTATATTCCAAGTTTCATCTGATTCGGAAAATAATTAAAAATTGGTACCATGAACCACCCCTCCCCAGACCCACAATACTGAACAGACACTGGCAAAATTTGGCCCACCGCGTGCTCTCTTCCGTCCGCATACGTTGGCATATCAGATGATATCCTATGTTCGATACCTTCGGAGGAGATGTGTTATCAAGCATATGGGCCCAAATTGCAAACTTTGAGGGCCCGTAACTCTTGCATTTCTTCTCGGATTTCAAAAATCCTTTCCGGTATGAATTTGTTTTCGTTCGGGAAATACATAAATTTAAATATTTGAATGTCAATCAAAATTTTATTTTTCAAAAAATTTGCCCCCCACCCCAGTGTCAAAATATATGACCGACCCTGTCAAATTTTCCTTCTCTGACTAAACTGACAACGGTCAACACCACTATGAAAACCACATGCAGTTATCTGGAATGATACAAGAGGACAACAGAGTACAATCAAATAGAGGTTTGCCAACTATGGGCGGTAACTCCTCAGGGAAAGCGCGGACACAAGTTTTGATGCCCGTGGGCAGTAGGGCATATCGAGATGTGCATACAGTCCAATTTTCGATGCTCTGCTCCTTATAATTTCCGAGATAATAAAATGACATTTTTTCAGATAAAGGGAGATAACTCCTCGGGGGAAAACGCGGACAATATTCGTTATGCGACGATGGCATACAACTCTTTGATCCCAAGATACGTACCAAGTTTTAGTGTGCTACTCCTGGTACTTTTCGAGTAATAAGGGTTGCAAAAGTGTCCAGTATAATAATAATAATAATAATAATAATAATAATGAAAAATAATCGAAAAAGGGCCATAACTCTGTTAAAAGATATTGGACCAACATCCGGATACCATTATTTTTAGTAGACCTTAGATGCCTTCATTCGCTAGAGATTTCGCGGTCTTCCTCCCATTAGTTTCTGAGTATTTCCAATTAAACAGAAAGCGGCCGCAGTAGAAAAACAATATACTTCCTTGGTTACACCATGGAAGTATAATTAATCTCAGCTCAATTGTTCATATAAGATTCAAGACATGAAAAGTCATAAGAATATGTCAAAATAAAAAACAAAGACTTAAAAAAACTTTAAGCCTATGCACAGACCCTAATGTTTTTTTACTTCTAACATCAACCAGATATTTAATTTCCTTTTGTCTTAAAGACATATTATGTACTTCAGACTTTCATTTTTAGAAAATGTAGGCGCGCAGAGTCCCGCTCGCTGGGTTTTGGCCAGGCGCGCGGTTTCAATCAAGATAAAATAAACAGCGGAAATACATTCATAAATGCCGCGTAAATTGAATTAATTTACTCACGATCGATGTCCAGTGAATCTCTTTGATGGTTTAACACTGCTTAATCCACTATCCATAAGCACAAGTGAATGTTACACACTATGTTTTATATTGTACATGCTCCTATATTAATTGTAATTCATAATTATTAATAAGGAATCAATTTAATACTCCGATTCCATGCTGACAGAATAAATATCAACATCTCCCGGCCACGTGGTCTCGATTGGTTTTCCAGGAATTTATGTGACGTCATAAGCCATACATAGAAATGTATTTTTAGCTTCGAATCATTCAGTCTCAGACAGATAGTGCATTCGACACATCACACTGTGTGACCTCGTCTGTGTAGACACTGAAAATAGCTTTATCAGGTTCGCTTTCTGTATTTGGCCTAGGTGCGCAATCGATCGCTCGCTGGTTTTCAATTTTAGCCGCGCGATGGTGCGCAAGAGAAAATGAAAGTCTGGTACTTATTCGGGTGCGTGAAACTAATGAGTTAGTATTCAGGTACTATGTCAAATGGAGGAATGCAACATTCTACTAACACCGTTGAAAATCTGAAGCAAATCGACAGTACCACTCCATAGAAAACATCGTCTGAACTACGCTCAATTGTAAATATTTACTACGCGATTCGGGACGCATCTATCGGCAATAAACTAATGAAAACAATTTCACCATCGAGAGTCACTGCGTTTATTTAATACATAAGAATGATGGCGTGTGTTGTCAATTTAGATATAATATTTGTAAAAATAACTACTTTGAACAAGTTTATTCTCCATTTCTATTTGATCACCGGAGCGTTTCACATCACAGTTAACCCTTTACCCAACAGAAGGGCCCTGTGCCAATGCATTCTCTTATATATGCGAGTCGACCATAGGTCGCCTCGCATATATAAGAGAATGCATTGGCTTAACACATTAAAAATTATAAAATTGTTAAAGAATGTAAGAAAAAATGGTAAAAAGTGTTAAAAAAAGATTTTTTTTTAGGCCAATGCATTCTCTTATATATGCGAGGCGACCTATGGTCGACTCGCATATATAAGAGAATGCATTGGCACAGGGCATAACTATAACCATCACAATGTGGTCAATGAGCCGGTTCCAATGATATCCATATTTGTATGGTTTTATTGAGACAGACCGAAGATATTTTAGGCTGTTGAAGCTTTATTTGGCCGGTTTTGGCCGGTTTGTTGGGTAAAGGGTTAACATATATAGATATTATATGCCCCTTTATGATTATAACTTCTACTTTTAGCTGCAGATGAGTTTGTATCCATGGAGTAATGACGTATGTCACGTGGAGACAACTCGTGTTCACGCAACGCAGCTGGATGACAGTGACGATGATGATGAGGATTCGTTATCGACATCACTTGATCAGTCTGAAGATGCAGATGACAGCAGGGATAAGGAAGATCAGATGGAAACCGATGGCTGTGACGACGGAATTGTGGACGGGGTTAAGAAGGAACCCGTAGATTACGAACTTAATAGTAGTCAAGGTCACACAAAGAACTTCCAAATTCGGTATAACGTCGCATTGTGCGTAAAGAGCAGTCAAAACAATAGCAGAAATGCTGCCGTGATTGACGTCAGTGATGATGAATTACCTGAATTGTGAACTGATGTCAGTGATGATGAATTACCTGAATTGTGAGCTGACATCAGTGACAATGAATTACCAGAATTGTGAGTTGACAACAGTGATGGGGAATTACCAGAATTGTGATCTGACATCAGTACGATGAATTACCAGAATTGTGAACTGACATCAGTGACTAAAAATCACCAGAATGCACCTTTACAAAAGATGTCAATCAAATAAATATTAGTAGATATTTTCGACCAATCAGCGACTGAGCCGGCCAATGGCTGCATTGAAAATTCTGCTGCCATCTTTCTCCACCTTAATTTTAATATCCCTGCATACATTCAATGTTAAATTGGCTATATTCAAACAACATCTTTGTTGTCAAATCATAATGTACTGAAAATTCTATTTGCGCCATAATGTTGGAAATTTATCCATGGTTATAACACATATTTTCATTGTACAAGACACCTGTCATAATTTTCACAATGAAAGGCGAAAAGAATATATGTTCTCCTGTGTAGCTATGTACATGTATATAAAAGAGTAGGATCTGTTTGTTTGCGATTTTTAACCCAGACCCCTGGACCGATTTCAACCATATTTGGTGTGGTGACTCGGGGTTCCCTGGCGGATGTCAGCAGTTCAATCTAAAAGCATACAATAATTAAATTAAATTTTATTAAAAATAAAACTAATATTTTAGCTTTAATATTAAAAATTAAAATTTATAATTCAAATGTCAAAATGAGCAAGTAGTTCAATCTAAAAACATTAAAAAATTAAATTTTTGTGGAATTAAAAAATTAAATTTAAAAGTTAAATTGAGCAAGTAGATCATATAATACATTCAAAAATTAAATGTAAGCAATGTGCACTGAGGAGACTACTTCAGCTAGTTATAACATAAGGGCAACCGTGCCTTATTGCCAATGGGTGGTACTAGCACTGGGTGTGGCCTATGTGGAAAGCTCCATTAAGATCAGTGACGAAAAATTACCAGAATTGTGAGCTGACATCAGTGATGATGAATTGTGAGCTGACATCAGTGACGATGAATTGTGAGCTGACATCAGTGACGATGAATTGTGAACTGACATCAGTGACGATGAATTGTGAGCTGACATCAGTGACGATGAATTGTGAGCTGACATCAGTGACGATGAATTGTGAGCTGACATCAGTGACAAAAAATTACCAGAATTGTGAGCTGACATCAGTGATGAATTGTGAGCTGACATCAGTGATGATGAATTGTGAGCTGACATCAGTGATGATGAATTGTGAGCTGACATCAGTGACGATGAATTGTGAACTGACATCAGTGATGATGAATTGTGCGCTGACATCAGTGACAAAAAATTACCAGAATTGTGAGCTGACATCAGTGATGATGAATTGAGCTGACATCAGTGATGATGAATTACCAGAATTGTGAGCTGACATCAGTGATGATGAATTGTGAGCTGACGTCAGTGACGATGAATTACCAGAATTTTGAGCTGACATCAGTGACGATGAATTACCAGAATTGTGATCTGACATCAGTGACGATGAATTGTGAGCTGACATCAGTGACGATGAATTGTGAGCTGACATCAGTGACGATGAATTACCAGAATTGTTATCTGACATCAGTGACGATGAATTGTGAGCTGACATCAGTGACGATGAATTGTGAGCTGACATCAGTGACGATGAATTGTGAGCTGACATCGGGCCTGAGAATATGGTGCTGGACATTTGCAGAATGGGGGCACCAGAAGGTGAATTTAGTGACTCTACTCCACATAGCAGGCTAACATCACTAAATTCACCTTCTGGGGACCTCATCTTCTCTGGAAAATATCTTTGTTATCAAAGTATGTCTTCTATATCATCTGTATGTCTTTTATACCACCAAACCATAATATGTACATATTCTATAACATCAAGCTACCATCTGTACGTCTATACCATCAAAACAATCATCTACATCTTTTATACCATCAAACAATCATCTACATCTTCTATACCATCAAACAATCATCTACATCTTCTATACCATCAAACCACCATCTGTATGTCTTCTATACCATCAAACCACCATCTGTTCATCGTCTATACCATTAAGCCACCATCTGTACGTCTTCTTTAGCATCAAGCAACCATCTGTACATTTTCTATTACATGTGCCAGAAAATAGTCAACCCATGAGCCCCCCAATGGGAGGTTTTGATAGCCAGATATCGACTTTTGAAAAAGGAAGTTTAGCACATTTTTAATTTGTGTCAGCCTAGCAAAATTTTTAAGTGATTGTGTATGATAAAGAGCATCGATGCTGCCGTCGCCCAAAAGTGGTGTATAATAAAGAGCATTATCAATTATGAAAGTATTTCCTCGTTTTCAGATTTTGTGAAGTTTCAGAATGTGATTGTAAGTATATTTCTATTTTGATTTTCCTAGTAACCTCAACATTAGCCCTTCAACGACTGGAGCTTCCTGAAATCTTGTGAAAACCCTGTGTCAATGCATTCTCTTATATATACGAGTCTGCCATAGGGAGCCTCACATATATACAAGAGAATACCTCTAGATGGGAGCCATCAATTGTTCTGACATTTGTTAAAAAAAACATGGACACCAGCAGCCATCTTGGATTTCAAATTTGATTCCACACCATACAGGCTGCATTTATTGGAGAATTGTTTTGAAAATTCACAGGCATGTTTAGAATCACCTCCAGATGGGAGCTATCAAAATTTGAATGATTTTCGATGAAAAACAGGGCCGCCCATGTCCATCTTGGATTATACTCTTTGCATGACTAAATCCTTTGGCATATCCTGCAGGCCACATCCCTCATTCTAAATACTTTAGCATGCCCAACAAGCCTTGAAATAGTGTGTCTGTCATTTGCAGAATGAGGTCCCCAGAGGGTGAATTTAGTGACGCTATCCCGCTATCCACCCTCTGGGAACCTCATTCTGCTGAGGTGTAAGCAGAATGAGGTCCCGAGAGGGTGAATTTGGTGATGCTAGCCCACTAGGCGGGGTAGCATCACTAAATTCACCCTCTGGGGACCTCATTCTGCAAATGACAGACACACTATTTCAAGGCTTGATACCCAACAGCCAGCTTCTTTCTTCTAAATTGATCTCAAACTTCCATATGGCGCTCCTTTGACTGTTATGTATTACGTTATGCCCTTTCAAAGTTGAGCTACAGTGTCATTGACACTTCCATTTCTGGTTGGATTAGGTTGGAATTTTTCCTGTGATGTAATTTACAAAATGGCAGATTGATCGTACTGGTCTCTCATGATGGTGAATATAGAGCATCATAGAACAAGCGTCTGGTCTAATGAATCAAGTCACTGAGGATGGCCGTTTGAAAATGACAAATGTATGACATTACCAAAATCCATGTTTTATCCTGCAGGGAGCTCCATACATGTAGCAGCTTGTATTGCTAATTGTCATCTGCTCAATGCTGTGAGAGGCTATCAAAATCATCCACTGTTATTACACTGTCTTTCATGTAAATTGAAAAATATATTTTTGTGAATCTTGTTATGTTGAATTAAACAATTTGTTTCCAAAATTATGTTTTTTTAATCAAACGGAGGGAGTCCAGACAAGATTGCACTTGTCATGTCATCTCCGCCGGGCCACTGAATCATGTTAAATATCCATGTGCCATGCGATCACCAAGATGCAAGATTATAGTATAAAATGTGTGCTGAAAACAGCAGAGGTCAAGCTTGGCACCAAAAACACCTTGTTGTAAAGCAGGATACACAACATCCCAAAATGTGGTGACAATGATCCCTTCAGTAGTGGTACTACACATGATCCCTTCAGTAGTGGTACTACACATGATCCCTTCAGTAGTGGTACTACACATGATCCCTTCAGTAGTGGTACTACACATGATCCCTTCAGTAGTGGTACTACACATGATCCCTTCAGTAGTGGTACTACACATGATCCCTTCAGTAGTGGTACTACACATGATCCCTTCAGTAGTGGTACTACACATGATCCCTTCAGTAGTGGTACTACACATGATCCCTTCAGTAGTGGTACTACACATGATCCCTTCAGTAGTGGTACTACACATGATCCCTTCAGTAGTGGTACTACACATGATCCCTTCAGTAGTGGTACTACACATGATCCCTTCAGTAGTGGTACTACACATGATCCCTTCAGTAGTGGTACTACGCATAAGTATCATCTCATGTCTTTGATTATTGTAATATCGACTCACAGTATGTGTGGTTGTGTGTGGTTGGTGTGGTTGCTCCACTATGTCATGGTGGGCAAGCCTTGAAATAGGGTGTCTGTCATTTGCAGAATGAGGTCCCCAGAGGGTGAATTTAGTGATGCTACCCCACATAGTGGGCTAGCATCACCAAATTCACCCTCTGGGAACCTCATTCTGCTGAGGTGTAAGCAGAATGAGGTCCCCAGAGGGTGAATTTGGTGATGCTAGCCCGCTATGCGGGGTAGCATCACTAAATTCACCCTCTGGGGACCTCATTCTGCAAATGACAGATACCCTATTTCAAGGCTTGATGGTGGGGAATCATGTGATTTCGAGTTGATGAGTATCATGCATTCAAAATGGCCGAGGCGACCAGAAAAGGGTAATAAACTAGGATAATGATATATTAGTTAGTATTTTGGCAGCTACGAGCCGATGCTATACTATTAATCAAACAAGCTGATACATCATTTGTGTCCAAACTCAGTTGTTTTCTCTAACATTGTTACCAAAGTTTTCAGTCGAAGGATTCTCCAAGATGTATGCACTTCTGTATTGCACGAATCTCCAACTGGAAACTTTGATCAGAATGTTATAGAAAACTACCAAGTATTTCCAAACAAATAAGATATCAACATGTTTTAAAATAAACTAGCATATGCTCGTAACAGTCAAGATGATATGATTTGTGTCCGTTTCTGATATATTATGTTTTTGTACATTTGCAGATTTTGAATGTGGTACTCACCAACCTCGAATCCATGCGATTCCCCACACTGGAATGTGTGTGATACAGGCCATGCGATTCCCCACACTGGAATGTGTGTGATACAGGCCATGCGATTCCCCACACTGGAATGTGTGTGATACAGGCCATGCGATTCCCCACACTGGAATGTGTGTGATACAGGCCATGCGATTCCCCACACTGGAATGTGTGTGATACAGGCCATGCGATTCCCCACACTGGAATGTGTGTGATAAAGGCCAGCATATTTCCTGGTTTGAAATTGAGGGATGAGATAGAATAAATGATGAAGTTAAACATGTGTTGAAACTTGTCTCTGGAGTTTTATTTCAATTTTTTGCCTGATGAGATAGAATAGAATAATATAGAATGAATTAAAGGATGATACAAACCCCACTATCTACATGTAAGATATAACAGATGTTATGTAAAACCTTGTATACTAGGCCTCTGCGAATCGGGAGATTACAGTCAACTTAAATCAGGGGTGAGATTTGTGAATCGAATCTCAAATTGAATATAGATATATATATATATATATTTATTGCAATATACCAATGTATGACAGTTGCACAATTGAAAATAACATACATATATATATTATAAACAACATACATGTAATAAAAAAAATAGCATAGTTCATTTCAAATAATGATAATTATACGGCTTTTGACCCTACATGTTGAACATTATCCATTATCATCTTCAAGCATTACACATCGATTAAACAGAAACCACAATGCATGTTGGACATGGCGACTTTCCGTTATCATCTTCGAGCATTACACATCGATTAAACAGAAACCACAATGCATGTTGGACATGGCGACTTTCCGTTATCATCTTCGAGCATTACACATCGATTAAACAGAAACCACAATGCATGTTGGACATGGCAACTTTCCGTTATCATCTTCGAGCATTACACATCGATTAAACAGAAACCACAATGCATGTTGGACATGGCGACTTTCCGTTATCATCTTCAAGCATTACACATCGATTAAACACAAAACCACAATGCATGTTGGACATGGCGACTTTCCGTTATCATCTGCGAACATGACACACATCAAGTAAACAGAAGACTGCTCTGCACGTTGGACATGGTGACATTCCGTTCATCCATGTCTCGGGATGATGTTGATCCTGGCGGCTTGCAAACCATTTACCCATGCATTCAAAACACCACATCGGCCTACAATAACACATCTGACATTCTCCGTCGTTCTGCTGATCGCAAAGTTTGTGGAGTTTCACGTCAGATTCTTTTAACATGCAGCCTATACAGTTCTCAACCTCCTGAAATATAAGCACAAAATGTACTCATTAACCCTTTCTATACTAAATGGATTCTCCCAGTCAGTTAAAAAGTGTACATTGGAATGGTCTATTATTCATTTGAAGGGGTTTTCAGGACAGATAATAAAAACACGGAAGGAATCCAAAATATTCTCTCATTCAGTTATAAAAGTATACTTCGGAATGGTCTATTATTGATTTATAGGGATGTTAAGGTGATAAAAGCGCAGAAGGAGTCCTATTAATTGAGCGAAATGTTTAGATAATAAGTTCAACAAATATTTTTCTATGGGATAACTACTCATCAATGATGCTTTAGTATAGAAATAGTTAAAGTGAATGGTAATCTTCAAATTGAGTAAAGTATTTGCTCACTTTGGACATGTTCCTTAGATCAAAATAAGCCCAAAAATGCATGAAATAGTTACATATAGACTTTAAACTCGTCAGAATGACTTACTGAGTTCATAGAATTTTATTAGCAGCTACCAGTGCTACACAGAAGTGGGAAACACTCTATATTCCACACCCATCGATGTGATGCACTTGTATTCAACAAAATCCCAGCCATTGAATACATATTGTTGTACACCACAAGAGGAATACAAGTCGGAACTGCTTCAAGTTGACATTGTTGCCAAGAGTGATGACATACATACAAGCCTGCAAATATCGTGTCTGTCATTTGCAGAATGAGGTCCCCAGAGGGTGAATTTAGTGACGCTATCCTGCAAAGCGGGCTAGCATCACTAAATTCACCCTCTGGGGACCTCATTCTGCTTAGGCCATCAACTGCTATGGTAGACCTAGGACCAGAATGAAGTTCCCAGTTGAAGTTGGTGATGTTCACCCATTGGGCACCTCGATTATGAATTTTATCTTCTGCAAATTAGGGGATATAGAAACTTCCCAGAAGGGAAAAAGTAACTAAAACCAATGTTAATTTGATACAATAGATACTTCCCAGAAGATGAGGCCTAAGCAGAATGAGGTCTCCAGAGGGTGAATTTGGTGTGTGATGCTAGCCATTGCTTTTTCTGCTCATAAAAGTCATTAAATCTCAAGCTGGGACGACACACTACTGTGAAATGGATTATTAAAGGGACAATGGATTATTAAAGCCTTAGTTGTAGGTTGTAATTTAGAAATAACATCAAATTACAATTCCTCAAGAATATACTAATAGTATAACATAATGATGATATGAATGCGATATTATTCACAAAACACTCTGTGTCCGAGAAAATATTATCGACTGTTGTTTAGTTTCTTGCAAAAAGCGCAGTGGATTGTTTATAAGCAGTCACGATATTACGCAATTTCCTTATTTAGATTCGCGCGCTCCTAATTTGGTGCACCAACAACTTACAACTCACAATACGACTCATAGTAATATTCCTTATTTGGTATGTATTTACAGTATTACCATATATAGGTTAGGAGAAAATACTAACTGGATTGAAAAATATTCATCTCTTTGCAAGAACAATTATATTATGTACATATTTTCTGTCTGATCATTTCCCAATCATGAAGTAACATGGATTATCTTGATTTTGAACTGACAGCGGGTAGAATGGGTCGATTAAAATCAAATTTGGTGCGATTTGAATGTAATTGTATTTTTATCTACGCATTCCACAGCGCAACCGAACATTTTTATTGGACGATACGTTAGTTCCAAGTGTTTGTCTATAAACAATCGGTTTCGTAACGTTTTTGATGTTTGTTTACATAACCAAGGGTACAAACGTGACAATAACATGCAATGTATGTGATATTTATAATTGGTATAAGAACAATATATGTCTCTTATATAATATTCTTTCTGTTTATGGTGGTTTTAGTGAATGTGACTATTTTAACACCTGTACCCACAGTGAAGGCCACCGTATCTTTAAGTAGGATAGGATAATTTATTTACAATATACATGATTTATACAATGGCAGAAATACATATATAACAAGTATTAACAATTAAATATACTCCCTGCATTGTTTTTTCAATGTTATAAAGTTGCCCGCCACGTCTAGAACAGGTCGGAATATAAAACAGTTCCCAGGTTTTGAACTGTGGAATATGATATCTACACAATGTAAGCCAGAATAGAGATGACATGATCTAGACCTTACCATATCCTGTTGCAGCTGATACGGCTCATTTCTGTCGACTTGCTTGATGAATTCTTCCAGGAACTGCTCACCCAGTGTTTGTTTGATAACTATGTTTCTGGCATTAACAACGGGTGCCTGCAACTTCTGTCTGAGTTCGCCATACTCCAGAGAATGTAACCTGTTGTGAAGATTGTATATCATGTATGAGAATCAATAGATTGGATATCATGTATGAGAATCAATAGATTGGATATCATGTATGAGGATCAATAGATTGGATGTAATTTATGAGAATCAATCTATGTAATCTGTGGTGAAGATTGGATATTATGTATGAGAATCAATCTAAACGTATCAAACTGGATATGAGACTGACCCAAGTCAGGATTAGTGAAGATTTGATATCATGTATGAGAATCAATAGATTGGATATCATGTATGAGAATCAATAGATTGGATATCATGTATGATAATCAATCTCAGCATCTCAAACTAGATGTGAAACTGTCCCAATTGAGCTACATGTACTTTAACATATTTGTTTTTCGAAAGAAAAAAAACAATGAATACAAGCTTGAAAAGATTTATGCATTTTGCAAAAAATATCAAGGAAAGGGTACAACTCCACTAAACAATGTCGGATGGTCATCATAATCAGGTGTTCAGGTTCCCATGGTACTAAATATCTGTGCCAAGTTTATACAAAATTGACGGAAAAATTTAGGAATAAAAGCTCTTGACAAATGAGGTCCCCAGAGAGTGAAATTAGCGATGCTAGCCCACTGAGGTAGTGTCAATAACTTCACCCTCTGGGGACCTCATTCTGCAAATGTCCAGCATCATATTTTGAGGCCCGTTCTCGTTTTACACCTACCTTATGTTGAATTTTACACCTACCTTATGTTGAATTTTACACCGTATGTTGAAATTTACACCGTATGTTGAATTTTACACCGTATGCTGAATTTTACACCTACCTTATGTTGAATTTTACACCTACCTTATGTTGAATTTTTTCACTTTCTGATTTGTACTATGGACTTGTATATTGATATATTGTGCTCCAGATTGTGTATCTGTGTACGGGATACTGTGTTCCTCTGTATTGTGTAACGATAAATGAATGTCATTTTGGTGGGCAATGTTCACATGATATGCCGACGTTTTAAGAATCCATGTATCGGTCACCAGAACTCGATTCCCGAAAGCACCAGTTGTGAATTTGTCAATTCTTCGGATTTCCACATTTATTGAAGAAGCGACTGCGCGCCATGAGTCTCCGTTTCCGAGATGTGATAATTGGCGAGCGATTGGATGGTTACTCCATTTGTTTCTTGACCAATAGAAGGCGATGAGAGAAGCAGATGTGACGAGGACAATGGACACCAGGAGGAAGTATTGCCACATCGGAGCTGCATGCCATGGCAACAACAACTGTAACTCAGGTGCTAATACACTCAAAATCACATAGTAGCCTGAAATATAACCAGAAGTATATTATTTAACCCTTTCAGTGCCAGGGGCCGATCTCATCGGCCCTAATTTACGCTCTGTAAAATCGGTCCTAAAAAAATAATTTTGTTTTTTTTATATAGATTTATTTGGGTTGAATTATTTTTGGATATGCTTAAGCATCCTATAGCGAATTTAAAAACAAACTGGATAAAACCGTAGGGGCATGTTATAATTCAAAACTATCACCAAGTATTCATAGTAATAATTTTGATGCCCATGAAAAACGTAAGATTCCCTGGCACTAAACCTACAAAATAAGTCTGTTAAAGAATATAAGAAAAAATTATTAAAATTGTAAAAAAAATTGTCAAAAATAATAACAAATGATGAAAAATTGTTAGGCAAATGCATTCTCTTATATATGCGAGGCGACCTATGGTCGACTCGCATATATAAGAGAATGCATTGGCACAGGGTATATGGGTTGATACAAAAATCGGACTTGGCACTCAAAGGGTTAAAGGTACTCAGTACAATCAGACAGTCCCCATATCATCAAGATAGAACAAGAACATTTCTTCAAAATACCCTTTATTTATCAGAATCGATTTATTGCAACAAAATAAGGCTAACCACTGTCAACTATGGTATGAAATTTCCCAAAACTGATAAATTTGGCCGTATTACCACTTTTGATTTTAGAGTTATCCATCTTCATCCGAAACTGTCGGTTTGACCACGTGTTTCTGGGCCACATATAATTGCACATCTCGAGAAATTACAAACTTCAAAAATCGATATCTGATCACTCTGAGCTTTGATGGGTGGTTTCCTCAACTCGAATAAAATATTTTTCACCCCCACGAACTAGTAATTTAGGAGTGTTAATTCGGATAATGCATCTTTAATTGTAAACAATATGCAAAATATGATCACACTCAGGCCTGAAAATATGGTCCCGGACATTTACAGAATGAGGTCCCCTGAGTGTGAATTTAGTGATGCTATCCCACACAGAATGAGGTCCCCAGTGTGTGAATTTAGTGATGCTATCCCACACAGAGGGCTAGTGTCACCAAATTCATCCTCAGGGAACCTCATTCTGCATGGCCACGTCACTAAATTCACCTTTTGGGGACCTCATTCTGCATAGCCTCATCTGCTATGGGAGAGGTAGACCCAGATTTAAATTCCCAGATGATGAAAATTATGCAAAAGAAAAAACTATCTGAAGAAGTTTCAAAAGAAACTAAAAAGACTTGTTAATTTGATAACTTTTCACAGGAGATGAGGCCTAAGCAAAATGAGGTCCCAAGAAAAATGTAGGAATAAAAGCTCAGACAATACATTTTGCAAACATTTTCTAATTTGAAAAAGAGGGATAACTCCACAAAAAAATGTCTGAGAGACCTCATAATCACAGGTGCACACGTTCCCATGGTACTAAATATATGCCAAGTTTAAACAAAATTGACCAAAAAATGTAGGAATAAATGCTCAAGACAAAATTGCATCCACGGATGGATGGACGGCTCGATGGATGGATGGACGGATCGACGGACGAACAAGCTGAATCTTATATACCACCCCCCCATAACTCGCCTGTGTTTCTACTAACGGGCTGAAAAAAACCATCCAAATATCAACTCCCAAATCTCAGACCAGTTGTCTTAGCTGCAAATGTCCAGATTAGATTATAATATTCTACACTCTTTTCCATAAAGTCTTATTGGTTATTCTTATCAGTTGTAATGAGGCAAGACACTTCATCATCATCATGGTAATCAATATAAGGGAATAAGTCGCAATGACTTTTACCCCTTGTGCAGTTCAGATATTTCAAGTTGATATATGTACATGTATGTGTAAGCAATAGGTCGTGTTAATTTTGCTAATTATATCCATAATGATCCAACCAATGGTAGTAGTCAAACAGTTCTTTGAATGTGTCAAGTTTTCTGCTGCGGCAATTTGTGCGGGCAGATTATTCCATGTAGTGATTACTCTTTGTGTAAAGAAATCATGTCTCCTCTTTTTCGTCCATACTTTAGTGACATGAGGTTAGTCTTAACCAATCGATCCTTATAATGAAGTTTCCAAAACTATGGTATTATCTTGGTATACAAGTTGTATGTAGCTCTCCTCTGTATACACCAAGCCTTGAAATAGTGTGTCTGTCATTTGCAGAATGAGGTCCCCAGAGGGTGAATTTAGTGATGCTACCCCACACAGCAGGCTAGCATCACCAAATTCACCCTCTGGGAACCTCATTCTGCTGAGGTGTAAGCAGAATGAGGTCCCCAGAGGGTGAATTTGGTGATGCTAGCCCGGTCTTTAACCCTTTGAGTGCCAGGGGCCGACCTCATCGGCCCTAAACCTACAAAATAAGTCTTATAAAGAATATAAGAATAAATTATTAAAATTGTAAAAAATTGTATAAAAAAAAATAAAAAAAATTGTTAGACCAATGCATTCTCTTATATATGCGAGGCGACCTATGGTCGACTCGCATATATAAGAGAATGCATTGGCACAGGGTATATGGGTTGATACAAAAATCGACCTGGCACTGACAGGGTCTTTAATATCAGTGTACTCATTAAGCTTAAGGTTGATATTATATCTTGTTCTTTGTATTTGATCATCTCTTTATTATGTGTAATTTTGTATTCGCTTTCATCACTGTTTCATTTACCTACTGGTCAAAGTTCACATAGTATGCTTAAGAGTAATTATTCTGAGGAAGGAATTTAAGTGCATGGCCAGGAGACATTTTCCGCACTCTAAATTGTTTATTTTTGTCATAAACAGGAACATCTAACATAAAGAGGTCATTCATTGTGCGACTATTTTATAATACATCGCTGGTCCTAACTGATAAGTGGCCAATGTTTTGGAAAAATAGCAGGTTTTTTTTGAGTGAGCAAAAAAAAAAACAAAAAAAAAATGCCATTTACAGGTCTCAATAAAATGTATATACTATATAGGTGGCTTGAAATAGGGTCAGTCGGATTAGTGGAAACAAAAGTCTATTTTTAGGTCTAAGCCCAGGGGCATGTTGTTAAAATGAGTTAAAATAATTTTTTTTTTTTTATAAATTTAAACCGAATGTGCCTGAATGCGCCACTTTAAAAATCGCTTCACCACATACATACATTAATGAACAGTTAATCCTAGAATTGTGTATTATAATTAGAAAATATAGCTGTTACTCAATCGATTGGCATTGGAATTTTAAGAATCGGTTCAGGCGTTTGTGAATTACGGGCATTAGAAGTGAGGACATATCTGAAGTAGTAAACTCTTTTGTAATTTTGTTACATATATATTGAAAAACACAGTGGCTTTTAAAATGGAGCACTTGGTTTAAATTTACGATATTTTTTAATTTATATTTTATTCGTTTTCACGACACACCTCTACAGGTCTAAGCAAACTTACCAAAAGGTAGGAGCGCATGAAGCAGTACTGTTGCTGTTGTTCGTCTGATGTGGTAGTAGATAAAATTCAAGTCTTCACTTCCGAGAAAATCACCAAAAAGGTTCTGAACTGTCAATCCAGCTGATACAAACTCAGTGGGCGGAGCAACGATGCAGAAGGCAAAGAATATGTAGAAAATAGAATACAGCAGTAGCTCCATTGCTGAATTTGAGTTATGGTTCAGATAGCAACAGTCATTAGCTCATCTCAAGCACATATTGAAATCCATATTAAATCTGTAATTAAAGTAAAATTTAATTCTATAAACACTTTTATTATAAGCATATATTTTCTGTCTAAGTGATTAAAATAAAATATCGGTGTTCTCAGGCAATTTTGAGATGAGGGAGGGAGGTTAATTACGTTTATGTTTCTTTCAAAATCTTGAAAACATACTTCAGAAAGAAAGCAAATTCCTTTTCATTGTTCAAATCTACGGAAGCCCATTGCGGTCACATGGGTCAGTATAAACATTGCAAAACTAATTGCGTTTAAACGCAATGTTAAATGTTATTGCGTTTAAACACAATATATAACGCAATAACATTGCATTTAAACGCAAAACTTCATTGCATTTAAATGCAATGTTATTGCATTTAAACACAATAATTTATTGTGTTTAAACGCAATAATTTATTGCGTTTAAATGCAATAACATTGCGTTTAAACGCAAAACTTATTGCGTTTAAATGCAATGTTATTGCGTTTAAACACAATAATTCATTGCGTTTAAATGCAATAATTTATTGTGTTTAAACGCAATAATTTATTGCATTTAAACGCAATAATATATTGCGTTTAAATGCAATAAGTTTTGCGTTTAAATGCAATAGTAGAGGATAGAATGTATGTCAATGACGATGTAGCTATACATATATGCTAATTCGATAAACACCATATATTAGTTTGCTTGTGTGTCCACGCACAATATCCCACCCGATCCAAAATGGTCGCCGCCCAAAGTAACACACGAGTGGATTTCTTGTGCTGTATCGATCATGTAGGTACAGCGTTATTGACGCATTACTGTCAAGCTGTCCTCTATAGCAAAATACTGGGGCCCACAAAACAGTCTTTTGAAACACCGGTTAAATTGGACGCTGCACAGAGGGATCTGAATATGGAACCCATATGCCATTTCTCAGCCATCATATTGTAAAGCTGGAACACAATACAGTATTTTGAAACACTCCACCCGTTAAAAATCTTACTTAAATTAGCAATTCTGGAGACTTTGACAGCACATGAAATACTTGATTACGTTATAACAGATATCTACAAATTATCCTTGACAAATTGAGATTATGGCATTTACAAGTACATTAACTTCTCTCAATTTGGTTTGATAAGCAGCTGTTTCAGATTCGTTGGGGAGATGCCATTTCTTCCTCATTCCATCCAACAAGTGGTGTCAGACAAGAGAGTATACTAAGTCCCTCTCTATTCAACGTGTACCTGGACGAGCTAAGTCATAAACTCAATAAGACAAACATTGGTTGTATGATTGGTCCCAAACTCGTGAATCATCTGGCATATGCAGATGACTTGTGTCTTATATCACCTTCACTTTCTGGAATGCGTCAGCTCTTAGACATATATGCTTGTGAAGCTGACAGGCTCAACCTGATATTTAATCCAACAAAGACGGTAGCCATGACCTTCATTCCAAGAAGTTTACCTATAAGTACTTTCCCCAAACTGTTCCTCGGTGAGAAAGAACTCAGATTTGTGGATTCGGTTAAATATCTGGGACATGTCATTAACAACGATTTATCTGACGATGGTGATATTGAACGTCAATATCGGGCAGTTTGTTTGAGAGTGAACACTTTAATGAGGAGGTTTTCTATATGCTCATGCACAGCAGGTGAAATCGTTCCTCTTTCAACGATACATCACCCCACTATATTGCTCTCATCTGTGGGTGTTATTCAAAAGAAAAACTTTAACTAAACTTAAAGTATGCTACAATAACGCGTATAGACTGTGTATGGGTTATAATAGAATATGTAGTGCGAGTTTCTGACTGTGTGATGACATTTGATACGCTAAGGAGAAAGTTTGTGTTTGGTTTCTGGGAACGTGTGAATGAATCCAACAATTATATACTCTTGCTAATTCAGATATTATATACACATCTAATTTATATACATGTAACCATTGGCGAAATTTATTGTATATGTAAAGTGTGTGCAGAAAATTCAGATTTATTTGAAATTTTAGCATTTACAAATATGGACTTCTTAGTCTGAAATAAATATTATATATATTACACTACATGTACATTGGCAAGTTACTGTCAAACATGCAGGCCAAATGTGCCACCCCTCCACTTGACTAAGGGTATGAGGTGTGTGCCCCCTACCACAGCACCACTGCTTTGGACATCAACAACCATACTGACACATAATGCATAATGAAATTTAACAAGGTAAACATACACACATGGGAGGCCTTCTTCACATTTGATCCTAATTCACCTGAAGCATAAATTATTTGTGCGGAAGTGCAAAAAATAATGGTTATTGGCCCAAAAATAAAAATAATTACGCTGAAGTTCAAATCTTCTACATGGACTGAAGAGCAAATCACCATATACACTATAAGGTACATACTTTAACATTAGTGCTGGTGTCTATTTAAGTACTTTCACTTTAGCATAAATGATTTGTGTTGAAGCACAAACATACTACCGGTAACAATCATACATTTGCGCAATTTATGCTGATTGGAACGCAAATGATTTACAGAATAGCGCAAATGATTTATACGTACTTCAGCATCATCCAATCTTTTGCACAAGTGAAAGAGAGAATACCCATACATATGTTTGCGCTTCCGTACAAATGGTATATTATGAGATTTTAGCACTCTCGTAGATCATAGATGTACGTAGCTAACTCCAAGATACCCATTGTTTCGTTAAAGATTACTATTTATTATGGTAAAAACAGGAAATACAATTTTACAACACCAGGCTATATGCTTAACTCATTCAATGCCAAGCCCCCTGCAAATTACATTAGCTGGCCACCAGCCCCCTTGAGTGATGTCATAACATTATATTATTATATTTATATAGCATCAGTTGGGTGTGGCTAAACATTGCCTGAACCGCCTCAAAAATTCTGCCAAATATGTTTATCGAGAATGAAGCTAACATCCCGGACCACCCGTGAGGTGTCTAGGCATGATTTTAGTGGCCAAAACAGTGCTGGGTGTCTCATGAAAACTCACCCAGACCACACAGAAGTGCTGCTATTAGCCCGTAACTTGCCTGAATTGCAAATAGCGTGCCTACAATAATATAACACACAGACCGGACCCCCATTTTGCCCTGGTACTGCTAAGAACTCCACATATATTTGTAGCGGAGCTATCGTCAACTACATTTGTGAAGAAACAAGAGCGATTATCCCACCATTTAACCCTCGAAATGCCGCCATTGCCGAACATGTTCGCCAAGAATGAAGCTAACAGCCAGATAGTGGCCAAAAAAGTGTGGGGGTATCATGATAACCCACCCAATCATGGTTATTAGCCCCTAACATGTCAGAATTACCATAGTGTGCCTGCAATAACATGACAAGCAGACTGGACCCCCATGACACCCTTGTACCGCTAAGATCTCCACACATGTAGCAGAATTATTGTCAACTACATTCTTGAAGAAACAAGGGTGAATCGCCAACCAATGCCTGGCAACTAACCCTCAAAATGCCACCCTCATCGAATATGTTTGTCGCGAAGAAGCCAACAGCCAGGCCCAGCCAATTCTGAGACCCCTGTACTCTTCCTCCACCAAAATCACCCCCATACACCATAATTGGACCGGACCACCATCATTGGACAGCTTTGGACCAGTCCACACACGGCGGTCTGGTACTGTACCAGTTTGTGAACTTGAATACATAGATGTATGCATATTATATATAGTACTGGCTATACTGGGGTGAACTGGTATGGAACTCGGAAGTTCCAATCATCAGCCAATGCACAGTGTTGCAAATGTCTGGTCACCTGGTGTCAGATCAACCCTCATCTACATGTATTTCAATGTAATAGTAAGATAATCGTAAATGTCCAAATATTAAAATGGCTGAGGCTATATTCTGCCGCTAGTGGCATAATAAGGTTCAATTTTTATTCTGCAGCTGTAAAATGAAGGTACCTGTTTGGCTAATCTGCCGCAAACAAAAATATACGTGATACTGCAATATGCCAACTCTTCTTTCATCCATTTGGACACATGGCCCTTGACGATCTGGATGGTTTAACTGTCCTGTTTCCAATATACATAAAAAACTGACAGGCGAGATTCAAAAGAATCTCCTCCCACCACAGCACTTTTACACAGAAAACGCCATGTTTACCGAAGTCGCGTGCTATGAAATGATGGATAAGTACAATTTTTGTAAGGTCATTTTGTTGCCAAAATAAGATTACACTCTTATTCTGCCGCTAGCGGCAGAATTAGCCTTTACCTATTAACATATATTTTAATCACTTTTGACTACCGGTACGCGAATATCCACAAAAACAATACACCAGTTTTATGTTAAATAGAGTAAGAAAAATAATAATTGAGAACGCTCTTCATTATGTAGCATTTTACTGATAACCATTTTGACTGTTGCATCATGGAATGGATTCTATCCAAACAAAAAACCACATGGCAGCCCGAGCCCCATGCACACAATTTTGAGAAAATATGCATAAATCAGAAAAAGGTCCCCTATATAGATGGATTAATCAGTACATAACTTGATGTATTCAATATAAATATATATAGATCCATGTCAATATCTAACTTCATTACCAAAAATATTGCTTATCAAGTTATCTTCCCAAATGACGTGGAAATATTTTTCAGTAGATAGGCGCTAGGCGACATAAAATAATTTAGTCGGTTAAAATGTTAAAATGTTTAAAACAGACACTATCCAATTATTTTTAAATAAAAATTTTTTTTTTCACATTCCGACAACTATTCTATATAATTTGGCACGACGAAACAAGAATAATTTTTTAGAATTTTTATCTTCACAAGCGACACATTTGCTCACATGACTGATCTGTGTCACATGACGAGAAAATGTCCCCTCCCTGGAACATGATGATTTAAATTAACGAAATGACAGATTTACACACGGATATTTTCCCCTCTTCGACTCCGGAACTCTATGCTAACTCACTAAACAGTTCTAGCGGCCAATTCTTTGTTTACAAAAGACGATGGTTCATTTTATTCGTGGTTTGTGTGCTGAACATATCAAATGCCTTGGTAAATAATATTAATAATTAATTTTGAGATTCTTCCTGGCTGACATTTTCTTTGTATGTATTAGAATCTGCGTTCGAACACCAAATTTCTTGAAGATTCGAACGACGAGATCCAGCCTAGTAATACATACATGTACATGTTATCGCTGCATGGAATTGATCTTGGCGAAGTATCACGTCGAGTTGAAGAGGTCGACAGATCGAGTTTGATCCAGCAATCTGACCTCTTCAATGAGACGTGATGTGAAGCCCAGATCAATTCATTGCATCAATAACAGGTTTATTATATGACATGCTTTTTAGCTCACCTGAGACGAAGTCTCCGGTGGAGCTATAGTCATCACTCCTCGTCCGTCGTCCGTCCATCCGTCCGTCCATCCGTCCATCCGTCCGTCAACAATTCTTTGAACATCTTCTAAAGTTCCATTGGACCGAATTGGTTCATATTTGGTGTGGATGTTCCCTAGGTGACTCTCATTCAGATTTGTTCAAATGAGGTCACTGGGTCAAATAGTTGCGAAAGCAGGGCCACAACTCTATTCCTTCATAGTAATTCTTATAACGACTTCTTTTCCAGATCCATAAGGCCTAATGGGTTCATATTTGGTGTGGATGTTCCCTAGGTGACTCACATCCAGATTTGTTCAAATGAGGTCACCAGGTTGATTAGTTGAGAAACCAGGGCCATAACTCTTTCCCTCCATAGTAATTCTTTTAAACATCTTCTTCTCGAATACCATCAGGCCAAATGGGTTCATATTTGGTATGAAGGATCATTGGTTGACTGGGGTTCAGATTTGTTCAAATGAGGTCACTGGGTCAAATGTGGGTGGGGCCAGGGACATAACTCAGAGAAAAAAAATTCAGATTAAACTCTTTAACCAAAAAATAAAAGAATAGAAAAGAAATGATATATTAAAAAATAAAAGAATATTTAAAAAAACTGTGGAATTGTTTTTTTTTATTAGAATATTTTTTAAAAAAAGAAGAAAAAAAGTGTATTTAACTCCATGGTCAATTATATATATATATTGTCTAACATTTTTTGATAATTGAAAAACTAATGCCATTACATTTCTGTAGGTTGTGGCCCCTGGCCCTTCATTCAAGCGCACTGCTTCTGCCACCCTGGCCTGGTCTCAAAAATAAAATTTACTCAAATTCTTGACAGAATCATTAATAAGAAGCATTTACTTTGGCTGTAACTGTATATATGCTGGGTATGCCGACACAATCATGTCAATCTTGATATGTTTATAAACATTCCTGCAGATTTGCTAGATGTCATTAATTCCCAATCTCTCATGTATTGTTCATATCAGGACTAATGTCATTTGCAGAATGAGGTCCCCAGAGGGTGAATTTAGTGATGCTATCCCACACAGCGGCCTAGCATCACCAAATTCACCCTCTGGAGACCTCATTCTGCTTAGGCCTCATCTTCTGGGAAGTATCTATAGTATCAAATTAACATTGTTGTTAGTTACATTTCCCTTCTAGGAAGTTTCTATATCCCCTAATTTGCAGAAGATAAATTCATAATTGAGGTGCCCAATGGGTGAACATCACCAACTTCAACTGGGGAACTTCAATCTTATCCTAGGTCTGCCATAGCAGTTGGGGGCCCTAGCAGAATGAGGTCCCCAGAGGGTGAATTTAGTGATGCTAGCCCGCTGTGCGGGATAGCATCACTAAATTCACCCTCTGGGGACCTCATTCTGCAAACGACAGACACACTTTCACACTATTTCAAGGCTTGATTGTATAATACATTGTGTTGCTTGAGGCCAGGCATGCACAATGTAGGAACATACACGCTTTTTGTGATGCTATCCCACACAGCGGGCTAGCATCACCAAATTCACCTTCTGGAGACCTCGTTTTCTGCTTAGGCCTCATCTTCTGGGAAGTATCTACAGTATCAAATTTACATTGTTGTTAGTTAAATTTCCCTTCTAGGAAGTTTCTATATCCCCTAACTTGCAGAAGATAAAATTCATAAATGAGGTGCCCAATGGGTGAATATCACCAACTTCAACTGGGGAACTTAAATCTTATCCTTATCAGATTTGTGAAAATGGGATCACAAAGTCAAATAAGGGCAGAGCAAGAGACTTAACTATTTCACTACATAGTAATTCTTAAAATATGTTTTGCAAGAACTATTTGGCTTATATAGAATGGAATGTTCTTCCTTGACTGCAATTCAGATTTGTTTTTAAATGGGGTCACCTGGTCAAATAGGGGCCAAGCGAAGCACATTTTCCCTCTTAATATGCTTCCTTCACAAGGACCATCAGGTCTATTTTACTGATATTTATGATATGTATGAAGGGTTCTTTGGTGTCTGGGATTCTAATTTATTCAGATGGGGTCACCAGGTTAAATAGGGTGGGACCAGGGGGGGGGGGGGTGATCAGTAGTGTACAGTTGGCAATTTCAAGGTGGATTTTCACCAATCTACATACTTACAGTCTCTCTAGCCACATATCCTGTTTAAATCTACTTCTTTTAAAGTGATTATGAAAAGTGCTGACTGTTTTGGTCTCCAGAGTCCCAGTCTTATCAGTCTTTGCAGTCTGGTGAGCGACCCCACAGTCATTGACTGTCTTGTTATTTAAAAAAGCACAATTAATTATGAAATGAAACCAAATGTAGGCCACTATATATATAAGTAACAAGAATAAAGAAGCAATTATTTTTGTATAATAAATCGTCCGGCTGTTTACAGACATGCACAGTATGCGAGATACTCAGATAGAGAAGGGTGGTATGACATCGGATAAAACTAGCTGATCCGATGGTCGGGAAATGATCGCTTTACTACATGTATAGCGTTATTGGGAAAAGAAAAACGATCGTCATATAATAAAGACTTTTACAGGGTCTACACATATTCTCAAAACAATTCCCCTTGTTGTGTTCTCTATAATCACTTCTGCGTTGATGTGACTAAGGACTCGCGTTCTTGAAGAAGTATCTATTCACTCAATTCATTGAACCTTGTTGCTGTCCCCTATTGATACACTATATGATGATACAATAATTTATACATGTACCGGTATACAAGTATACATGTCCCCCACCACCATGTTGAAGAAATTTTGAACCTCCTTGAGACCTCGTTGAAAAATTACCCTTAATGTGGTTCTAGTACAACGCAGTCCCGTTGCTTTAACATGGTTCCAATAACCGAAAATGCAACATTACGTGGTTGAGATGACCGTTAACGAAACCGAACGATGCCATATAGGTTCCGCCAGCAGCATGGCAGCCTGACAGGACTGTTTTTGATGACAACAGGCCTGCTGACCGCGATATGACGGCAAGATATATTGTCATCTATATGCTATATATAAAAAAAAAATATCTATCTAATGTAAGGTGATTTTCATGCCATCTTCTGATGTACATGTACAAAAGGTGATTTTCATGCCATCTTGTTGGCTTATAAAAGACGTTACAATGTACATACACCTATTCTCAAAATAATTGTCCTTTTTAATTTAGTCCTTAGTCATTTACAATGCGGTTTTAATGTCAACGAAATGTGGTTGTTAAATTTACAAGGCGCTGAGGGTGCATTGTGACCACGTTGTAAATGGCAGAGGACTGCATTAAAATTAAATGTGCTGCCTTGGAAATATCTGATCACTGCGCTGTAAAAGTCAATGCCAAATTACATTAGTCTATTTCATTTACGTTCACATCTGATTAATATTGTGTTATTTTCACACTCCTAGTGTCCGTTCGGAACTTCGGACGTGGTGTAGTTTTCCATTCCACATGTCAGATGTTAAAAAATCACTGTTTAATTGTTTTATATTCATAAAGACATTTGTTTGTGAATAAATCAAAGTAAATGTGTTAAATAATGACGTAAACTGTATTTACGAATGTGTAGCTCCAAAATCGTGAATTAGATCAAGCATGTGGTTGTTTTTCCAAGAAATTTTTGTAAGTGACTTGACAGCCTTCATGTCAAGGGGACCTCAACCAATGAGGACGTTCGTACTCCAAAATAAATTTTCATGGCGAGGAATGAATGCGTTATCAATTTCTTAATTCATTTTATAAAGCAACCAGACAGAACGAAAATCGTCGATATATGAAAATATATCTCACCGTCATACAGGTCAACCACATAGTTGGCTAAAACAGGCATGTCAGACTGGCAAAAGACGTCCCAACGTATCGCTGGTGGAACATACAGCATCATTCCGTTTCGCTAACAGTCACCTCCATCGCGTTATGTTGCGTTGATGGTTATTTCCACCACGTTGAGGAACATTACAACTGTTGAAGTAATGTTGTGACCATGTTTCATTAACACAAGAACCGCATTGATGGTCATTTTTCAACGTGGTCTCATGGTGGTTCTAACATGGTTGAGGGAGACACTTTGAGAATATGTGTAGAAGAATTTGACCATGCAAATAATTCCTAGTTCACTATTTAAAGTATTTCATATATTGAATACACTACCAAATCTGTGGATAGACTTGTCCCTGGCTCATATGTGAGACACTATGACGCTATCACTCTGTAACGTGCCCTCTCATAAAGAGACCAGTACGAACCATCGCCATTTTAAAGTAGATGACGTCATTTGTGTCATCGATCCAAATATAAACGACGGAGATTAAACAGCAACACAGGGATACCAATCAAGGCACAATACGTTGCCGCGTGTGTTCTGCAAAAATAGTTTACATACATGTATTTAAAATATCATTGCACAAATACAAAGTAGAATATCAAAATAATATGTTTTGATAATTTATTCCCGCCCGAGATCGGCAGGGTCTACCGGTAGTTAAACTTGGTCACAACACACAAATCACTTCAGCCAATCAGCTGGCGCTGGTCCATACCGACGTCCAATGCATAGCGATGGCAAAGCGATGGCAAGGTTTTTAGTATGGGACCAGTCAATTCTGTGGACACAATATATGTGGTGGCGATATCACTAGGCTGACCTATGACCTACTTGTGTTGATATACTTTCAGATATGGCTGACCTTCTCTCCTGTTGCCACAAAAACAGAAGAATATTACAATATAGATTCTATGGAAGTCAACTGGTTGTCTCTGGTCTTTCTCATCGCTTCAATTCCTTTTGGTCTCATAACAACATGGGTCCTCGACACTATCGGCCTCAGGCTCAGTGTAAGTTATAAAATATATGAAATATTTAAAGGGACGTAAAGCTTTCGCAGTGATGTGAGAAATTATATAATATTAAATGTCTATAAATTGATTATCACCAAGAAGATGGGAAGATACCACAGATCCACTTTTTTCTCATATTGACTATAAAATAATTTTCCAATAACAATATATCCTATGTTGAAACTATTGTTATGTAAACATCACTGTTACAGTGATTTGTCAATCATCGCTAATCACACAGGTGTGACAGGTAAATAAAATATTTAAGTCTAAATCTGTTTTACAACAAAATTTTCAATTGGAATTTGATCAGTAATCAGTAAGTACGGTAGCTGCAACAGTAATGTTACACGGGTTTTGATTTGCGAAATAAACTTTAACTACTCAGCTGGACAAAACAAGTGTCCATTGCCACCGCGGTGTATTTGCCGTTCGGCCGCGGTGTCAGTTTGTAACTGCAGTTGAGCACTGCGGCTGAACGGCAAGTACACTGCGGCTGAACGGCAAGTACACCACGTCCGAATGGCAACTAAACCATGGCCGGACGGCATGGACACCATGGTTAGATTTCTGGTTTGTATCATTTTTTTTCAGTTTAATGAACGTACACAGCGGCAACTACACCATGGCCGAATGGCAAGTACACGGCGGCCCAACTGTAGTTAGCCGGTGGAGCCGCGTGTAGTTGCATTTCAGCCGTGGTGGCAACGCTAACCGCACCGGTTTAGTGGACACTTGTTTTGTCCAGCAGGGTATATTTATGTGCGATAACCTTGAACTACATTTGTGTCTAACTACTTGCTCATTGGACAGCGATAAACTTTAACTATATTTATGTGTAACTACGCGTCCAATGGACAATGGCAACCTTTAACTACATTTGTGTCTAACTACTTGCCCATCGGACAGCGATAAACTTTAACTATATTTATGTGTAACTACTCGTCCAACGGACAATGGCAACCTTTAACTACATTTGTGTCTAACTACTTGCCCATTGGACAGCGATAAACTTTAACTACATGTACATGTATGTGTGTAACAGCTCATCCACCGGAGTGCGATAACCTTTAATTATATTTATTTGTAACTACTCATCCCACAGACACGATAACCTTTAACTACATTTGTGTGTAACTACTCGTCCCACGGACGCAATAACTACATTTGGACTACGAGAACTTTACATGTACATTTGTGTGTAACTACTCGTCCAGAGGGAGATGATAGCCTTTAACTACATCGGTATGTAACTACTCTGTATAATTAATAGATAGATGTATACATGTATGCCATATACTGTTATCACATGTTTAGACATTTACATAACCAGCTGTTCTACTATCCTAACTATTTTTGTTGACATGTAGATAGCCGTGCGTTCATTCCTTCAGGTTGTCAGTCAACCTATTATGCTGGCTTTTTATCTGCCTGTTATGTGGGCCTTGTCCTAAGTTATCAGGTCTGACATCACCTTTGCCATATTGGCATAAAACAATTGGAATTTGATCAGTAATGTAGCTGCAAAAGTAATGTTTACATAATAAATTACAGTGGTTTTGATTTGCGAAATCTCATTATTGGATAATTATTGACAAGGATAACAAACACAAAGTCAATCTATTTTTACATGTACAGCTATGTTCTAATTGATCGACCACTGGTATTACTGTGGTACTCAACTGCATTCATGCGATCATGCTTTATAACCGCACCATGTACATGTCATTGAATCAGACTTTATTTTTAAAACCCATTCTGTTAGATTCTAATATTCGTCTGGCTGAACGGGATTGGTGCCATACTACAAGGAACCATCACAATCGACTGTACATGCACAAGACAAGCACCGATTGTGTTACAAATTTGTAATGTCTTTGAATTAGACTTTATTTTTATGTCTCATTCTTTAGATTCTAATAGCCGCCTGCCTGAACAGGATTGGTGCCGTACTACATGTACATGGAATCCTCACGATTGATGGCACCGATTGTGTTACAAATATGTAATGTCTTTGAATTAATCTTTATTTTTACGTCTCATTCTTTAGATTCTAATAGCCGCCTGGCTGAATGGGATTGGTGCCATACTTCGGGGAATCAGCACGATTGACGCTATACCAGATGAACACCAATATAAAGTGGTTCTCATTGGACAGATTGTAGCGGCATGTTCTCAGACGTTCGTCATGTTTTGTCCAACTAAACTTGCCGCCATATGGTTTGCAGAAAATCAAAGAGCAACGGCTAATATGATAGCATCCATGGGTAGGTATATATTTAATAGCATCCATGGGTAGGTATAAATATGATAGCATCCATGGGTAGGTATAAATATGATAGCATCCATGGGTAGGTATAAATATGATAGGGTCCATGGGTAGGTATAGATATGATAGCGTCCATGGGTAGGTATAGATATGATAGCATCCATGGGTAGGTATAAATATGATAGCATCCATGGGTAGGTACAAATATGATAGCGTCCATGGGTAGGTATAAATATGATAGCGTCCATGGGTAGGTATAAATATGATAGGGTCCATGGGTAGGTATAGATATGATAGCGTCCATGGGTAGGTATAGATATGATAGCATCCATGGGTAGGTATAAATATGATAGCATCCATGGGTAGGTATAAATATGATAGCGTCCATGGGTAGGTATAAATATGATAGCGTCCATGGGTAGGTATAAATATGATAGGGTCCATGGGTAGGTATAGATATGATAGCGTCCATGGGTAGGTATAGATATGATAGCATCCATGGGTAGGTATAAATATGATAGCATCCATGGGTAGGTATAAATATGATAGCGTCCATGGGTAGGTATAAATATGATAGCGTCCATGGGTAGGTATAAATATGATAGGGTCCATGGGTAGGTATAAATATGATAGCATCCATGGGTAGGTATAAATATGATAGCATTCATGGGTAGGTATAGATATGATAGGGTCCATGGGTAGGTATAAATATGATAGCGTCCATGGGTAGGTATAGATATGATAGCATCCATGGGTAGGTATAAATATGATAGCATCCATGGGTAGGTATAAATATGATAGCGTCCATGGGTAGGTATAAATATGATAGCGTCCATGGGTAGGTATAAATATGATAGGGTCCATGGGTAGGTATAGATATGATAGCGTCCATGGGTAGGTATAGATATGATAGCATCCATGGGTAGGTATAAATATGATAGCATCCATGGGTAGGTATAAATATGATAGCGTCCATGGGTAGGTATAAATATGATAGCGTCCATGGGTAGGTATAAATATGATAGGGTCCATGGGTAGGTATAGATATGATAGCGTCCATGGGTAGGTATAGATATGATAGCATCCATGGGTAGGTATAAATATGATAGCATCCATGGGTAGGTATAAATATGATAGCGTCCATGGTAGGTATAAATATGATAGCGTCCATGGGTAGGTATAAATATGATAGGGTCCATGGGTAGGTATAGATATGATAGCGTCCATGGGTAGGTATAGATATGATAGCATCCATGGGTAGGTATAAATATGATAGCATCCATGGGTAGGTATAAATATGATAGCATCCATGGGTAGGTATAAATATGATAGCGTCCATGGGTAGGTATAAATATGATAGCGTCCATGGGTAGGTATAAATATGATAGGGTCCATGGGTAGGTATAAATATGATAGCATCCATGGGTAGGTATAAATATGATAGCATTCATGGGTAGGTATAGATATGATAGGGTCCATGGGTAGGTATAAATATGATAGCGTCCATGGGTAGGTATAAATATGATAGCATTCATGGGTAGGTATAAATATGATAGCATCCATGGGTAGGTATAAATATGATAGCGTCCATGGGTAGGTATAAATATGATAGGGTCCATGGGTAGGTATAGATATGATAGGGTCCATGGGTAGGTATAAATATGATAGCATCCATGGGTAGGTATAGATATGATAGCGTCCATGGGTAGGTATAAATATGATAGCGTCCATGGGTAGGTATAAATATGATAGCGTCCATGGGTAGGTATGAAATATACTGAAATAGACATATTTAAAGTTTTCACTGGGGGCCCCAAGACACTAGATTTTGGCCTGGCTGAATGGGATTGGTGCCATACTTCGGGGAATCAGCACGATTGACGCTATACCAGATGAACACCAATATAAAGTGGTTCTCATTGGACAGATTGTAGCGGCATGTTCTCAGACGTTCGTCATGTTTTGTCCAACTAAACTTGCCGCCATATGGTTTGCAGAAAATCAAAGAGCAACGGCTAATATGATAACATCCATGGGTAGGTATATATTTAATAGCATCCATGGGTAGGTATAAATATGATAGCATCCATGGGTAGGTATAAATATGATAGCATCCATGGGTAGGTATAAATATGATAGGGTCCATGGGTAGGTATAGATATGATAGCGTCCATGGGTAGGTATAGATATGATAGCATCCATGGGTAGGTATAAATATGATAGCATCCATGGGTAGGTATAAATATGATAGCGTCCATGGGTAGGTATAAATATGATAGCGTCCATGGGTAGGTATAAATATGATAGGGTCCATGGGTAGGTATAGATATGATAGCGTCCATGGGTAGGTATAGATATGATAGCATCCATGGGTAGGTATAAATATGATAGCATCCATGGGTAGGTATAAATATGATAGCGTCCATGGGTAGGTATAAATATGATAGCGTCCATGGGTAGGTATAAATATGATAGGGTCCATGTGTAGGTATAGATATGATAGCGTCCATGGGTAGGTATAGATATGATAGCATCCATGGGTAGGTATAAATATGATAGCATCCATGGGTAGGTATAAATATGATAGCGTCCATGGGTAGGTATAAATATGATAGCGTCCATGGGTAGGTATAAATATGATAGGGTCCATGGGTAGGTATAAATATGATAGCATCCATGGGTAGGTATAAATATGATAGCATTCATGGGTAGGTATAGATATGATAGGGTCCATGGGTAGGTATAAATATGATAGCGTCCATGGGTGGGTATAAATATGATAGCATTCATGGGTAGGTATAAATATGATAGCATCCATGGGTAGGTATAAATATGATAGCGTCCATGTGTAGGTATAAATATGATAGGGTCCATGGGTAGGTATAGATATGATAGGGTCCATGGGTAGGTATAAATATGATAGCATCCATGGGTAGGTATAGATATGATAGCGTCCATGGGTAGGTATAAATATGATAGCGTCCATGGGTAGGTATAAATATGATAGCGTCCATGGGTAGGTATGAAATATACTGAAATAGACATATTTAAAGTTTTCACTGGGGGCCCCAAGACACTAGATTTTGGTGGCAATTTGCCATCTCGGCATATCTCATATTAAAAAAAACATCGCAGTTCTATCATTTCACATCTTTCTGATTTCAACCTACATGTATGTGCTGGTGGACATATAACACCATGTGGATTGTTCATAGTTGCAGGACTTTTTTATCAAAGTGTTTGTTTATGAGACAACAGTTTGTTCATTTAAGGGAGAATCACTGTATATCTCATTTTAATTTGAGCATTTATTTTTATAACTGGGTATATTGATTTGAGGATATGTTTTTATATATTCACAGCTAACCCTCTGGGTATATTGATTTGAGGATATGTTTTTATATATTCACAGCTAACCCTCTGGGTATATTGATTTGAGGATATGTTTTTATATATTCACAGCTAACCCTCTGGGTATACTTGTTGCCAATCTAATTGGACCTCTACTTGTGGTAGAGTCTAGTGATATGCCTAAACTGGTGAGTTCGTACATGTATATTTCTAACACTATAACAGCTGATAACCGTAGTTGTGGGTAGAATTTGCATAACAATAACATCCATCATCAGAAAGTAAAGGAATGTAAGCTTGTTTTTAAATTTAGGTTGCCATTTTGGCTGCCATCTTCGATTTGGAAAACAATTACTTGCATGGGATGTAACGTAATTACTTCACCTCAGTATTTCCAACTCAACTGTCAGCATGTGTGGAGTTGTCTCGACAATAATGCCCAATGATGTGATAATGAGGGAATTTCGGTGATTTTTCAAAATCCACAATTTTTCTATTTCTGGTGGTCATGTTGGCCGCGATCTTGGATTGGGTGAATATTCCTCAACTCAGATATAAGAGGAATCCTATTCCTAGCTCAAGTATATCCTGCACATATATATGCATGGGTGTTGTTATGATAGCAATAACATTCATTGATTCAAAACAGACAATGCGTTATTAGCGTCGATTCGCATTTGACTGGATTACACCGGTAATTGAGAAAACGTGATATCAGACAAAGATATCAAGCAAGAAATGTATATTTTAGTCCCCATGTCTTGTCAATGACTCTTCTATATAAATATATAAAATCAAAGATGCCCATATTTTCCCACAGACAGACAGAGACAAACAAAATGTGGTTAAATGTCAGAAAAATAGCAATTTTTCACATTTCGGCAGGCATCTTGCATATTGGATATTGGTGTCTGACAGTCAGATGTTTGGCTAATTTGTAAGGATTTTATACTAGCATAACTAATCAAGCAGAAAACAAAACCGAATGTGATATCATCTTTACTATAACGGCGATCAAAGAGACCTGATGAATATAACAAAAATGGCCGCCATGATGGACGCCATCTTGTCTGGAGTCTCTGCAGCCACTTTTTTTCTTGTTAACAACCGAAAAAAATTAGAGGAGACATTAAGAAAGAAAATTAGTGGTGTGAAGTTAATTCCGGAGGCAGGGGGGTGTGCAGAGGTCGACCAATATCTCCTGGACTAGGGGGGGGGGTGTGCAGAGGTCGACCAATATCTCCTGGACTAGAGTGGTTGGAGAACCCTGGTTTATCGAAATCACTTGATTAAATACTTCCTGTTTAGTTGAATGCAAAAATAACTTTACATAGATACTTTACAATTTTTATACCTGTTGTGTTGAGGGAAATAAGGATATGGGTATAGCTAAATGTATATAATTCTTGGCCACAGATACTGACTATTCGACTTCGACTCGACTTTTGGGGTTTGCCTAGTCAACTCCAGAATCTCAGAGTCATTTCAACACTAGTTCAGTTTCTTTAATAATTTCATTTTAGATGTGGGCGACAGCTGGTCCAGCCGTATTTGGTTTGTTTCTTGCCACATTCGGTGTCTGTAGCTCAGTACCACCGACTCCGCCCACGGCCAGTGCAGCGGAGGCATCAGAGCCATTCTTCCAAGGTGTTCGAAAGGTCAGTTTGTTTTATCTAGCGCTGTAACCTGACTCCACCAACTGCCAGCACTACAGGGGAATCAGAATTTTAGAGATATCAGTTAGTTTAATTGAACTATATATCTGCAGACGATGCTGATGTTTATGTATGATGTTTGACATATCTATTCATTTTAACACATGTACAGAATACAGGAATTATTGGTAGGCTAATACGCTGCCAAACTCTCAGTGAAAGGACTTCTGTTTTAAATAGGATGTCCCCATAACCATGATGGTATCGCAGTCTGGGCTAGGCGAGGAGGAGGTGGGTTTAAACTCTTGATGTCTGCGAAAATCGGAACTGGTTTTGAAGCTTAATCACAGCTGATCTCAGCTAAGTGACATCTCACTGTGCCTGTAGGTTCAAACTTAATCTCAGCTGAGTGACATCTCACTGTGCCTGGAGGTTCAAGCTTAATCTCAGCTGAGTGACATCCACTGTGCCTGGAGGTTCAAGCTTAATCTCAGCTGAGTGACATCTCATTGTGCCTGGAGGTTCAAGCTTAATCTCAGCTGAGTGGCATCTCACTGTGCCTGGAGGTTCAATTAATCTCAGCTGAGTGACATCTCACTGTGCCTGGAGGTTCAAGCTTAATCTCAGCTGAGTGACATCTCATTGTGCCTGGAGGTTCAAGCTTAATCTCTGCTGAGTGACATCTCACTGTGCCTGGAGGTTCAAGCTTAATCTCAGCTGAGTGACATCTCACTGTGCCTGGAGGTTCAAGTTTAATCTCAGCTGAGTGACATCTCATTGTGCCTGGAGGTTCACACTTAATCTCTGCTGAGTGACAACTCACTGTGCCTGGAGGTTCAAACTTAATCTCAGCTGAGTGACATCTCACTGTGTCTGGAGGTTCAAGCTTAATCTCAGCTGAGTGGCATCTCACTGTGCCTGGAGGTTCAAGCTTAATCTCAGCTGAGTGACATCTCATTGTGCCTGGAGGTTCAAGCTTAATCTCAGCTGAGTGACATCTCACTGTTCCTGTAGGTTCAAACTTAATCTCAGCTGAGTGACATCTCACTGTGCCTGGAGGTTCACACTTAATCTCTGCTGAGTGACAACTCACTGTGCCTGGAGGTTCAAGCTTAATCTCAGCTGAGTGACATCTCACTGTGCCTGGAGGTTCAAGCTTAATCTCAGCTGAGTGACATCTCACTGTGCCTGGAGGTTCACACTTAATCTCTGCTGAGTGACAACTCATTGTGCCTGGAGGTTCAAGCTTAATCTCAGCTGAGTGACATCTCACTGTGTCTGGAGGTTCAAGCTTAATCTCAGCTGAGTGACATCTCATTGTGCCTGGAGGTTCAAGCTTAATCTCTGCTGAGTGGCATCTCACTGTGCCTGGAGGTTCAAGCTTAATCTCAGCTGAGTGGCATCTCACTGTGCCTGGAGGTTCAAGCTTAATCTCAGCTGAGTGACATCTCACTGTGCCTGGAGGTTCAAGTTTAATCTCAGCTGAGTGACATCTCATTGTGCCTGGAGGTTCAAGCTTAATCTCAGCTGAGTGACATCTCATTGTGCCTGGAGGTTCAAGCTTAATCTCAGCTGAGTGACATCTCACTGTGCCTGGAGGTTCAAGTTTAATCTCAGCTGAGTGACATCTCATTGTGCCTGGAGGTTCAAGCTTAATCTCTGCTGAGTGACATCTCACTGTGCCTGGAGGTTCAAGTTTAATCTCAGCTGAGTGACATCTCATTGTGCCTGGAGGTTCACACTTAATCTCTGCTGAGTGACATCTCACTGTGCCTGGAGGTTCAAGCTTAATCTCAGCTGAATGACATCTCACTGTGCCTGGAGGTTCAAGTTTAATCTCAGCTGAGTGACATCTCATTGTGCCTGGAGGTTCAAGCTTAATCTCTGCTGAGTGACATCTCACTGTGCCTGGAGGTTCAAGCTTAATCTCAGCTGAGTGACATCTCACTGTGCCTGGAGGTTCAAGCTTAATCTCAGCTGAGTGACATCTCATTGTGCCTGGAGGTTCACACTTAATCTCTGCTGAGTGACATCTCACTGTGCCTGGAGGTTCAAGCTTAATCTCAGCTGAATGACATCTCACTGTGCCTGGAGGTTCAAGTTTAATCTCAGCTGAGTGACATCTCATTGTGCCTGGAGGTTCAAGCTTAATCTCTGCTGAGTGACATCTCACTGTGCCTGGAGGTTCAAGCTTAATCTCAGCTGAGTGACATCTCACTGTGCCTGGAGGTTCAAGCTTAATCTCAGCTGAGTGACAACTCACTGTGCCTGGAGGTTCAAGCTTAATCTCAGCTGAGTGACATCTCACTGTGCCTGGAGGTTCACACTTAATCTCTGCTGAGTGACATATCACTGTGCCTGGAGGTTCAAGCTTAATCTCAGCTGAGTGACATCTCACTGTGCCTGTGGGTTCAAGCTTAATCTCAGCTGAGTGACATCTCACTGTGTCTGGAGGTTCAAGCTTAATCTCAGCTGAGTGGCATCTCACTGTGCCTGGAGGTTCAATTAATCTCAGCTGAGTGACATCTCACTGTGCCTGGAGGTTCAAGCTTAATCTCAGCTGAGTGACATCTCACTGTGCCTGGAGGTTCAAGCTTAATATCAGCTGAGTGACATCTCACTGTGCCTGGAGGTTCAAGCTTAATCTCAGCTGAGTGACATCTCACTGTGCTTGGAGGTTCAATTAATCTCAGCTGAGTGACATCTCACTGTGCCTGGAGGTTCAAACTTAATCTCAGCCGAGTGACATCTCACTGTGCCTGGAGGTTCAAGTTTAATCTCAGCTGAGTGACAACTCACTGTGCCTGGAGGTTCAAGCTTAATCTCAGCCGAGTGACATCTCACTGTGCCTGGAGGTTCAAGTTTAATCTCAGCTGAGTGACATCTCACTGTGTCTGGTGACATCTCACTGTGCCTGGTGACATATCACTGTGTCTGGTGACATCTCACTGTGTCTGGTGACATATCACTGTGCCTGGTGACATCTCACTGTGTCTGGTGACATATCACTGTGCCTGGTGACATCTCACTGTGTCTGGTGACATCTCACGTGTCTGGTGACATCTCACTGTGCCTGGTGACATCTCACTGTGTCTGGTGACATCTCACTGTGCCTGGTGACATCTCACGTGTCTGGTGACATCTCACTGTGTCTGGTGACATCTCACTGTGCCTGGTGACATCTCACTGTGTCTGGTGACATCTCACTGTGTCTGGTGACATCTCACTGTGTCTGGTGACATCTCACTGTGCCTGGTGACATCTCACTGTGTCTGGTGACATCTCACTGTGCCTGGTGTCATCTCACTGTGCCTGGTGACATCTCACTGTGCCTGGTGACATCTCACTGTGCCTGGTGACATCTCACGTGTCTGGTGACATCTCACTGTGTCTGGTGACATCTCACTGTGCCTGGTGACATCTCACTGTGTCTGGTGACATATCACTGTGCCTGGTGACATCTCACTGTGTCTGGTGACATATCACTGTGCCTGGTGACATCTCACTGTGCCTAGTGACATCTCACTGTGCCTGGTGACATCTCATTGTGCCTAGTGACATCTCACTGTGCCTGGTGTCATCTCATTGTGCCTAGTGACATCTCACTGTGCCTGGTGTCATCTCATTGTGCCTAGTGACATCTCACTGTGCCTGGTGTCATCTCATTGTGCCTAGTGACATCTCACTGTGTCTGGTGACATCTCACTGTGTCTGGTGACATCTCATTGTGCCTAGTGACATCTCACTGTGTCTGGTGACATCTCATTGTGCCTAGTGACATCTCACTGTGTCTGGTGACATCTCACTGTGTCTGGTGACATCTCATTGTGCCTAGTGACATCTCACTGTGTCTGGTGACATCTCACTGTGCCTAGTGACATCTCACTGTGTCTGGTGTCATCTCATTGTGCCTAGTGACATCTCACTGTGTCTGGTGACATCTCACTGTGTCTGGTGACATCTCACTGTGTCTGGTGTCATCTCATTGTGCCTAGTGACATCTCACTGTGTCTGGTGACATCTCACTGTGTCTAGTGACATCTCACTGTGCCTGGTGACATCTCACTGTGTCTGGTGACATCTCACTGTGTCTGGTGACATCTCATTGTGCCTAGTGACATCTCACTGTGTCTGGTGACATCTCACTGTGTCTGGTGACATCTCACTGTGTCTGGTGTCATCTCATTGTGCCTAGTGACATCTCACTGTGCCTAGTGACATCTCACTGTGTCTGGTGTCATCTCATTGTGCCTAGTGACATCTCACTGTGCCTAGTGACATCTCACTGTGTCTGGTGTCATCTCATTGTGCCTAGTGACATCTCACTGTGTCTGGTGACATCTCACTGTGTCTGGTGACATCTCACTGTGTCTGGTGTCATCTCATTGTGTCTGGTGACATCTCACTGTGCCTGGTGACATCTCACTGTGTCTGGTGACATCTCATTGTGCCTAGTGACATCTCACTGTGTCTGGTGACATCTCACTGTGTCTAGTGACATCTCACTGTGTCTGGTGTCATCTCATTGTGTCTAGTGACATCTCACTGTGTCTGGTGACATCTCACTGTGCCTGGTGACATCTCACTGTGTCTGGTGACATCTCACTGTGTCTAGTGACATCTCACTGTGTCTGGTGACATCTCACTGTGTCTAGTGACATCTCACTGTGTCTGGTGTCATCTCATTGTGCCTAGTGACATCTCACTGTGTCTGGTGACATCTCACTGTGCCTGGTGACATCTCACTGTGTCTGGTGACATCTCACTGTGCCTGGTGACATCTCACTGTGCCTGGTGACATCTCACTGTACATGTGCCTGGTGACATCTCACTGTGCCTGGTGACATCTCACTGTGCCTGGTGACATCTCATTGTGCCTAGTGACATCTCACTGTGTCTGGTGACATCTCACTGTGTCTGGTGACATCTCACTGTGCCTGGTGACATCTCACTGTGCCTGGTGACATCTCATTGTGCCTGGTGACATCTCATTGTGTCTGGTGACATCTCACTGTGCCTGGAGACATCTCACTGTGTCTAGTGACATCTCACTGTGCCTGGTGACATCTCACTGTGTCTGGTGACATCTCACTGTGCCTGGAGACATCTCACTGTGTCTAGTGACATCTCACTGTGTCTGGTGACATCTCATTGTGCCTAGTGACATCTCACTGTGTCTGGTGACATCTCACTGTGTCTGGTGACATCTCACTGTGTCTAGTGACATCTCACTGTGTCTGGTGTCATCTCATTGTGCCTAGTGACATCTCACTGTGTCTGGTGACATCTCACTGTGTCTGGTGACATCTCATTGTGCCTAGTGACATCTCACTGTGTCTGGTGACATCTCACTGTGTCTAGTGACATCTCACTGTGCCTGGAGATTCAAACTGGGAGAATACTACTAAGTGGATTATTGTCAGACAGAAGTCATAAAAACTAACGTTCAATTTGCTAAAGTTCTAAATTCCTTCTTTGATGCAATAAGTTTTATAGAATGGAAGAGCTCATTTATAGTTCACAATATAACCATGTTTATACCATGATCACATACCCTACTGCAGTATTAACCCTTTCAGTGCCAGGGGTCGATCTCATCGGCCCTAATTTACGGTCTGTAAAATCGCCCCTAAATTTTTTTTTAAATTAACCAAAAAAAATGGGTAAGCTTAAGCATGCTATAGCGAATTTAAAAACAAACTGGATAAAACCTTAGAGGCATGTTATAACTCAAAACTATCACCAAGTATTCATAGTAATAATTTTGATGCCCATGAAAAACGTAAGATTCCCTGGCACTAAACCTACAAATAAGTCTGTTAAAGAATAGAAAAAATTATTAAAATTGTACAAAATTGTAAAAAATAATAACAAATGATGAAAAATTGTTAGGCCAATGCATTCTCTTATATATGATATGCGAGGTGACCTATGGTCGACTCGCATATATAAGAGAATGCATTGGCACAGGGTATATGGGTTGATGCAAAAATCGGACCTGGCACTGAAAGGGTTAATGGTCATTGTGAAAAAATAGTTCTTAATCGTTACTGTAGGTATAAAGGCACGTTGTAGGTATAAATATTTCCCATATGTTTTTGAACGGCAAAGTGATATACATGTACCTGCAGTAGGGACTATAATGCTCATTTTAAATTGCCATGTTAGAGTAACACTGTGGGAAAATATAGTTCCAAGTTGACACGTTAATAAACAAAATCTTAGTTAAACTCACATAAATCTGTGATATTATGTGACATCTGTGATATTATGTGACAAAAAAATTTCACCAAGTACTAATGTACTGAATTGCCGTGGGGTCCACGGAGGGTTGAAGTGTTGACAAATTTCTTTGATGTTTTATGTTCTAACTTTCTAATATTATTCTTAATGGTAGGATCATCAATCACACTGGTGGTGTAAATTAGGTATTCAGAAACACTACGTGTGTTTTCTATATATACTTGTATATCACTACATATCAACATATACACTGTTTGGCATTATACATGCATGCAAGCCTTGAAATAGGGTGTCTGTCATTTGCAGCATGAGGTCCCCAGAGGGTGAATTTAGTGATGCTACCCCGCATAGTGGTCTAGCATCACCAAATTCACCCTCTGGGGTCCTCATTCTGCTTACACCTCAGCAGAATGAGGTTCCCAGAGGGTGAATTTGGTGATGCTAGCCCGCTATGCGGGGTAGCATCACTAAATTCACCCTATGGGGACCTCATTCTGAAAATGACAGACACCCTATTTCAAGGCTTGCATGCATGTCTCCCTCTAGGCTGGACCCTGCACTGTACCATTCCTATAATAATATGGCCATATTGATAAGTAAATGATAATATGTGCATATTTATACGAAGCAGTGAACACTGAGGTAGTGTCTCCACCAATTCTGATATATACTATGCATAATTTGAACATTTATTATACGCCAGTTTAAAAAAAAAAGGGATGTATTATATTATTGCTCTTGCCGTCTGTCCCTTCGCTTTTGGTTTTCGGATGATAACTTGAAATAGTCTCAACTGAATTGAAAGAAATTTGTTATGTTCGTTTACTAGCACCATATACCGGTCCAGTTCAAATCGGGTTCCATCTGCTAATTTACACCAGAATTATGTCCCTTTTTGTTGGAATTTGCAATCAATTTTAGTTTCCGGATGATAACTTTAGTAAGCCTGAACTGAATGGATTGTAATTTGCTATGTGCATTTACTAGCCCATAATACAGGTCGAGTTTGAATTTGGTTTCAATCTGCCTATTTCACCAGAGTTATGGCCCTTTGTTGGAATTACCATGGCGTATTTTGCCACGCCCTAGCGATGCGATAATTTAATAACTTTTAATGTTTACTTTCAGTTGCTCAAGATAAAAGCTTACTGGATTTTATGTTTTTCATTTGGAACAGGACTTGCTATATTTAGTGCAGTTACGACCTTTCTCGAACAAATACTCTGTCCACGAAATTACGATGATGTAAGTATGTAATCTGGGAGATTAAAGTATATCTACAAATAACAATTAAGGAGATAATAGTGTTTTGTTTCACAATTTTCTGTTGTATAAGCATTGTCCGTTTGTTTTGCTATTGCAAATTTTCTTCGCCGAGAAAAAACCTTGCGAAAGTAAGGCCATGCAATGTCAATTTCCTGTTTATCATGCTCACATGCACAATCCCAAATCATCGCTCGTACAACCTTTTTTTTTCACATTCTATCTGTCGGGAAATATTTAATTGGTATAAAATAATTGCAGTAGGTTTTTTATACAGATCGAAAAGACCCATTTTCCAATTCATTATTGTTACTGCTAACTATTTTTAAAAATGTGATGAATTGCAACTTCAATCACAGTAATATTACTCAGTGATACTTAATTGGGTAATTTTTATATGCCCATTTTGAAAAAAGGGACGTATTATGTTATTGGTCAAGCTGTCCATCTGACGTCCTTCCATGTATGTCCATCCATTCACTATTTTTGTTTCCGGATGATAACTTTAGTAAGTCTGAACTAAATGGACTGAAATCTGGTATGTGAGTTTACTAGCACAAAATACAGGCCAAGTTTAAATTCAGGTTCCATCCACCAATTTTAACCGGAGTTATGCCCTTTTTGTTGGAAATTGCAATTAATTTTTGTTTCCTGATGATAACTTTAGTAAGTCTGAACTGAATGGAATGAAATTTGGTATGTGAGTTAACTGGCCTAAAATACAGGTCAAGTTCGAATTTGGGTTCCGTCTGCCAATATTCACCAGAGTTATGGCCCATTGTTGAAATTACATTGGCTTTATATACTCTTATATTTACCTTGACCTTGTAGCCAGTGCATTGTCTTATATATGTGACTAGAAGGTGACCCGATTTCGTCCGGGCTTTGACCTTGAATTGACCATTTTGAAGGTCAGGTGGGGTCACGATTTGACAATTACCACTAAGTATCAAATTGGCAGTTTTGCAACACCAACACCAACACCCCAAAAATGGTGGATATTGGCCCAGCGGATACCGGGAAATCGGCCCAGCGGATACCGAGATACCCTATGTATCAAATTTCGTCCGTAAAAATCCGCCAGTTTTACCCGATTTGATTTCCACTAAAGTATATAAACGCGCCTCATATACACACGCTCATTAATTATCAAGCTTCAACGTAAAGATAAATTAGCATTGTGTGGTAAATTATTTTAACTAATTATAACTAATTATTTTCTCGTCGTCAAAGTTGAACAATGTCGATGTTGTTGGAATTGACGGCTTCCATTTCGGTAGATTCCATTTCGCAAGAGCGAAATAGCATTTCAGCTAAATGGATTCTTGGATGAGATTCCAGACCCGCGGGGTAACTGTAAACGACTTGAGCCTATGCGTGGTGTGAATATACAAAAAATAAATCTATCGACAATAGACCTAAGAATATCAGCTGTAACAAAATTTATATATATCAGAAATTGTAAATGATATATTTTGGGATAGATACACGATTCTTAATAGCCTGCAAATTGACAATATATATTGTAAATGTTATAATTTTGGGATAAATACACGATGCGTAATTACCTGCAAATTGCTTACGTTCGTCGACGTATGAATATAGAGTTATCCTCCCTGCATCGCAGTGCTAAATTTCGGCGTGATTAGCACTGCGGATCCCGAGATATGAGTTTTGAAGGTCAAGGTCACGTCGCACGGGCAAATCAATAGGCCTATGTTAACCCCCGGCCGAAAATACCCCCACGTACCAAGTTTCATCGAAATCGGGTCGGTCGATTTTGAGTTCATCGATTACACACACACTCACAGACAGATACACACACACACACACACAGATCTTTCAAAATATATAATAGATTATATTTGTGAGGCTCCCTGTGGGAGACTCGCGTATATAAGAGAATGCAATGGCACATTATCTTTAATGCTGCACCAGCGTAGCTCCCATCATGTAAGGGTTAGCGAATTGGAATGCAGATAATAATGTTGGGTTTCAAGACTTTTTCGTGGTATAATGCCAGAAAATAAATTTCCGTCTCTTAGGCCAAAATATGTTTTAAATCATATACAGGGTTTTATATTTTATTTTGTATTTCCTATGGGAGACTTGCATATTATATAAGAGAATGAATTGGCTCAGGGTTTTCACAAAATTTGAGGAAGCTCCAGTCATGGAAGGATTAAATGCAATCTAACCATCACTTTATCAGTGATATCTTTCTGAGAAATCTCACCTTCACGATTTAGAACTAAATGCTAAACAACAACCGACATCTCTTTATGCTGAGTTCTGAAAAGTATCCACAGTCGTTTGAAATAGTGCGGAGATGGAATTAACCCTTCCATGACTGGGGCTTCCTGGAAATTAGCAAAATCCCTGTGCCAATGCATTCTCTTATATATGAGAGTCACCCATAGGGATCCTCGCATATATAAGAGAATACATTGGCCTAAACAATATTTACCTTGACCTTTGAAGCCAGTGCATTCTCTTATATATGCATATATAAGAGAATGCACTGACACAGGATATTTAATGCTGAAACAGCGAGCTCCCATCATGAAAGAGTTAATTAAAATGTCAAACATTACTGGTACAAATGACATGACAGTACTCATGTCTTCAGCAATTATGTCCTAGTCAGCTTGGTATGATAGTGATGTACAATAATGCCCTAAGTAATCGACCCCTTAACCACAGCAGAATTATGGGTAACTTTTCAGGATTTAGTCGGAAATATGGTTTGTTGCCATTCATCGGAAAGCTCTCACTGAGAGCTTTCCGATGAATGGCAACAAGCCATATTTCCGACTAAATCCTGAAAAGTTACCCATAATTCTGCTGTGGTTAAGGGGTCGATTACTTAGGGCAATACTGTATGATAGTGATCTTACGCTATCTGTTCATTCATAAAAATAACATTAGAGAAAGGTCTACTCTTCCTCATGTTGCGCATACTAATGTTGCAGACATAAGGCCAATATCCAATAATTGCTTGATTTACATCATCTCTCGACCATATTTTTAGTCCCCTCAATTTTTATTAATTTGGATGTTAATTTGGATATTAATCTTTCATGTAAACTTTTTTCTCATGACTTAACCATCAAATAAATTTTCTATAACCCATTAATTAGTCTATTTTGATTAAATTGGACAATCGAAATCACCTTGTATTATATAATATAGGATACTGCTTTAATATCTAGAACTGTCCATGACCATTTATGTTAGGAAGAATAAAATATAAAAAATAAAATTTGCCCTCGCAACCTATTTTTCTGAAAAAGTTGGATGTAAATCTATATTATATGTTATTAATTGGTTGTTTCCATATTGGCCGAGTTATGAGGCCGAGGTCTGTCGTATTGGCCTGAGGCCGCAGGCCGAAGGCTAATACGACAGACCGAGGCCTCATAAGTTAGTTATAACTCGGTCAATGTGGAAACAACCAATTAATAAGTATTTTAGTAATTAGCAACAATGGCAATAATTGTTTCACAGGATTAATTTATTAACATAGATATACCATTGTGTGTTTTATTAAATTAACAATTATTTCAGCAATTTTTTTAATTCTTGTGAACTTTGTGAAGAACTTGCAGCGATTTCACAGTACTGTCAGTTTCCACTGGGAATGATATTGATACGGATACATGTAGTTCATCCACGTATATATACTCCCAAAAACAGTGACTGTCTGTAATTCATCTGAAATCAACTGCAATCTATCTTCCGTCCACCCAATATTCTTTGCCGATCGAGCTAATTACGTATGACATCATTTACGTCACCTTGACTTATTGGCCGCGTTTTCTACTTATTGGCCGACTTTTTGTTACTTATGATGTGGGCAGCGTTCTACTTATTGCGGCCGATAACCTATAGCTAATTAATAAATTTACTTATATTGGCCTAATGTTCTATTTTTAGGATTTTGCTGGACTTTGTGGTGCTCTCCTAATCGTGATGGGGTTAGTTGGGGCGGCACTCGCTGGATTGTTCGTCGACAAAACTAAAAGATTCGAGGAAGTCACAAAGATCTCACTATCATTCGCTGTTGTGTTTTTTATTGCATTTTTAGAGGTGAGTCTAACTTACTCAATTTCTGGGTTTTGTCACAGGGGCCTGTAAAGCGCTCCACTGCTCACCCCCCTTATTACTGCCCCCATATGCCAAAACTATACCGGTATATATGTGCCTACTTTACATTAGTAGTATCATATATAGTACAAGGGAACATTGGAAATCGAAGGCAAAGGATTCCTCTTTCAATCAATACCACAAGTGTCATCCATTTACATTTCTATCCATAGCATTTAATAAAATTTTGACCACCGAATATTGTTTCCAGAGAGCATAAAAACCCAGATTGAAATGGCTCAAGAAACATGTCGGATAGATTTCTTAGAAATTCATCACCATCCAGCTTATTATAGTTAAAAATCGATCAACATTCAACTAACAAATCTAGCTCTCTGTGATGTATTGTCGGCTAATAATTTATTTACTTATACAAATCAACACATATTTCCTATTTTTTCTCTCCTGTTCGTGACCTCATCAACATAAATATTAAACAATACCGACGCCCATGTTATTCTAGCCAATCAGCACCCTCATATTCATATTCCAGGTCTGGTCCTTTGTAGATGGGTCACAATGAGAGAGCGAAAAATAGGAAATATTTCACCCTTATTGTGGTGGTTGGCAGTAAAATGGTGTGACATTGACGGCTTGGACTCAGTTGAACATAGGCTCCAAGCTGTCGCTGCAATGTCGCACCATATTGCCGTCAATCAACCACAATATAGTACAGTAATGCTCTAATTAATCGACCTCTTAACCACAGCAGAATTATGGGTAACTTTTCAGGATTTAGTCGGCGAGAGCTTTCTGATGAATGGCAACAAGCCATATTTCCGACTAAATCCTGAAAAGTTACCCATAATTCTGCTGTGGTTAATGTTGTTCAACATAGATGCCGTCATGAAAAAAGCAGTCGAGAGAAAGATGATGGCACGGTTGTCTTGGTTTCAGACTTTCAGTTGTGTTAACGGCTAGAGACGTAAATATGGGATATGTTGCATGGCTCTCTGACCAATCAAGACATTGTTTCTTACCGAATGTGGAACAGAATAGCTACATGTATTTGTACCTGAAAGCATCAATCCTACTCGTTATATTGTGAAACATTATTATATATATCAGGTCAGGCACATCCTGAATACAACTATTATAGTTATATTAAACTACAATAGGCTATTATGAATATCGTCGTTTTGTGAATTCAAGAGGCATAACCCAACATCATTATTTAAAAAAAATGATTAAAAACAGTGTCATACTAAATGTTTGTTTATGTGACGAAATAACATATCTGGATCTGTGCGAAAAAATATTCATGATGCCACATGATAAGGAAGACAACTAATATTCAATTAGACTAAATTTTGTTATGAATGAGCGATTGAGTGATCATGTTAATATTATTTAGAAAGGCATCCTTGTGTGAATATTAACTAAAATAAGCCAGTGCAAAAGGTTGCAAAACACATTTTACACGGAGACTGACAATCTGCTGTAATGTTGCTACGAGCGCAATTTGGCTGCTCACTGAGATGCGCGATCCCATAGTTTCCACAAAAACAGGGAAATTGTGGATTTAGCACCGTCAAATTCAGGATGTGCCTGACCAGTATATATGAAAATTAAATACAATGAAACTCAAATATTATATCTTGGAAAATTGGTTCTGGTATAATTCTAAACCTTTTGGGCTAATACTTTTAAAGGTACTCAATCCGATCAGATGGTCCCCATATCATCAAGATACAACAGCTATTTCTTCAAAATAGCTTTAGTTATCTCAATCTATTAATTGCAACAAAATAATGCTATGGTAATATGAATCGTACGTGACACGTAGTGGAGCAACCACACAAGATATGCCTCAAATTGTTTTGCGACATAACGCTAAGAATAATTTATGTAACATCATGCAGTGGTCACGATGGAGACGACATGCCAAATTGACAAGACGTGTCATGGATTGTAAAATCTTGTCTGGATTTTCGTCATGACTTCTTCATTTTGGTATAAATGAAATTAATAGACTCAAATCACATGTGAATTCTTCGTAAGTTGTGAAGTAGTTACTTTCATTTTTATCGCGATGCTTCATTTCCAATTCCGCGTTTTTTTGCAATCTCCGCACGGTTGCTAACCGGAAGTCACTTGAAAATTTCTCCAAATTCTATACCCGCTATCTTGAAAAATCACTGATGGATATAGAAAAAATTATTTGTCGTCATTCACCTGCCTTAGGTATAAGCACCCTTGGTGTGTATCAGGAAATTTGGCTGTATTACCACTTGATTTTGGAGTTATCCATCTTTATTATATGCTTCCCCATTAAATAGTGGGAAATTGCCGTGGCGTAGAGCGTTATATCCATCGCCTGGACCGACTCGATGGATAACACTGACCGACTCGATGGATAACACAATAGTATTACTTTTTCGGAGATTACTTCCGGTTTATAGCGGCGAATCACATTAAGTTTCAAAGCGTATCAATAACAGCCGGACTATTGTTTTAATTATTGATTTTCACGGTTCATAAACTGTTATTTAATTGTTATAATGTTAACTCATTTGTTTTAATATATTCTTATCACTAAATTATGTATACATTAATTTTCTCGCATCATTTCAGAATAAAACAATGGGGACTATTTCTTATGGCGGCTATGCTCGATATTTGTCATTCGGTGGTGAGCAAATCAAATGATGGAATGTAAACAAAATGCAAATGTCGAAGCTTTCTAACAATTTGAAGTGAACTGTAGGACAAAATTAGCAGTTTTGGTGCGGTTTATAGCGCATATAATAAAAAGAAAACCTACGGGTTTTGGTTGAATACCCGGATTATCTCATTCGTGGGTGCAAGGAAGTACAGAATTTCCACTCGCGGCTTGCAGCCGCTCGTGGAAATTCTGTACTTCCTTGCACCCACTCATGAGATAATTCGGGTATTCAACCAAAACTCGTAGGTATTCTCTATTTATCAGCAATTTTTGTCCAAGACTGTCCATTTGACGATGTGTTTCTTGGACAAATAATTGTACATCTCGAGAAATAACAAACTTCAAAAAATTATATCTGATCACTCTGAGCTTTGATGGGTGGGTTCCTCGACTCGAATCAAATATTTTTTACCCCCGAGGCCAAAGAAATAGTAATTTAGGAGGGTTAATTTGGATAAAGCATCTTTAGTTGACTGGTTGTATGTTATACATTATATTTTTCCTGTTTTAATTTATAGTTTGCGAGATATCGAGACATACCTATCCCCATTGCTGCCTCTATGGGTATTTTCGGCTGTTTTGGTTTAGCGTTGTACCCCGTTATGATGGAGCTCGCTGTGGAGTGTACATACCCGATTGCTGAAGCAACAAGCTCAGGTCTCCTCTTCATATCTGGGTATGTATATATCAATCTCTACCAGAGTGCACCGGTCATACTTCCTCACTGACTCTTGTCAGGTACTACATGTAGTCTGTGGTTTTCTATATTTAGCGCATGGTTTTCCATCCAAAATGGCAAACCTATTGCCCCAAATTCAAATGTCCTATGTGTTTTCCAAACAATTCCCACACTAAAAACTTAATGACAGAATGGAGAATTAAAGCCATAGATTTGTTGACGATTTGCGCACGCTACTCATCAAAATTGCAGCAAATTAAAACTCTTTTGTTTGACTTGCCATGCATGTTGTTGTGACAATGACGTCCATTTAGACTTCATAAAATAATCAAATCACACCATTTCGCATAGTTCATTGGTTCTAGTGAGACTTTCCAAACTTAAGGTACAAAATTTTACAAATTTTGTTCGATATTTCGTGTGCTTAACCCTTTACCCAACAGAAGGGCCATGTGCCAATGCATTCTCTTATATATGCGAGTCGACCATAGGTCGCCTCGCATATATAAGAGAATGCATTGGCTTAACACATTAAAAATTATAAAATTGTTAAAGAATGTAAGAAAAAATGGTAAAAAGTGTTAAAAAAAAGTTGTTTTTTAGGCCAATGCATTCTCTTATATATGCGAGGCGACCTATGGTCGACTCGCATATATAAGAGAATGCATTGGCACAGGGCATAACTGTAACTATCACAATGTGGTCAAGGAGCCGGTTCCAATGATACCCATATTTGTATGGTTCTATTGAGACAGACCGAAGATATTTTAGGCTGTTGAAGCTTTATTTGGCCGGTTTTGGCCGGTTTGTTGGGTAAAGGGTTAATAAGGACAAAATGTTGATATATATATCCTAATATCGCGGAAGTCCACCAAATGTGGGTAAAATGTCGTCAGTGGCAGCAGTCTTTCCGAGTCATCAAGGGGAGGTAAACCCTGCATGTGGTTTGTGTATATATCAGCTTTATGGAGGCCCTGCAGGGAGCCCCACTCATATATAGAAGCATATAGAAGAGTGTCGTCTGCTCATGTTTGTCTGGGGCTCTGTATGGGTGAAATTATAAAATTGTTAAAGAATACAATAACAAATTATTAAAATTGTAAAAAATTGTTAGGCCAATGCATTCTCTTATATATGCGAGGCGACCTATGGTCGGCTCGCATATATAAGAGAATGCATTGGCACAGGGTAAAATGTTAATTGCTTTAAATATGCTTGCTTCAGTGAGCGTGAACAAATTCTCATTTCTTATCGAAATGGCCATGTATCAATCAGATTGGCACATTGAGATATCCCTGAACTATATCAAGCTTCAAATTTGATTCTTATTTTCGCCCATGTTTGGATTTGTCTAGCCCAGATTGCGATGATGTTAATTACGACCCAATAATTTTTGGCTATGGGGGACATGTATCCTTAAATGGGCCGAGAGTTGGAAAGCGTATCAGTCTGATCTAGTGTTGTAATATTGATACAGAACTGATCTACCATTATATTATGGGCACTATCAGATCTTGAAATAGTGTGTCTGACATTTGCAGAATGAGGTCCCCAGAGGGTGAATTTAGTGACGCTATTCTGCACAGAGGGCTAGCATCACTAAATTCACCCTCTGGGGACCTAATTTTGACAAATCATTGATTTAAATTGACCAACCATGATTAATTAAGAAATGATAATTTAACTATAATTTAATTATCTATGTTCCAGTCAAATACAGGGACTGATATACATGATCATTGCTCAAATGCTCACACAAGATCTATCATCTTACGAGAACAACCAGCCCAACACATGTACGGGTGATAATGCCGATAACGTCAAAGATTGGACAGGTTTGTATAAATGAATTATCTCGGGAAAAATACATTATGCGTTCTCCTCTCTTAACCTGTCCATGACTGGAGCTTCCTGAAATTTTGCGAAAACCCTGTGCCAATGCATTCTCTTATATATGCGAGTCTTCCATTGGGAGCCTCGCATATATAAGGGAATACATTGGCCTAACAACATTTACCTTGTAACCAGTGCATTCTCTTATATATGCGAGGCTCCCTATGGGAGACTCGCATATATAAGAGAATGCATTGGCACAGGGTTTTTGCAAAATTTCATATATAAGAGAATACTCTGGGACAGGATCTTTCATGCTGCACTAGCGCAGCTCCCGTCATGTAAGGGTTAAACTAACCATGTACCTGATAGAGTAATACCCAGTCTGAGAATTTATTGCTAACGTCCTCTTCTATAGGAATATTCTGTATTTTTTACTTTATTTTATCTTACCTCTTTTGAGAAAAAAATAGTTTTTAGGCCAATATAAATAAATTACTAGATTTACTTCCAACTTTTTCAGAAAAATGGGGCGGGAGGGCGAATTTTATTTTTTATATTTTATTCTTCCTGAAATAAATAATAATGGTCAGTTCTAGATTATGAAGTGCAGTATCCTATCATATATAATACAGACCTTCTCAAAAGAAGTGTCCCTCCCGACCGCGTTACGACCGCGTTGGAGTAACGTTACGACTGTGTTGATGATAAAAACTCCAACGCGGTCGTAACGTTACTTCAACGCGGTCGTTATTTTTTCTCAACGCGGTCGAGGTAACCGTCAATGCAGCATAACGCGGTCGGCATGACCGTCAACGCAACAAACGAAGTCGAGAGAATAGCTTATCAACTGTAATAATAATTATTGAATAACATTGTAAACAAGAATATTCACCACAGTGAATTCTAAATTTGAGACATTAGCTCATTTTATTAAAAGATTTTCAATTGAAGAGAGAAAATGAACGACGGCCACCAATTTTAGTTTTATACAATTTTCTGATAGTAAACGGAACGAAAGGTTGGCAATCGAGACGGTGACATTTCAGTGGTTCACAATGGAACGTTGCCAATATAATAAAATGTTTTTGGCTTGGGTAATGCATGATTTATTGGTGATAATGTTTTACATTTACATTTAGAATTTTTCCGGAAAAAAAATAATAAATAAATGCAGATCACATTGATCGCGCTGCACGAATTAATAGAGATGCAATTGAGATTTCTAACAAACAAAAAACTTTGAGTTCACGTCGCAATGTACATGGACGTGTATTCTTTGAATATCTAATATTCAGTGTCACCTCCTAATAAAGGTCGATATCCTGTACGCCAAGGGTCCGATGTCATTTGAAATCTTGGTGAGGGTACGCTAAAACACACATGTACATGTACACGCACGTGGGTAATCGACACATGCATATACATTTACAGTGATGCACATAATTTAAAATATTAATTATCCATGTGTTGTGCAATACCTGTAAAACAAGCAGCGCTCTGATTTGGTAACCAATGATTTGTCATCATAACCGACAGACCGCGGATCAAAAGTCTGCCGCGAATGATTGACAGCGGTGTCAATGAACTCAAATACAATAGGGGCGTGTCTTCGGTAAAGTTGAAATTGATACCCTTTGACTCAAACAGAATTCTCGATTGAACATGTGCTGTCATAACTTCGTCGGTTTTGATTGGCTAGTGGACGGCTTGCATCGCAATGACCATTCGATGAAGTTGTGTTACTTCCAGGATGATGAAATAACGAAATCATATTCAATGTAGCTTCGAAGAGATACATGTACAGTATACGAGATCTACGTGTACGTTTCAGTAATTGTCCGTTATAGTATAGACAAGCATATGATAAATATTAACTTTCTTTTTACCGTAGTATATATAAATTTAATAATTCAGTTAAATTCTGGTTTTCTTACCAGAATTAAATCACTGCAATTCAATTATTTATTTGTCTTCATCAAATATTTAAAAACAAAACATACATTTAAAGATCCAAGCGCGGTCCCACGCAGTCGATACCAAATTAGAAATTTTTTTCTAGCATTCTGGGTTGAAAGAAAACTTTAAAATAGTCACGATCAATTATTATGTCACAGACATCGCGAAAACACACAAAAGTGTCCACCATTTTACCATCGATCTATATTTACATACGTTTATGGTTTTACATTGAAAACGAGTACAAACTATCATAATTTAAACGCTCTTTATTACCTTATACCATGTTTCGGTGGAAGTATGGACGCTCTTTATTAGAAGTGATAATTGGAATTTTTGCAAGACTCTTGAAGACTGACAACAAATGAGTTAAATGTATTCTCTTGAAAGCCGATATCTGGTCATCAAAACCTCATACATGTCAATTACAGAAACCTTTAGATCATGGTATGATAGTTACGGTAGGAATTAAACGGCACACATTGTGCATAATAACTTCATAAAGATAAACGTGCAATGATATCTTTTACACACAGGGGTCCGGGACGATTTTTTTTATCATTTTATGATATTAATTTAAAAATTAATATAATAAAATAAAAAGTTCCCAGACCCCTGTGCATTTTATCTTTAGCACATTTATTTACAGTATTCTCCGAAATTCGTTATCATTTCTGCTGACAAGTACATCGTAAAATAGAAACAATTCAAATCAAACACAAGTCTACACATAATGGCTTACCCATTTGATTTCAAACGCCGATGCCGGACAAAATATATATACGGTAATTCAATGTCCCGCTAAAAAAAAAACACACACACACCACCACCAGATCATTTTTCTGTAACTCCACCCATATTTGAAATTGGTCAGATTCACATCCTGAACAGAGACTGACATACTGCTGCAGAGAAACGACAGACATCATGCTTATACTGCGCATTTTAAATCTATTATAGTTGACGAAGTTATTCTGGTTTCGTCAACAACGAAACCAGAATGTTAGTTAATTGTGGTTTATTTACTGCTACTAAGCCTATTAGATGTATTCTTCGTTCCGTTTTCAACGACATGTACATATATGCACTCTCCAGCAGTTCTGTAGCGGACATTTATGGCAATATATTCGCGCGTAGTGTTTTACTCCATACATTGGGAAACACAACCACACGACTGCTCCGTGCTGTACACTGATACATGCACATTATACCTGTATAAAAAAAAGTCTAACACGAGTCAAAAGCTGCAAATAAATTGCCTTATTTGGAACGAATGTGTAGATATGTGATTTTCAGTTTTCGGAGGGTGGTGAAATTACACTAAATTAGTCATAGGTTAGCGTAAATAAAACAAAAATTAAATAGTATAAAACCAAATAACGCGACTCATCGTCTGTTTACTTTTCGGCGCATTGATTGTAATCTTCAACGTGTTTGCGTTGACCCTTAACGCAAGGTGTTTAACGTAAACGCAGTCTGCGTTAAAATTCAACGCGGTCCGTTGATTTTCAGCGCGGTCGTAACGTATCACCAACGCATTATCAACGCAACGACCGCATTGACGTTACGACTGCGTTACGACCACGTTGAGGACCGCGTTAAAAGGGACACTTATTTTGAGAGGGTCTGTACAAGGTAATTTAGATTGTCAAATTTAATCGGCTCTGTTTGCCGGCTTTTGTTATATTGTTATCAGCCGTGACAATATTTTCCTGCATGTCATGTTTGTCACCTGTCATTTAGACAGGCTAGGTCCTGCATGTCATGTTTGTCACCTGTCATGTTTGTCACCTGTCATGTTTGTCACCTGTCATTTAGACAGGCTAGGCTAACTCCTAATGTATATATAAATGTTTATATAAATAGTATCTTTTTCCCATTTCAGTTCCGACTTTATTCTTTGCTGGCGTGGGAACATTTGCTTCAGTGCTATTTGTGTCGTGTTTTAGAACTGACTACAAGAGACTGGCTGCGGAGGAAAAAGCTAAGAGTCAGGCGATAATCAATTCTCCAGTTCTATAATAACCCATAGTGAGGCTGAAGGGTTATCTCTCTCCTGAAGGGTACACAGGTTTTGAAAATTTGCTGAAGTGAACACAGGTTTGGAATCTCGTTCAAAATGATGTTTTGTTTTAGCCAAGCCTTGAAATAGGGTGTCTGTCATTTGCAGAATGAGGTCCCCAGAGGGTGAATTTAGTGATGCTACCCTGCATATCGGGCTAGCATAACCAAATTCACCCTCTGGGAACCTCATTCTGCTGAGGTGTAAGCAGAATGAGGTCCCCAGAGGGTGAATTTGGTGATGATAGCCCGCTATGTGGGGTAGCATCACTAAATTCACCCTCTGGGGACCTCATTCTGAAAATGACAGACACCCTATTTCAACGCTTGGTTTTAGCATCTGCCACGATTTCTGTTAGAGAATAATTGTTAATTTTCCAATGAAAATTAAAATGAACTGAAACATACTGCTGATGGGTGCCTGACTTTGGCGTAACTCTGTCAGCACCGATTGTAAAGCTTGAGGGGTCAGGTTACTAAGTTTTCTGAGTTTTGGACCAGTCACCAGTCTATTCAACAAGAGACATTGAGTGCGTGCAAATAAACAGAAATAAGAGTCGCAGAAACAATGACAGACGGCAGACAGCTAGATAGAAATTTTCATTTACAAAGCAATTATATCAACTTTGAGACGAAAATTGGTTATTAAAATGTAGGCCTACTGTTACTTCCATGAGGTTATTAAAATGTAGGCCTACTGTTACTTCCTGAGGTTATTAAAATGTAGGCCTACTGTTACTTCCATGAGGTTATTAAAATGTACGCCTACTGTTACTTCCATGAGGTTATTAAAATGTACGCCTACTGTTACTTCCATGAGGCAGTTGTTGCCGAATTTCGCGATCGAACCAGCTGCCCAATTCGTAGGAAACTGCCCCTTTCTGCAAAGTAAACCCTGTGTACTCTTCAGCACATTTTTAGGCTATAACAATATTCCTATTCTATAACATTGGTTCTATGCTATAACATTGGTTCTATGCTATAACATTGGTTCTATGCTATAACATTGGTTCTATGCTGTAACATTGGTTCTATGCTGTAACATTGGTTCTATGCTATAACATTGGTTCTATGCTGTAACATTGGTTCTATGCTATAACATTGGTTCTATGCTGTAACATTGGTTCTATGCTATAACATTGGTTCTATGCTATAACATTGGTTCTATGCTGTAACATTGGTTCTATGCTGTAACATTGGTTCTATGCTATAACATTGGTTCTATGCTGTAACATTGGTTCTATGCTATAACAATGTTCATGTTCTCTAACAAGGTTCCTATTCTCTAACAATGTTCCTATTCTCTAACAATGTTCCTATTCTATGACAATGTGCCTATTCTAACAATGTGCCTATTCTATAAAAATGTTCCTATTCTATAACCATGTAACTATTTTATAACATTGTTCCTATGCTATAGTATTGTCTATGTTATAACAAATATTCTGTGATACAAGTAGTTTTCTGTAACCCCAAATCCTTCCATGACTGGAGCTTCCTGAAATTTTGCGAATACCCTGTGCCAATGCATTCTCTTATGCAAGTCTCCCATATATAAGAGAATGCATTGGCCTAACAATATATACGTTGACATTGAAAGCCAGTGCATTCTCTTATATAAACGAGGCTCTAGAGGAGACTTGCATATATAAGAGAATGCATTGGCCTAACATTATATACGTTGACATTGAAAGCCAGTGCATTCTCTTATATAAACGAGGCTCTAGAGGAGACTTGCATATATAAGAGAATAAACTGGCACAATATATTTAATGCTGCACCAGCGCAGCTCCCATTAACCCTTTACCCAACAAACCGGCCAAAACCGGCCAAATAAAGCTTCAACAGCCTAAAATATCTTCGGTCTGTCTCAATAGAACCATACAAATATGGATATCATTGGAACCGGCTCCTTGACCACATTGTTATAGTTACAGTTATGCCCTGTGCCAATGCATTCTCTTATATATGCGAGTCGACCATAGGTCGCCTCGCATATATAAGAGAATGCATTGGCCTAAAAAAAATCTTTTTTTACCATTTTTTCTTACATTCTTTAACAATTTTATAATTTTTAATGTGTTAAGCCAATGCATTCTCTTATATATGCGAGGCGACCTATGGTCGACTCGCATATATAAGAGAATGCATTGGCACAGGGCCCTTCTGTTGGGTAAAGGGTTAACTGATGCAACTTTAATAAACAACTTATACAATACGATAATATTAAAAATTATTTATTTAAAGGTACTCAATCTGATCAGTCACTCCTAAATTACTATTTCTTTGGATTCAGGGGTAAAAGATATTTGATTCAAGTCGAGGAACCCACCCATCAAAGCTCAGAGTGATCAGATATCAATTTTTGAAGTTTGTTATTTCTCGAGATCTGCAGTAATACGTGGCCCAGAAACATGTGGTCAAACGGGCGGTCTTGCGGATGAAGATGGATAACTCTAAAATCAAGTGGTTATTATTACCACTTGATTTTAGAGTTATCCATCTTCATCCATTTGACCACGTGTTTCTGGGCCACTTATTACTGCAGATCTCGAGAAATAACAAACTTCAAAAATCGATATCTGATCACTCTGAGCTTTGATGGGTGGGTCCCTCGACTTGAATCGAATATTTTTTACCCCTGAAGCCAAAGAAATAGTAATTTAGGAGCGTCTGATCGGATTGAGTACATTTAAAACTGGCATTGCTAATATACAGATAAAAACATTTAAAGACTGGCTTTATGATATCTTGTTGCAGTTTTTATATACCATTTAAAAAATGGGACGTATTACATACATTACGGCATTGGCATAGGCCTACTGTACTATAGCCTAAATCATATATCATTTTATAATTTAAATTTCTTTTCGGAATTAATGCTATGTGCAACTTCTGTCTAACAGTTCAATCATCCCAGATGAAGAGGTTTTGGTGTACGGCTGGTGACTTTAAATATAGAGAACTATCGGACGTGTTTATGTTGAAAGTGCTCATACTCATACATAAACCAGCTAGGATATTGGGATAGTGAGATGCTAGTTTATGTCCGAGAATGTCTCTATAGGCTTTACGCGTTAGTGACTAGCTCACATAAAACCACCAATAAATGTAATGAAATATCACAATTGTGACAATAGATGGGTTTATCCGTAAATACTTGATATTTGTTCTGAACACCACATCAGTAGTCAATTGAAAGCGGTAATTTAATGTGAAAAAAAGACGTTTACCACAAGTGACATCAGCAGTTTTCGGTGAAAATATTATAACCACGCACAGATAGTAATAAATAGTAGTATAAATAGTAAATATCTAAATCTGAAAACTTAAAATAAATTTCTGAAATTCACAATGCTCTGACAAATTAAAACATACAAAGGCAACCAACATTTGATGGGAGCCGCCATCTTGTTTGTCAGGCTGAATTCTTATCACCCGAAACAAACTCTGAACTATGCCGAGTGTCTTCGGGACACTTCGGCAGTCAACTTAAGCGTAAACAAATCGATGTTAGTCCTAATAAACCGGAATATTCTATGCGTAATTTAACTTGAAAGTTAGATTATTATACATCATATTGACCATTTAATGTCACTCTTTCCGATATATAAATCAGGTATTGATTTTGTTGGGTTCAATCAAGTAAAATAGATGACAATCCCGCCACCAGGTCTGAACGTAAAGCCCGTTATAGAATGACTATGCAGGCGTTCTCGGACGTAAATAGCATCTCGTTATCCCAATATCCTAGCTGGTTTTACGTACGAGCAGACTGTGACTAGCATAGGTAGGTATCAATTAATGTAAAAACAAACTGCCAATGATCAGGTCCGGCACATCCTGAATTCAACTATTATAGTTATATTTGACAGTGCTAAATACTGCATTCTCTTATATATGCGAGTCGACCATAGGTCGCCTCGCATATATAAGAGAATGCATTGGCCTAACAATTTTTTACAATTTTAATAATTTGTTCTTGTATTCTTCAACAATTTTATAATTTCACCCATACAGAGCCCCAGACAAATATGAGCAGACGACACTCTTCTATATGCTTCTATATATGTGTGGGGCTCCCTGCAGGGTAATCCTCAATTCAACTATTATAGTTATATTTAACTAATATGAATCATACGTGACATGTAGTGGAGCAACCACACATGCTGTTCCTCAAACTTGCCTTTTATCGGCGACATAGCACTAAGAATAATTATGTAACAGAACGCAGTGATCACAACAGAGATGACAAGCCGACATGACAAGACGTGTCGTGGTTTGTGCAATCTTGTCTGGATTCTGGCCCACAAATCCAAAATGACGTCAGAAACCGTGCCATGACGTCTTCATTTTTCGTTTTCATTCAGCTAACCAAATAAATGGTCTAATTGAAATTAATAGACCTAAATCACATGTGAATTCTCCGTAAGTTGTGAATTAGTTACTTTCATTTTCATCGCGATGCTTCATTCCCAATTCCGCGTTTTTTGCAATCTCCACACTGTTGCTAACCGCAAGTCACGTGATAATTTCTCCAAAATCCATACCCGCGGTCTAAAAAATCACTGATGGATATATAAAAAAATATATGACGTCATTCACCTGCCTAAGGTATAAGCACCCATGGTGGTTGCTATTATAGTTGAATTTGACAGTGCTAAATCTACATTTTCCTTGTTTTGGGGGAAATGATGAGATTGTTCATCCCAGTCAAATTACAGACATATTAATATTACACCAAATGAACAGTCTCCAGATAACATTCGTTGTGTAACATGTTGCGCCAGCTTATTTCTTTTAACCCTTTACCCAACAAACTGGCCAAAACCGGCCAAATAAAGCTTCAACAGCCTAAAATATCTTCGGTCTGTCTCAATAGAACCATACAAATATGGATATCATTGGAACCGGCTCCTTGACCACATTGCCAATGCATTCTCTTATATATGCGAGTCGACCATAGGTCGCCTCGCATATATAAGAGAATGCATTGGCCTAAAAAAATCCTTTTTTTTTACACTTTTTACCATTTTTTCTTACATTCTTTAACAATTTTATAATTTTTAATGTGTTAAGCCAATGCATTCTCTTATATATGCGAGGCGACCTATGGTCGACTCGCATATATAAGAGAATGCATTGGCACAGGGCCCTTCTGTTGGGTAAAGGGTTAATAATGCCTTTTTCTTACATTCTTTAACAATTTTATAATTTTTAATGTGTTAAGCCAATGCATTCTCTTATATATGCGAGGCGACCTATGGTCGACTCGCATATATAAGAGAATGCATTGGCACAGGGCCCTTCTGTTGGGTAAAGGGTTAATAATGCCTTTCTAAATGACATTGACATGCAACTCAATCACTCCTTCATTACAATATTTAGAACAATTGAATGCTAATCATTCGCATGGATCGGAACATGTTATTTCATCACAAAAACAACCACGGATTTATAATTTATAACCCCTAGAGAGCCCCACATAGACTGGAGCAGACGACACTCTGTAGTGCATGCTTCCATCTGTTTGAGGCTCCCTGTGGGTTAAAGGCCCACTTAATTTCTGAACCACATTATATACAACTTATTCCATATTATATACCATTTGAAAGAGGAAGCTCCAATACATTGTATTATCAACTGATCCGGTCGAATAAAATGGGAACATATTGTTTTTTTGAGGTACTGAGGTGTGGTCTGTGATTAATTTTGATCCAGACTGTACTATAAAGTCTATTATTCCCAATGGAAGGGGAAAACTCTATCTCTTAGTTTGAATTCTGATACATTCTGGGTTGACAAGGGGGGGGGGGGGGGGGGAAGTCCTGGAATGAATCTGAGAATTTATATCGCTTAGTGGACACTCCAAGGCCACAGTTGTTCCGTATTCTGGTGGAATATATATATTTTTGGTTCGTCTTCTAAATGATATATAATATGGGATATGTTGTGTATGATGAAATCTGGTCATTCGAACATTAAGTGGGCTTTAAGTATATTACTATAATAGTTGAAATCAGGATGTACCTGACGATGTACAGTAATGTTCTAATTAATCGACCCCTTAACCACAGCAGAATTATGGGTAACTTTTCAGGATTTAGTCGGAAATATGGTTTGTTGCCATTCATCGGAAAGCTCTCCCCAAGAGCTTTCCGATGAATGGCAACAACCATATTTCAGACTAAATCCTGAAAAGTTACCCATAATTCTGCTGTGGTTAAGGGGTCGATTAATTAGAGCATTACTGTACCTGACCTGACGATGTAATCTAACTGTGAATTCACAATTGTTCATTATAGGTGAGAAACAAGCAGCAAAATCTAATCAACCACCTGTTGTATCTAATCAACCACCTGTTGTATTTCTCGAACTGAACGCATTACCTGAATAAAAGAAAACTGATTAGGCCAGTTTCGATGGACAATGTTATAAAACTCTGATCTGATGAGAATGCGCGATCAGTTTCTGGAAGTCTAAATGCATGTTTTGGCCACTTGTGGACTCAAAATCCCGTTCAGTGTTTGGATTGGAGAGGTTCCTGATCACAGAGGTAATTCTTGGTGACAATATTTGGTATGGATAAGGATTTGGTTTAGAGAGGTTTACTGTACAATACTTCCCAGGTGCAAGGAGAACAGATATTGCTGACTTGTAGACACTTCATTACAGTAGTTTTGATCACCTCCCGTCCATGCATGAATTGATGAAAAACTGTCGGATTTATCAGCAATTCTGGATCTTTGTCAATGTTTTAACCCTTTACCCAACAAAACGGCCAAATAAAGCTTCAACAGCCTAAAATATCTTCGGTCTGTCTCAATAACACCATACAAATTATGGATATCATTGGAATTGGTTCATTGACCACATTGTGATGGTTACAGTTATGCCCTGTGCCAATGCATTCTCTTATATATGCGAGTCAACCATAGGTCGCCTCGCATATATAAGAGAATACATTGGCCTAAAAAAAAAAATTCTTACATTTTTTAACATATTTTTCTACATTGTTTGACAATTTTATCATTTTTAATGTGTTAAGCCAATGCATTCTCTTATATATGCGAGGCGACCTATGGGTGGTTCTGTTGGGTAAAGGGTTAACCGTTCCTCACTTTTAGCACTACATTCCTATTCTAACTAACTCATTTCCATAACTAACAATGGAAGCCACCTTTGTTGTTCGTCACTGAACATTCTCATCCTCTCATTGCGCTGAGCTTTAAAAGTTACCAATCCGATTCAATGGTCCCCATATTATCAGATTCCAACAACATTTTTAGAAATGCCGCTTCAGTGATTAATTGCCCAAAAATAATGCTAATCACTGCCAACTATAGTATAAAATTGCCCGAAACGTGTTACTTATCAACATGTTGTTCGACGAAATTTGGCCTTATTATGTACACAAAGCCTCTTGATTTTAAAGTTATCAATCTTCATCCGCAATTTGGTCCGTGGCTCGTCGACTGTTTACTGGGCCACTAATAATTCTCAATGGTGAAAAATAATGGATTTCAAAAATTGATATCTACTAACTATGAGCTTTGATAGGTGGGTTCCTTGACTCGAATCAAATATTTTACCCCTCCCCCCCCACAAATCCAAATAAAATAGATAGTAATTGAGGGGCACTTCAGATTATGCTTCTTTTAAAACATTCATAATTGTAACCATTGAAATGTAATTAAGTGAGTAATTAACATGAAATTGTTCAGTTGGTTTATTTGGTATATTTGTTTTATCAACAAAACCTTGGGAAAGGTATATCATTCTCCTTTGGTGCACTTTATAACAGGGGCAGTCTTGTGGTGCATCTGAGAATCTCTATCACTTGGTGGACACTCCTAGGCCGCAGCTGTTCCGTATTTTATTTCCCATATGGAGCCTCCCATATATATAACAGAACACATTGGTCTAACATAAAATGATATTTGCGTCTTAAGGTATCAAAATTTTACTCATAACATTATTTTGCCAAAAAATGTATGCAAAATGTTACAGGTACTACTTTATTTTGTTTTTAAATAACGTAGAGTGACTTGAGTTTAGCCATTGATGAGGAAAAGGGTTTATTGGATATCCTTAACCCTTTCAGTGCCAAGTCCGATTTTTGTATCAACCCATATACCCTGTGCCAATACATTCTCTTATATATGCGAGTCGACCATAGGTCGCCTCGCATATATAAGAGAATGCATTGGCCTAACAATTTTTCATCATTTGTTATTATTTTTTAGAATGTTTCACAATTTTAATATTTTGTTCTTATATTCTTTAACAGACTTATTTTGTAGGTTTAGTGCCAGGGAATCTTACGTTTTTCATGGGCATCAAACTTATTACTATGAATACTTGGTGATAGTTTTGAGTTATAACATGCCCCTAAGGTTTTATACAGTTTGTTTTTAAATTCGCCATAGCATGCTTAAGCATACCCAAACAAACTTCAACCCAGGGCCTATTTTACAGACCATAAATTAGGGCCGATGAGATCGGATCTCATCGGCCCTGGCACTGAAAGGGTTAAGGAATATGGAGTCTCAATTTTCAAATGTGTCAACAGTGATTGAAAAGAGTCAGCCCCGCCAGAGGGCCATGGTCACAAGTGGCATCACTTCTAATGGACATTCATGCTTTCCTAGCTGCCAGCAACCATCTTGGATTTCCACATGAGAGCTATCGAATTTGAAAGATTTCGACGAAAAACATGGCAGCCATCTTGGATTTTACTCTTTGCATGATTAAATCCTGTGGCACACCCTGCAGGCCACATCCAATTGTCAGCAAACTTCAGGTGGATCTTTGGGGTGACCTCTTGATTGGAGCCATCGATTATTTCCAAAATTTGTTATAAAACATGGCTGCTAGTAGCCATCGTGGATTTCAAATTTGAATCCTTTGACACACCCTACAGCCAATATTTATTGGTGAAAGTCCTTAATTTACTGCAACATTTTTTAATCTCCTTTATAATTATATTCATTGCTCAGCAAAATAATTAACTCCTTCCCAAGTTGAGCTACAGTGTCATTGACACTTTCATTTAAAGATACATAATCCGATTTTATGGTTCCCGTATCATCCAGTTACAACAACAGAATTTCACCAAAAGTCAATTTAGTTATCCAAATTAGTTTATTACCAATAAATACTCGCAACAATACCAATCACGATATATTTGCGGAAAAAGTGATTCCTTGTTCAAATTTGAATTCCCCAAACATGCGTTATAACAAATTTAAACACATAGTATTTCAATCTGTAACCAGCATGGTGCCATATAACACATCTATTTGCATGCATAAAAGTTGATTTACCGATTCGTATATAAGTATATGTATGTATCCACACGTCAACTATCACAACAGACCGTATTCTTGGTGATTGCGTTACTTTTCATCTCTATTCTGAAAATAATTTATTATTGCCACTGATCATACAGGGAGATGCAACGGCGTCTGCCCATGTCTACTATTTCTTGAGTAAGTCGGCGGATAATTTGCTAGGCCGCCAAATATTCCAGGTGGTGAAAAATAACAGATTTTGAAATCTGATAACTAGGAGCTTTGATTGGGTGGCTTCCTCGACTTAATTCAAATATTTTTTACCCCCAAAGTGGAAGAAATACAGTAATGCTCTAATTAATCGACCTCTTAACCACAGCAGAATTATGGGTAACTTTTCAGGATTTAGTCGGAAATATGGCTTGTTGCCATTCATCGGAAAGCTCTCGGCAAGAGCTTTCCGATGAATGGCAACAAGCCATATTTCCGACTAAATCCCGAGAGATTTCCGATGAATGACAACAAGCCATATTTCCGACTAAATCCTGAAAAGTTACCCATAATTCTGCTGTGGTTAAGAGGTCGATTAATTAGAGCATTACTGTAGTAATTTAGGGGCGTTAAATCAGATTATGTATCTTTCCCTGATGGTTGTGTTCTGTGGATGGTTGTGTTCTGTGGATGGTTGTGTTCTGTGGATGTTGCAAGCCTTGAAATAGTGTGCCATTTGCTGAATGAGGTTACCACCAGAGGGCGAATTTAGTGATGCTACTCCTGGGGTCCTCATTCTGCTTAGGTCTCATTTTCTGGGAAGTATCCAGAGGTTCCCAGAGGGCGAATTTGGTGATGCTAGCCTGCTATGCGGGGTAGCATCACCAAATTCACCCTCTGGGAACCTCATTCTGCAAATGACAGACACACTATTTCAAGGCTTGGTATGTTGTTTCATTAGGCAGCCAAACATTTGGTAATTTATTTTAGGCCAGATAAACAAAAAGGTTCATTTCTCATGGAATATTTATAACGAGGTGATGAGGGAAGCAGTTAGTTTTATTTATTGCAAAATAATTTTGTGAGGAGGCATGTATTTTTATATAAAATATTTATTTGAGCCCAATATTCTCCAACGACACTAAATATGGGCAATATACCAAATCCGGACTGATGACCATGATGTCCATCACATTTACCCTTAATATCAAACCCATATATTTGTACTAAACATTGTGTGGATACAATGTGATTATGATGACGTGGGAACTACATTGGTAAAATCTGATCTAACCCCAGTTTCTAAATGAGCACCGGCATTGAAATTTATTTGAGAGGGGTTGTGTTTATATATAGAATATACGCATAGTGTTTCTGAATAACAAATTTAATCCACTCGTGGGATCGGCGATTTACACCACAAGCTTCAGCGAGTGGTGTAAATCACCAATCCCAAGAGTGGATTAAATTTGTTATTCAGAAACACTATGCGTATATTTTGTTTATGCCACAATCTTTACAATGCGATGGATAAACATTTTTCTGTTCAAATTTTATGGAGAAAGTTTAATCCACTCTGCGAAGTTTAATCAACAGTAGGCATGTTTAATCAACAGGTGTTGATTAAATGTAAAATTTAAACAGATGGCTTTATTTATAAAGTAAGATAGGTAATCGTGGTATAAATATTCAATATATGCTACATATAGTCATTAGTCAGTACAAATATTGCTAAATAAAAAAAATGACTTGTTAAAAGATGGTGATATATTTTATAGAAATGAGTGTTGTCAACTTTTGACATGAAGACTTCTGTCAGATGAATAGGGATAACCAGTATTGATATATTTTAATACTTATTTATGGCAGGTTTTATATGTAACCCACAGGGAGCCTCACACAGATGGAGTCATGCACTACAGAGTGTCATCTGCTTCAGTCTATATGGGGCTCTCTATGGGTTAAATATGCTTGAGGAGCAGGGTTTTTGGTAGTTGAGGCTTTCCCTGATAAACGAAATGTTTTATTTATCTGGCCTCTATTACCATGATAATAATCCATAATTTACTATTTATCTATTACCATGATAATCATAATTTACTCTTTATTTTTATGCTCATTCATATTCGTTTTGTTGCTTTTCATATTTTTATCTGTAATATATTAAAATGTGCTCAAAAGAAAACATCTGTGTTCCAGGAATATTTGACCTTTTCTAAATGAGAATAAAGTAAGTTCAGTGCGACCAATTTTGAATGGGGATTTTCCATGCTAATTTTCTGAGCAACATTTACAAGAGTTGGAAATATTTCAGGATGTGACTCAGGCCGGAGAATATGGTGTCAGTCATTTGCAGAATGAGGTCCCCAGAGGGTGAATTTAGTGATACTACCCTGCAAAGCAGGATGCATCACTAAATTCACCATCGGGGGACTTCATTCTGTTTCTCTGTCAAGTATCTATTATCAAATTAATCAAAGTTTTTTTTACTTTCAAAGGTTATTTTCTTTTTATCTCCAAATTGGCAATGAAATGGAATATTAGGCCTTTTCCAAATGAGAATAATAATGCCTAATGGGTGCACATCACAATAGGGAACTTAAATTTGAGTCTTGGTCTACCATAGGAGATCAGGCCTGAGCAGAATGAGGTCCCCAGAGGTTGAGTTTATTGATGCTGTGTGGGATAGCGTCAATCAATTCATCCTCTGGGCACCATATTCTCATGTCTGGTGTGACTTGATGCCTGACAGATGGGCTTGGAACATGTCTCGTTATTTTTGTGTTTCCATTTTTGAATTTTATACCGATTTTCATAAGAACTAGTAGATTGTAATTCTATAAAAAAAAAAATTATAACATATCACATAATTAACCCACAAAACCAGCTTCATAATTATTGGTAAGACACACGTGTGATATTAGCGTGTGCGATGATTTCACGCCATTATTTAAATAACTTGCGATTGCTGGAGTTTATGATTGTTGTTTTCGATGAATACTTGGCGTTTATTTGATCATAACCTCGTCCACTAAATTCTATTTGAGCCTCTGTAAACCTCGGCTCAAATCGAATTTAGTGAACTTGGTTTGATAAATTCTGTATAAAATAGAAACTCATGGGAGATCCTCCATCAGGTCTGGCAATTCCCAATTATAGCTACAATAGCATTATCTAGCTATTGTAGCTACATTTGACTATTGTAAAACAATATCTTACCACTTTGCTTTGCATACATACATTACCACGAGCTGTTGCAACTAAGGGTGAGGGGTATTATGTTGTTACAACTTATGAAATCACCACCGATGGCATTTCGGTTGCACCAGCTTGCGGAATATCAGAGAAGCATAGCTAAGGACATGCATCTGTTTAGATAATGGTTATACTATGCTCCCATCATGAAAGGGTTAAACATGTTCCGGACCTGATAAAGGGACAAGCGTTGAAAATATCTTCAAATCAAATGACTAACAATTTGTTTTCATCCCATTTATTAAGAATGGTTTGTGATATATATCTACAAACATTGTGATCAATATCTACAAACATTATGTCAAATCATGAGTACATTTTACTCATGACATTTTTGTACAATATAACATGTTTTTTTTATGATAAACAATTTCATAATAAACATAGAAATGATTCAGTGTATATTGCTCTCTTCCCTAATGACTACTTTGACAGCCAACTACCTTGAATTCTATACTTTATTGGTGAAGCCAAAAAAAACAAACTTTTTTCGGAATCAACAAGGGAGGACTTCCAGCCCTGAGTGCCAAGTTTAACATTCAAGAGCACTATTTTGATTTCTCAAACCAATTTATTAAATATTCCAATAAATTAAAGCAAAAATGATGCTGCCATTGTATTGAGCTTCAATCCATCTGGTATCGGAACACCTGACCATTTTATGGGGATGATTGTTTACACTCGTATCGATTGTATCCGATGAATGATTATAGAAATATCAAGGAATTCGTATAAGAAATTCAGATCAATAAATATTATAAGTTATTGTGGTTGATTGACGGTAACATGGTGTGACATTGACGGCTTGGAGCCTATGTTCAACCGAGTCGCGCTAGCGACGAGGTTGAACATAGGCTCCAAGCCGTCAATGTCACACCATGTTACCGTCAATCAACCACAATAACGTATATGTTCCATTGACAGCCCTTTAATTTTGTGGAGACAGCTATAATCAGTTTCATACTGGAACCGATGCGTCATATTATATAGCATTCTCATGTTTACGCTATAAACCCATTGCGCCCCCCAGTGAATGACGTCACGAAAAAATCAATGATGTAGTTTTATAAAGAGAACAAGAAAATCACAGGAAGTTTTGAATGATCGTAGCACAATTTGTAAGTGGATTTCTCTTGATTTCTCATCAATTATGTGGAGGACTGCCGAAGTGAATGTTGTGAATGGTACATCCACTAAACATTGGAGCTCCCATGTAATGTACAGTGCTGTCGAGGGACATTTGGACGTTTTCAATGGATAGGCCTACTTTGTCCAAAACACCACCGCCATTTCCTGCAAATTTTTCAATTTGTTGTGTTGTTGTTGAACATTTTTGCTGTATTTGCCGAGTTATTTGGGTTCCCGACATTACTGGTCGAACTTGAGGAATGTTCGTGTCATCATGAGGCGGACACGCAGATCTCGGATTTACGGGCGGATTGTATGCTTTTTTTCTTGTAAATACTCCCTTAGTGTTCTGGCAACTACCGCATTTGAACTCTGTGTATTTTTAGGAATATTATTCGCACGTTTGGAAATTATTTCATCCATCGAATGATCGGCGAAGCGCTTCATTTTGTCGTATTTTGTTACTAAATGCAGACGACGTAATTTGTTTACATCACCTATACAACAGGTGCGAATACTAACACCCCCAAGAGTGAGTAGAACCACCCAACTTGACAAACGATGAACACTACAATTTGGATTAATCCATTAAAGTTAGGGACCACTTAGTATAAGAAAAAACGTTCATTTCTATAATCAATGATTTTATAGTGAACCTATTACATAAAACAGATCGATCGCCGTCAATTGTTATCTGAATTGTCAAACAAATTATTTGCAACACGGTCTTACACGTTTACGTGCCGGTAACGTTATTCCCCCAGATGGAGCCTCTTGCTCTATGCAAATTAGATGACGTCACCCGCCAACATAAGAACCTTCGCACGCGCGAAAGCCGTAAACATGGGATATGTTGCGCGAGCGTTAACCAATTGAATGCCGAGAATTTAGCTGGAAATGGAACATAGATTCCTATTGGAAGGAACCAATTGAAGACAACCAAATACCACCTAATTCTGTAAACAATATCGCCCATCATCATAAGTTATGATGCCATACTACAGGCACATTGCCATTTGTTGGTTCCGTGTTAGTTCCTTTTCCGAACATATTGAATTCCCGATGAGATGATCATCTAAACAAACATTAGTTATGCTATTAAATTAAATCAGACAGTTTCCCTTTAATATCGCAGGACAAAAATATTTGAAAAGAATGCACACAGGTTTCATATTTTATTTTGTGTTTCTGGGACATACACCACGAAGCATTCCTCCCTCTGCATCGGCGAACTCCCGAGTCAAATTTCAGATACCCACAGTTATTATTACCCAAACAGATATCTGTAAAAAGTTAGTTGATCGGTTCCATGTGATTTAAAATGTAAAGAAATCGCCCAATCAAGTATCACTGAATAAAAAGGTTGCAAGTGCGATAATGTGCACAGGCCTGAGAAATGACTAAGTGATTTGGCATGTCCCAATTTAAAATTCTACTCCGGAGGATTTCATTAAGTAATGTCATATTTATAATATCACAATATATGAAATCCATGCTTTTTCACTCAAAAAACGTTTATGGTATCAGATGGTATACTAGTTCCTTGATTGGCTAGTCACTATAGGTTTTTATCATGTTTGAAGGTTTGCTTGATTTTCTAGTCGCTGTCGCGTTGGTCGGAGCCACTATCATCCATTCTAGTCGCTTTGGTCGGAGCCACTATCGTCCATTCTAACATCCACACTAGTCACTGTCGCTTTGGTCGGAGCCACTATCGTCCATTCTAACATCCACAGAGAACTTGTACTCCTGATCACAGCCCATGTAAGCATCGCTCATGAAGTAAATTGTGTAGTTATATTTGCCGGGAGCAGGTGCGACAAAGTCCAGTTTAACCTTAGCCTTCTGTTGTAGCGTGAGACGTTTAATGGAGAGAAGTGAATTGTTCTTTGTATCTCCAATAACAACCCACCATCCTTCCTCACGTTTCTATAAATAGATAAATTAGATGTGAAATTCAGATGTTAAACATGAAAGATAACACTAGAACGGAGAGTGAGTCGTTTGATGGGGAGCAGTGAATTGTTCTTAATATAATCTCCCAACAACATAAGAATGGGGATAAACATGATGTCTGGTGTGATATTCATACATTTATCGGTGGGTTTTCCCCATGAGAAATATCCGTTTCACCAGCTCCTCACATTTTACATCGTAAAAACCCACCAATAAGGCCAAACAAAAAAAGAGATTTGGTTCTCAAACAATTTTTTTTCAAATCAATGAGGGAGGGAGGGTTTTATTTTTATTTGCACATAGTAAACATGGACAAAGATACCTTCCTCTGTCTAGTAATAACCAGAAATGTAGAGGGAACTGTTATGCATATAAACTCATTTAATCTTACATAAAAATGACATTGTACTACCAGTCTATGACTGGGATTACCTAACATTATATAATGCCCCTGACATTCACTATTGTTATTGTTTTCTAAAAACTGATACCTCCCCATTCTAATATGTGATCCTGAATTTAATCATGTGCCTTTCAATTGTATGGAGTTACAATTAGTGTCATTTAGATCACAATGACTAATTGTAAGAAGAGCATGAGGATCAGCTAATCATTTTCTTAATTGTAGTCATCTACTTCATGTTGTGAGCCTGCAAGTTACTTTTTAACACATTACATGTTAGAGCTCAATGCACACCAATATTCAACACATATCTACTATGGACATGTTTATGAAATAATAAAAAAAAAAGTTTTATTGTCATAACATCTCTTGCGAAATATATCCTTGCGCCATCCGCAACTCATTCGATAAAAGATTCTTGATTAAGATGCACGTTGTGTTCTGTCTATTTATTCAATGCGGCCTGAGAACCAAAACCCTTTTTTTGTGCCTAAACCTCAAAAAATCACACCCGACAAGCATGTTTATCCCCTAAATAATATATCATTATCGACAAGTCACTCAAGGAATTAATGTGATTTCATTATATTAGTGAGTTAATGTACTAAATGGTTTCTCCCACCCAGTTATACAAGTATACATTGGAATGGTCTATCATTCATTTGAAGGGGTTTCCAGAAAAAAATTAGCAGACGAGACATGAAAAAATAAAACAAGTGCAGAAGGATTGACATCGACTGGTGGGAAATGGTCATTTGTTGAGCTTATTATCTGAACACTTCCAATGGGAACTACTCGTCAATGAGGATTTAGTATAGAAAGGGGTTAACCCTTTACCCAACAGAAAGGCCCTGTGCCAATGCATTCTCTTATATATGCGAGTCGACCATAGGTCGCCTCGCATATATAAGAGAATGCATTGGCTTAACACATATTAAAAATGATAAAATTGTCAAAGAATGTAGAAAAATATTATAAAAATTGTTAAAAAATGTAAGAAAAAATTAGAAAATTGTTAAAGGCCAATGCATTCTCTTATATATGCGAGGCGACCTATGGTCGACTCGCATATATAATAGAATGCATTGGCACAGGGCATAACTGTAACCATCACAATGTGGTCAATGAACCGGTTCCAATGATATCCATATTTGTATGGTGTTATTGAGACAGACCGAAGATATTTTAGGCTGTTGAAGCTTTATTTGGCCGTTTTGTTGGGTAAAGGGTTAAAATTTGTTGTGGCTCTTCATCTTGCTGGTTGGTAAAAAAGAAGAAAACTTGGACAACACATTAACCCTTCCATGTCTGGAGCTTCCTTAAATTTCACGAAAAACCCTGCGCCAATGCATTCTCTTATATATACGAGTCTCCCATAGGAAGACTCGCATATATAAGAGAATACATTGGCCTAACAGTATTTACCTTGACATTGTAAGCCAGTGCAGTCTCTTATCGGAGACCAGCATATATAAGAGAATGGACTGGCACAGGATCTTTAATGCTGCACCAGCGCAGCTCCCATCATAAAAGGGTTAAAATGCTAGTGACATTCAAAAGAAATGATGCATTTTGTTGTTAGAAAATAACTTACCTGAGGAAAGAATGGCGCTATGACAGGACCTGTGATCTCGTCTTCTCTCTCCAATGTTACTGACACATTCACGGCATGGCCACTGCAAAAAAAGAGTTTATAATGGTATAGGTTATGTGTTATTTATAGGTGCATTGTTTTATTTGGGGGTAGGTTTATATATATAGAATATGTAGCTAGTGTTGTCGCTTAAATTGTTTATGTCCGTGAGGGGGATTTGAGCATCTATTGGGCGAGGCTCTGCTTTTGTGAGGTAAATTTGTCATTTTCTTCAGTTTTACATTCGTTACTTCGATGACGCCATTACATTTATTAGGTCAAGCAAACCAATTGGCATTCATGACGAGGGAAAACCTGAGTGCAGCTTAGAGCGAAATAGTTTGTTGGCATTTTTACATTTATTATAAGCAGACCTTGTTCTGAGGATTTATATATATTTTAGTGCTAAAACATATCATTTTACGAATTATTTTAGTGAATTATACACGATAAAAACATTCTGAAATAACAATGACGTCATTAAGGCCGGTTGACGTCCCTAGTTACCTGCGCAATTTGCATATCAAATTACGTCATAAAAGTAGTACTAACCTAATAAAGCTATGTTGACCTAATAAAGCTACAATGACGTAATAAACATAACGTTTATTAGGCAGGCTTTATGTAGGCAATAGACGTAGCGAGCGTTGGATAAATGGTGTTATTTATATAGGGATTAATATTTGGAGAATTGTTGTGATGCAATATTACCTGAGCATTTGAATGATCTTTTTCAATAAAATTGATCCATCTCACCCCTTGCGACATAGTGTCCTGCTGAGCCCTACATCGCTATCTCTGTGGTGTCAACATTACGTTTTTCAAGACAAATGTTTTTTTTAAATCTAGTTACATATAAAACATACCTTCTGATGTCATCTTTGTCTTGGATTTCATACGTCAGTTCAACGTTTGGATATCGGTTACAGAAACGAGCCACATCTGCCATCTGAGCCTCAGAGAGCTGCAGCAAGCCGTTACGGTCCTCGTCTTCCATCTCCATAACGTCAAATATAGTGTCCACATTCTGAAGAAAGAGGTCAAAGGTCATAACTTAATAACGTCAAATAGTGTCAACATTCTAAAGAAGGAAGTCAGAGGTCATAACTCCATAACATCAAATATCGGGGAAAGAGGTCAGGGGTCATTACGTATGTAAATCCATAACCTCAATTATAGTGTCCACATTCTGAAGAGGAAAGAGGTCAAGGGTCATAACTACATAACATTAAATATAGTGTCCAACTTCTGAAGAGGAAAGAGGTCAAAAGTAATTGTGGATGTAAAGTCCATGACATCAAATATAATTTCCACATCCTGAAGGGGAAAGAGGTCAAGTGTCATAACTCCATAACATCAAATATAGTTTCCACATTCTGAAGAGGAAAGAGGTCAAAAGTAATTGTGGATGTAAAAGTCCATGACATCAAATATAGTATCCACATTCTGAAGAATAATGTCTCAACCATCATATTTACATGGGAATGAGTTCATAGTGAACGATCAAAAATTATTATTTATATGCAAACATATCTTTGTGAGTGATTTTATGCCCAAATACTAAGTCTACATGGTTTCGAGTTGATGATTATCACGCATTCAAAATGGCTGAGGCGATCGCAAACTCAACCATAAACGAGGTAAAAGGTAATAAACTAGAATATGACATATTACATAGTATTTTGGCAGCTACGAGCTTATGCTTAAACTAATTTTAACCCTTTACCCAACAGAACGGCCCTGTGCCAATGCATTCTCTTATATATGCGAGTCGACCATAGGTCGCCTCGCATATATAAGAGAATGCATTGGCTTAACACATTAAAAATTATAAAATTGTTAAAGAATGTAAGGAAAAATGGTAAAAAGTGTTAAAAAAAGATTTTTTTTAGGCCAATGCATTCTCTTATATATGCGAGGCGACCTATGGTCGACTCGCATATATAAGAGAATGCATTGGCACAGGGCATAACTGTAACTATCACAATGTGGTCAAGGAGCAGTTCCAATGATATCCATATTTGTATGGTTCTATTGAGACAGACCGAAGATATTTTAGGCTGTTGAAGCTTTATTTGGCCGGTTTTGGACGGTTTGTTGGGTAAAGGTTAAAGCAAGCTGATGCCTCATTTGTGCCCAAACTCACAACTGTTGTTTGCACTAACATTCTGACAAAAGTTGTCAGTCGAAGGATTCACCTAGGTGTATGGACTGGTGTATTCCACGAACCTCCCGACTGGAAACTTTGGTCAGACTGTTATAGAAAACTACTGAGTATTTCGGAACAAATAAGGTATCAACTTGTTTCAACAATAAACTTGTAACAGTCCAAATGCTACGTTTTGGGTCAGTTCCTCATATATTATGTTTGTGTAAGTTTGCGCTCACCTCTGCCAATTTTAATTTGGGGTACACACAATCTCAACACCACGTGATTCCTCACCGTGAACAAGGATTAAAGTGATGTGAAACACTCTGGTAGGGTGATCAAATATAAATGGAGGATAATCTTGCTCAATGTATAGTTATGTTTACAAATCTTAATCCAAACTGTCAACACATATCGTCATTATTATGCATTAATTAAATTCAATGACTCTCGATGGCGAAATCGTTTTCGTTACTTTATCGCCAATAGTTGTGTCCCGAATCGAGAAGTAAATATTTACAATTGAGCATAGTTCAGATGATGTTTTCTATGGAGTGGTACCGTCGTTAACTTGAGATTTTCGACGATGTAGTAAAATGCTACATTCCTCGAGTTGACACAGTGCCTGAATACTAACTAAACAGTTTAACGCACCCGCAAAAGTCCATAATATGTCCTTAATCAGGCAGTTAAAACAAGATCAGTTTATACAGTGGACTATTAAATGACAAATGACTTTAGCATTCAGCCATATGACCTAGCAATGGATAACAAACCTTGTCTGTACACTTCTTGACGATGTCGTTAGTGAAATGTGGGAGCTGCTTGAGATATGAATCCTTGCCCCACATCGCCTGGGTGACCATCTGAGCCAGCTCCATAGCTGCTAGGGCAGGGCTCAGCCACCCGTTACTACTGAGTACATCCACACAGGCTTGAATCAGTCGTACAGCCTGTAAACGGGAGAGTGGTAGAATATATCCAACACAAGGTCGATCACCAAAACTTCACGCAACTGAGATGACAACTTTAGTCAATAAAGGGAAGATATCAATTCAATTCACTCTTCACTCAAAGTACATGGGTATAAAGTACATGGGTATAAAGTACATGGGTATAAAGTACATGGGTATAAAGTACATGGGTATTGAGACATTTAACATAAAGTACATGGGTATTGAGCCATTTAACATATTTACATGGGTATTGAGACATTTAACATATTTACATGGGTATTGAGACATTTAACATATTTACATGGTATATAGTTATATACATTATATACATGGGGCAGGCGAGATTATTGCAATATGTACCATGCACACATGCCGTATATAATTATACAACAATGATAATGTTCTTTCTCTGTCGTTACCCAATACTGCTATGTAATACTCTGCCCTCAATAGAGCTTAACTGTTCTCTCGGTTTTTCGTATTATCTGCTATCTGCCCAGGGTAGCTTCAGTTTTATTTGACTCTGATATTATTTCAAAATTATATATAATTTTAGTATTTTAAATATGCAGAAAATAATTTGGATACCTTGCTGAGAATGTCTTCTGTGTCGGATTGTAACTCGGCTGATAGCTGCATTCTCGACAGATGTGCTTGTAGTAGGAGATTGGTCTTCACATGAGGATCGTTGAATTTCGGATTGTTCAGTTTGTGTGGCAGCCTGGCCGACAACTGGAAATCAAATTAGGATTCTCGATATTAAACTCATTTATATTCTATTTTTAACCCTTTCATGACGGAAGCTGCACTGGTGCAGCATTAAAGACCATGTGCCAGTGCATTCTCTTATATATGAGAGTCTCCCATAGGGAGCCTTGCATATATAAGAGAATGCACTGGCTTACAAGGTCAAGGTAAATATTGCTAGGCCAATGTATTCTCTTATATATGCGAGGCTCCCTATGGGAGATTCGCATATATAAGAGAATGCTATGGCACAAGATTTTCGCGAAATTTATGGAAGCTCCAGTCATGGAAAGGTTAAGGAAGTCAACCCAACTCATACTCTGTTGAAATGAAAGAATTTGAGTACTCTACACGTTAAGAAGAATTTCAATATAAAATTATCTTAATACTTAATAGATATTTGTTTTTAATTGCCTTGTTTATTTAAAACAAGGGATCATTACTGTCTCTTAACACCAGCCTATGGGCTAGATCATTGCATGAATCTCTACTCCCGCTAGGCCCGTATTGATCATATTCCACCAGTTTAAAACATGGGAACTTTTTGATGTTGGAACAGGGAAGTTTAGAACAGTGAAAAAACAGTGTAGGTAATATATATCTTAAATTAGCTCGAAGTTGCATGATTTAAGTGACTATGTGGGTGATTTTGCTTTACATCACTTACTATCATGGAATTTCTCCTGGACAATTCCTTCAATTTTTATTGCGATATCACCAAAAAGCATGCAATCTCGAGCTGGGAATACCGCCTACTTTGAAGTAGATCATTAACAATGATATATATTATCTGCCTTGTTTGTTCAATGTTATAAAGTTCCCTGTCAAAACGGGTCAGTACAAAAAGTTCCCAGATTTTACACTGGTTGAATATGATCACAACAGGCACAGCTGGAGTAGACATAATATTTTTTTACCCAAAATATGTATCTCCTATAATAAATATCTTGGACACTGAAACTAATGGTTATATATTCTTGCTTGCAAGAAATCTAGAAGTCGTAAAAAAAAATAATAATTCGGTACACAATACCTCGAGTACGCGCACTTGTCAAATGCCAATTAATGGCGATATATTCTTTGGACCAATCATGGGAGTCCTTTCACTATAACAGCGATGGAAAGACAAGACCTCATTCATTTAAAATTCTTCTAGACGCAAGATAAGTCGCATTTTTTATCTGTTCATTTCTCATGAACGTTTCTCTTTATGCTATTGCGAACGACAACACGCAGTTGCCTAATTTCGTGCACTGCGCACGTGTTTTTCCAATTTTCGCAATTTAGTTTTACAATTGTTCAACAATCTTTTATTCTACAATACTGTCTTATTAATGACAGTAGTCCGTGGGTGGATATTTTCATTAACAAATATTTCAATTTTGTTTTATTTACGAGAATCACTTCGAACAAATATCGTTTTTGTTTGCATAAAACAATACTCAATAAAACAAACCGATGCTCTTTCGACAGTTTTTTTTTTACGACTTCTAGACTTCTTGCAAGCAAGAATATATAACCATTAGTTTCAGTGTCCAAGATATATTTGAAGGAGATATTCATGGCATGATCTACCTATGGGCATGAAAAAGTTACATTTTCTTTGTGTTAAGTTAGTATAGGGACTGACTGATTTAACCCAATATTTTCTGGTCTCGAACAGTAGATTGTTTACAGTATTACCGACCTGTCTGAGTATGGAGTCCTCGTGATGCCTGAGTGCTATGTTCTCATACTCTGCAGCATTCGATATGATTTCTAACAATCCTTTAATCTTCGTCTTGTTATTCAGTGACATACTGAATAACTCTGAAACAGAATTTGAAATAGGCAATGAAAGAGAGAAAGAGAAATTGCAGGGACTATTTTGTAAAATGTCACTTGCCTCTCATGAATTATTTCACGTCACCAGTTCAAGTGATTACTCTCTATTATATAATCATTGAACTTTAACCCTTACATCACTGGAGCCTCCTGGAATTTAGCGAAAACCCTGTGCCAATGCATTCTCATATAAATGCGAGCCTCGCATATAAAATAGAATACATTGGCCTAACAATTATCTTGACCTTGTAAGCCAGTGCAATCTCTTATATAAGGCAGACTCACATATATAACAGATTGCACTGGCAAATGATATTTAATGCTGTAGCAGCACAGGTCCCGTCATGAAAGGGCTAATATTTCAAATTTTGAAAACAATCTTTCGAGGAATTGTGCAGGAGGACAACGAACATGGAATCATATTTCAGGAGGTCACAGTTCAGAAGGTTAAGATTCAGGAGGTCACGGTTCAGGAGGTCACGGTTCAGGAGGTTAAGGTTAGATATTGTTTGAATTACGAGCTGTGGCTTCAATCAGAGAAGTTTTCAAATGAATAACATCTATAGAATCATAAATAACATCTATAGAATCATGAATTTCATCTATAGAATCATGAATAACATCTATAGAATCATGAATAACATCTATAGAATCATGAATAACATCTATAGAATCATGAATAACATCTATAGAATCATGAATAACATCTATAGAATCACGAATAACATCTATAGAATCATGAATAACATCTATAGAATCATGAATAACATCTATAGAATCATGAATAACATCTATAGAATCATAAATAACATCTATAGAATCATGAATAACATCTATAGAATCATCAAATTTATTAAATGATCTTTGTATTATTTGGCATTAGCGGACTCCGATCATAAAAATAACTTTTGAAAATATACCGTTGTTGTATCCGGACAACACAGGGACCTTCTAATCGGATGGGATATTTTTAAAGCCATATCATTTCGCACCTCGTGTTAATTCTAGATAGTTTCCATAGTTTAAAACCAGCTCACAGTTAAATCAAGATAATCTGATTTTACACTTCAACTGATTTTTACACTATCCACACTTTATATTGAGCTTGAGCCAGGAAAGTCTTACTTTCAAAGCCTGCATTTCAAAAAATAATTTAACTATATTTTGCTATGTACATACCAATAGTTGTGTAGTTGATGTAGTAATAAGCGGCAATCATTCCCAGATTGAGAGGAGTGATGTCCATATCGTCTTCAACTGCAATACACTGAAAGGCAAATAGAGTGATTAAAATAAACACAAAGAAATATAATGAAATCGCCAATTACAGAAAACTTTGAATGTGACGTAACGTACAACACATATGTATGTAAGAAGTCCTTTAATGTGTAGTCAGTAATAAACAAACTGTGTACAGATGATAGCAGACCGACCCAAGTATCAGAGTATTGATGCCTTTGATTTAGAGACTTAAAGATGGAACTATTACGACTAAGAACATGTAATCACAAACTGTGTTGTGAGTCTGGAAGGTGGAGTAAAAATAAAGAAAATTCCCGAGCCTGTCAAAAATGCAGGACCCACATAGAAGACAAGTACCACGTTGTGATGATTTGTCCAAAATACCTGGATCTAAGAATAAAATATATTCTGGCTAACTTTTGGCAAGAGTCATCTAGAGCACGATTTTAGATTTTACTCGGTAGCCAAAACCCAGCAATTCAGAAAAGTTTAGCGATATTTGTTAAGGCGTGTATGAAGATTCACGAAAAAACAAGAGATGACTCAACATGAATCGATTAACCAATTGTACACATGCTGGCATTATACATGTGTAATGTCAGCATGTGTACCTAATCTACAAAATGAGAAAACAAATTTCGACAATATTGATGAGGACGTCATAGGCGTTGCCAGGACGATAATCACTCAAGATGAAGATGATTAGGTCGACGGCACTAATGGCGACGATAATGATGATAACTGCATTGTATGATGGAGATGATGACGATAATGACAACGACGATGACGTCGATTATGATGATGATTATGACGAAAATGATGATGTTGGTGATGAGGATAAAGATGACAGCGACAACAATGATGACGATGACGATAACAACGGCGACGTAGCTGATGATGGATAATGATGACGATGGATGATGACGAAGATGTATAAAGACGGTGACAAAAATGTTGATGATAACATTGATGATGTTGATGGTGATGACGATGACGATTAAAGTGACCACATTGTATATATGTATATATCCATGTTCTGCATTAATTTGCAGCGTTGACAATTAAAGCATTCAGCATTCAACTGAGTAAGCATGAAGGTTAGGGAAATTGTAGTTTCTTATAAATTGTTTGTCTCAATATTTATTGAGGAGTCTGGAAATAAACCGGGACAAATTCAAAAGTGAATAATATTAGCTGTATTTTGGAGCACAAATCAAAAAGTGGCTTAACTATTATAGGTGAATAGAGGATATGTATGCATGATACTAATTTTGACTCATCTCTAATGTATAGATTACCTTTGATTGCTCGAGGTCGTTGATGACATTCTCCACAATCTCTGACAGGTGATCTGATAAATGTCTGTGTGATACACCTGTAATAAAGAGGTTTTTGTTTCATTTATGTGAGTATAAAATTGTAAGTGGCCAAACAACATACTGTAAAATATTTTGCAAAGCCAAATTATACCAAGTATGAAGTGGAAGTTCCCCAGATGTCTGTGACCATACGGAATACCAACTAACTGTAGGATGTCATCTCTATACATTTGTAGTGAAGTCTTGCTTCAGTAACTCCTGCCCAAAGTCAAATATAAATATGGGTGGATCAAACATAATGCCTCAGTTGGGCTGAATACGGAATGGGGGGGGGGGGGGGGGGGGGGGGGGTTTGAACAGTATAAAATATTTGTGACTCTCTTGATATAGAGTATTGTAATTCAAGTTGAATATTTGTCTCTGAAACAGGCATTGAGATTGGTCGAGAGTTGCCAACTTCCTAGTTTTTGATTCACCAGCATGGCAGCTGATCGGTTAACAAATTTTTAATGGAGCACTGTGTCATGACAATGAGCATAATATATGTCAGCGCGCAGCCAGGAGTGGAGTAATCGAGTCAACCACTCCCAGATGTTTAGATACGGTTGACAGGAATTTGTTTGGGCACTATTCTGAGTAAACCAATGGAATGTACCCAGAGATTTTATCGAAGAAAAAGGATATCTCACTTCATGGCATGTAACGCCGATAAAATGCACATTTTGTATAGTTTCTTAAAATGTTTTGGTGGATTGAATTACAATGCTCGAATCCCCAAATATCCAACTGAACAGAGAGCGTTTATCTCCTAAGTAGAGTACCTTGGAGATTGTAGTAGTTGGGGTTCTGTGTCATACGTCGGTAGATGAACGTCCACGTTAGATAGTCCACAGCATCTTGTTTGTTTTCAATTGTCTTCGTGACGATCTCGGCATTAAAATGATCATGCAAGAAGTGATCCAAATGACTCTGAAAGTATTCAGAAAATTTCACCATAAGTCAAAATTAACAAGAATTCACATCAGAGATGCAGTAGCTACGCTAAACAACATGGGCTTGGACTGAAAATGCATTAATCATAACTGGCGTTAACACAACACTGTCGAGGAAGTTTGTACTGAACAGTACCAAAGAATAATATGGTATTCCAAGATTTACCTACCTCAAAAATCAATGAAACGAACTAATGTTAAAGAGGGAGGGGGAACAGGTCCATATGTAGTCCTCAGATTTACATACCTCATGTTAGAGAGAGAGGGAGGAACAGGTTCATATATAGTCCTCAGATTTACATACCTCAACCGGCAGGGGCTCATACAGGAACTTCTTGAAGAATTCTTTCTTTGAACTCTGACATAGTATTACAGCTTTCCCTGTGAATTATAGATGTGATAATATAACTTCACCAGGCTGCTGAGTCTGGCCAAACAACTTACAGTGCGTAAAGCGTGTGGTATAAAGAAAACATTTAACACCGTGGAACTCCACTGAGCCCACCGTGGATCACTGGCATTCACGATGATTTTCCACGGTGACCCACAGTGAACTTGAGTGGATGAGATTAAGATGAATAAACAAACATCTAGGATACTTGCCGGGATCACCAGAAATCACAGAGTATGATTGCCACAAAACGCTGACATCTACTTTTTCACGCCATAGTGGCAACCCTTTACTCTGGTTAATTTTGAAACATGCTGTACATTATTTATATTATTGATGATATTTTCAAAATGCCACAATGTGTAACTAGTTTGCAGGTAGATATCAATAAATAATCGATTGTTATTATATGGATTGCTTCTGTCCCTTGATCACTTATTTCAAATTTTAAGTGGAACCTTGCAAACTTCGTATTATTTACATGAGTGTGCCATCATGAATCACTCTCCCAAAAACATCCCCACGGTGTTGAGTGTTTTCCTTATCACACACACTGTACATACTGTAGAAGTTAGATATTATGTTTTTGCCTTGAGTAACCTATTATTGACCTTGGCTGTTATTTCCCCAAACTCAGCTGATGATCCCCCTCCTAACAGCTGATAATCCCCCCCCAAACTTTGCTGATAAATCTCATGCAGGTAACGTAATCATAGTAATTTATCCGATCGAATGAGAATTTCTACATTAACTTAACGTTCGAATCACCACAATTATGTGTTCGGTAAGAGGTATCTCAAAAACAAATTTGTCGATAGCGCTGAAATATGTGTTTTGTTTGTTAATATTTTTTTTTAATTGAGATCGTTCGTTTGTGCCAGTTATTTTTATTTTTGTCAGCAGTCGCGTAGAAATTTCAACTGTAAACTATAGGAAGACAATCTAGCTGCCATCACTCTCAAACATTTATGATACGACACAATGTTTATGATTAAAATGACCCCGGAAGCGAAAGCAGTGGGTAACCTTTTTTGATACTTTCCTGTTAAGATAACACAATATACCTTTTCCAAACTTTCTGTTTCCAGAATTCCGATGAATACCCACCCACTACCCCATCCCGCCACCCATAGTAACTTATGCATCACATGCGCTCGTATATAGGTAGTAACAATATTTACCTTGACCTTGTAAGCCAGTGCTTAGTATTCAGAAATATCACTTTGAAATGTACAAGTTGATTAATAAAAAAATACAGATTACCCGTTTCAGTCGTTTCATTCTGTTTTAAATTCGCACACTGATATGTGCGCGAAAAATAGTACTGCACAAATTTAAATACGAAAAGGATAACACACATTGTGTCGAAATGTTTTTATGGTTTGTCAAAGACAGAATGACTGGAAATTCAAGTAAATATTAAGGTCCATATTAAGTCCATGTAGTACTCACCCTCCTTGTCCGATGTGGGTCTGTTAGCCCGACCCATCATCTGTAGGACATCTGTGATGGGATAATCCTCATATCTGAAAATAAGTAGTAAAAAAATATAACGTCGTTGGCCTTCTAAAATATCATGTAGGAGCATTTTTTTTTTTTTTTTAATATTTGGAATCTGCAGGTTTGATTACATAAGATTATTCTGAATCTGGGTATATTTTTCGAGTATAAATGCCATTTTAAAATAAAAATCTTGTTCTAAAATGTTGAATCAGAACCCCACAAAAAAACGGTGATAAATAATTCTAAAATGTTGCATGTATCCTGATAGGATAATTCTGATTGAATGATTAGGAGTGCCATAGACCAATCTAACTCATGGAAAATGTCACAACTAAATAATCATATCACACTATGTGCTCAATTGTATAATACAATAAAAAATGTTCTGACCAATAAGGAGCAGGGAAATTTACTTTTGCCAAATATTTTCTAAATGAATATAATTTTTGCCATATTCTTTTGGAAGTTGCTAAATGCCATCAATTTCTGCAACATTGAGTCTTATGTTTCCACAATTGCTGTTTGAACGACTCTTGGGAATGATAGGAAAGCAGTTAATTATTATAATTTTTCGCCTCTCTATTGTGGTTTATCATAGAACAATAAACCAATCACCGAACAATAACATTGTAGAAGGGTAATTACTTCATCAGAAGGGCACATTACAAGAGGATTAGCTATATAAACACCACCATAATACTAGTAATCCCTCCACAGTAGATAACATTGATATCAGATTATCTGAATCTTGATAGAGGAGTTAACTTTTCCTAACCTTATAAAACACCTCTAATAAAATTATTTTTAAGAGTTTCCTGAAATGAATGGTATTGTTTGACAAATATTTATCAAATTTCTTGAGGAATTAACAAGAGCATCGCTAGGGCAAAATATGCCCATGGTTATTTCAACCAAGGGCCATAATTCTGGTGAAAATTAGAGCTGAAACGGTTAGGCGGTTAACCGGTTAGCATCCGGTTAGCGACGTAACCGGTTAGAAAAAAATGAACCGGACGAAACCGCATCCCGTTATCAGTTGAATGTGAATGTGAATAATCCTCAAAATATTAGGTTAAATGATGCAAAACTAATACTAAACCCTGTGTCACCGATAGTAGAGTGCAATGCAAGCATTAATTGGTACACGCGGTAGTATCAGATACTTAGTAGCAATTCTCGAACTGTCTGCAAGTGTCGGCGATCTTCAATCAATTCCGGCCCTTTGAAGTTTTCTCTGATCTTCCGACAAGAGCACGTGTGCAGTCACTGTGTATCAAGGCGGGATAGTTCAAAGCAATGACGTCACTGAATTAGTGAATCTGTCATCTGATAGACACCCCTCAGGTATTATTTCGTGTTGAATTTTGAGAAGGGAAGACGCTTCAAGACGGCTATTATCTAAATGGAATCGCGTAAATCAGAAGTGTGGGCGAATTTCCGATTGGTAGAAGACAATGCAAACAAAAAATAGTTTGCGGAATGCAAAAGTTGTCGTGATGATAGTGATTCCGACGAATAGTATTAGGCCTACTGAATAGGACTGCATTACCTAACTGACCTTCATTTTAGTGCTATAGCTTATTAGCTACATGTATGAGTTATTAGTTTCAGTTTTTATTAAATCATTGGAGGATATACCAATGATGGTAATTATATATTACAGATCTTTAATGTATAGTTTTGTTACTCGTTTTACCAATACCCAATTACCCATACTATTGTTACTCGTTTTACAGATGCCCAAACACGCTGATCACCGGCAAATGGCGGCAATTGCAAATAAGCATCCCCTGCCATTCACAAATTTCACTTGCTCATTCCCCATCACGAGAGCCAGCAAAAGAACAGTGAATGCGTGTTTTTGAATATCGTTAAATGCCGTGAATAAGGTCTTTATTTCAGCTGCTATTTCTCACCTAGGTCTGTCCCTGGAGCATGGCAAATGTCGACATAATTAGTCAGAGAGAAGTCCACTATAAATTACCGGTTAACCGGTAGAAATCCGGTTAACCCCGATGGTTAACCGGTTAGAAGAATGGGTCAACCGTTTCAGCTCTAGTGAAAATTGGAGGGAGGAACCCATGTTCAAACTTGACCTTTATGTTGGGCAGTAAACTCACATACAAGCCTTGAAATAGTGTGCCTGTCATTTGCAGAATGAGGTCCCCAGAGGGTGAGTTTAGTGATGCTACCCTGCATAGCGGGCTAGCATCACCAAATTCACCCTCTGGGGACCTCATTCTGCAAATGACAGACACACTATTTCAAGGCTTGCTCACAAACGAAATTTTATTCCACTCAGTTCAGCCATACTAAAGTTATCACCGGAAACTGAGCGCAAATTCCAACAAAAAGGGCAATAACTCTGGTGAATATTTGTGGGCGAAACTCAAATTCTAACTTGACCTGTATTTTGTGCAAGTAAACCCACATATCAAATTTCATTCCATTCAGTTGAGACTGTCTAAAGTTATTGTCCAGAAACGAAAAAGCGAACAGACAGACGGACGGAACAAAAACATAACACATCCTGTTTTTTTTTAAATGGGCATCTAAAAAGTGATTAGCCAAAACTACTGCCAAAATAAAATAATTTTTGTCAAATGTTAATTATTTTTGCATTTAGCAAAATGGCAGCGCGAACCCTGATGGGAGAAATTATATTTTTGATTTTTTCTTTTATAACAGCTGTGATACAAAAGAAGAAATTATTTCTGAATATTGATGGACATGGCTCATTCCAGCTTTCAAATTTTGTCTATGTAATTTGGAAGAAGGTATTAGATAAGTTGACAAATACACAAAATAATAATATATCAGCTTCATATGCTCTGGAAAATACTTGCCGTGGTCATAGTAATTTTCCAGCTGTTTTCAATTTTTTCGCACAGAAGTGAAACAAAAGCTCTTTATTTCTACAATGTCAGGAATAGACTAACACAGAATTCTCTTTTCTGTTCCATGTCGTGCATATGGATGTTGTTTGTTTGGGACCCAAACACTGTGTTCAAAGTTGTATTTTAATGACATCAACGCTCGTAGAAAGATAGTCAAGTATTTATCAACCTATTTTGACACATGGAAAAATTCAAAAGCAAAATTAATATGTGTATATTTGAGCGCAAACCGCCATGTGGCTTTAAATTATACCGCAACCCAGAAAAAATGAGCTTTCTCATTATAGTACTGTAAACCCAGAAAACAAACTTACGAGTGAGTCTTTCCATCATAATACTGTGAATCCATGACGATGACGAGATGAGCACCGATGTTCATGCCCCAGCAGAGATTCCGTGATGCGACAACGACCTGCACCGCTCCGGATGAGAACAACTGTTCCACGATCTTACTATCCATTTCATTCAAACCCTCATGGAGATACGCCACACCGTTACTTAACGTCTCCTTCAAAGTCTGCAAATAAAACCAAACAATAAATGGTCATGGACAGTTCTAGATGTTGAAATTGAATTTAGTGGACGAGGTTGATAAATTACGTATAAAATAGAACGAGTTTGTGATACCTATTATCACATGATCAAATAAATTCGAAGCAACCTCAAGTATACATCGAAAATAACAATCATAAACTTCAGCAATCGCAAGTCATTTAAATAATGACGTGACGTCATCACACGCGCTAATATTACACGTGTGTCTTCCCAATAATTATGAAGCTGGTTTTGTGGGTTAATTATGTGATAAATAGATAATATGTAATTGGATTCAAGACTGGTTGTCGCACTGCTGATTACATATTCAAGATGAAAACTCTTATAATTAAATATACCAACAGATCTCACAACTTATATGCAGGCTTCATTGATCTTAGGAAGGCCTTCAATTTGATTCTTCGCCCCAGATTATTTATCAAACTTAGGGTAGCCAGAATCGGTGGTAAATTCAATTCACTCATTGAGTCCATGTATTTTAATATCAGACTCAGCGTCTCATTGTCTGAAAACAAGATGTGAGAATGCTTCCAATCAGTGAAATGTTTTTTTCAGGGGGACAATCTCAGAGGAAATAACAATGATACAAAGAAATAAAACATGTTGGACATCATCTGTACACAAGTTTCTGGGTCAATTAGGTTTCCAACAAATAACAAGAAATCTGTAATCAGTTACTCCAAAGGACATAAGGTTCATTAACTGTGCCTTAAAATCAAACTTTCATTCCAATTGGAAACAAGGCATTAATACTAGTGGTAAACTCAGAACATACAGACTATTCAAACATCATTTCATTCATGCCAAAGTAAAATAAATAGTAATCTAAATTCTGAAATTACTTCCAATTAGCCGTAATCTGGTGTAATTTTTTTTTTTAATGAAACCTTTGAACGATATCTGGGAGGGTGGTTGATTTTAAAAAGAACGGAACCTGATGCTGACACTTACATGGATAATATAAGGAGCTTTAATCCTACACAGGTAAAATAGAAGTAAATGCAGCCAATCAGAGGCCTGTCAAAAGAACAGCTAAGCTCAGAATAGGATGTAAAGTAAAAAAAACTCCACCACCACATAAAAACGGCAATTAATGTATAGCCTGCATTTATACAAACCTTATCAGTGACTTTGTCCAGGAAAGGTTCGAGATCTTCTTCTGTAACATGTAAGAATCGACTCCTCGTCACCTCTGCATCCGATGGCATGTCGGCGGCAGCAAATGTCAGAATGTCGATAGCCGTGAGCCGGGTCTGTTTCCTCGATGGAACGAAAACAATAACCGGCTTCCTCGGGGAATGTCTCAGAATAGCCTGGTATGTCGGCTTTGCCATGGCGATGATTCTCGATGCATTGTGAGAAATGTTGAAACCCTGAAGTCAAGAAATATATTAACACAATTGTATAAAACTGAAGCCAGAGTGTTGGAAATCTTGTAATATATAGAGGAGCTCTAATGAGTCTTTAGCGAGGCTCAAATTTTGTATAGAATTGCAACGAATTTGAGATCCATTTTATCACATAACCGCATTTCAGATAGAAAACTATTCTGAAAGCAGCTGGGGTTAAAAAAAATAATAATGATTTCCTTATTTTAACTAAAGAGGAAGTGAAGACACATTCAAGAAAAAAATAGTTCCATTTTCAATGTGTCTTTTCATGTTGACAAAATTGTTCAACCACCCTTATCACCCATGATTATCTCAACGGTCAATACTAAATAACCCAACACAATGCATTCTCTTATATATGCGAGTCTCCAATAGGGAGAATCACATATATAAAAGAATGCACTGGCTTACAAGGTCAAGGTAAATATTTTTATGCCAATGTATTCTCTTATATATATGAGGCCCCCTATATACGAGAATACATCAGCACAGGGTTTTATTTAGGAAGTTTAAATCATATAATTTCATTATCACACATTCAATCACAATGGTGTTTGCATCTGACTTACCTGAATATGAAGTTCGAGGGGAATTGGTCTGACATTTGGATGGAAACTGAAGACGCCGGTCGTACCACACCCGAGCCACTGAGCGATATCCTTGGAGTTTGAGAGTGAGGAGCTGAGAGCTATAATACGGATGTTTCTCTCGAGCTGGGAACTTATGTACCGCATCCGAGAACAAATAACTTCAAGGACAGGCTGGAAAATAACAATACACATAGTATTAAGTGATCAATTTCTAAATATATCGCTCATACTTTCAGGAGGAATTGAAATATTTTTAAATATTAATCAATTTCAGATAATTACATTTCACTTAATCAAATATTTGGGATATAAGAATAATATATCAATTTCCCAATCCATTTCTGATGAATTTCACTATTTTATTTTCACATATTTGCATAGTATTGGTGACATTCCACTTATTTTAATAAGAATTTCCATGAATTTTTCTCAAATATCTTGCAAAATACCTGAAAATACTGTTATTTTCAGTTATTTTTGACAATTATTAAGAACTAGCAGAAACAGGATCCCTTTGGGAGCCTTTATTCAGCGGCGTAGCGGCCTGTGGTCCCTTTGGGAGCCTTTATTCAGCAGCATGTTTTTTTTAACTAACGTCATTAAAATCTGCCGGGATACCCCGAGTCACAACAAATTTGGTTGAATCGGTCCAGGGGTCTGGGAGAATAATTGTGAACAGACAGATGGACACAGACAAATCCTACTCTTTTATATATATATACATATGATTATCAGCGTTTCAGTTAAATGGAAGAAAATTTAGTGCATTTTGTATAAAACAATATTCGGTTTATTGAACAGAAAAACCTTTTCACCAGCTCTATGCTATTAAGTGGAATGGACTGAATGTTTTACGAAATTTGATTTGGAAAAAGAATTGGGCTAAAAAAAAAACAGCAGCTGGAATACTGGATGTCGGAGAGTACGGGAACCTGATAACACTCACCCCAATTTCTCCTCCAATCAGATGGAGTTCATCAACGATAAAGAGATTGATGTTTTGGACATTTTTCCTCTGTTTCCATCTTCGAGACAAAACATCCCAATTTTCTGGCGTGCTGATAATGATATTACCCTGCAAATATATAAATATCAATATCTTAAATTTTATAACAATGGCATCACTAGGATGTGGCAAAATACTCTCATGGTACATAACTCTGGTGAAAATAGGCAGGCGGAACACAAATTCGAACTTTACCTGTATTTTGGGCTAGTAAACTCGCATACCAAAATTTATTTCATTCAGTTCAGACTTGCTAAAGTTATCATCTGGAAAAAAAAATTGAGTGCATTTTCCAAAATAAAAGGGTTGTAGCTCTGGCGAAAATTGGCAGGTGAAAACCAAATTTTAATTTGACCTGTATTTTGTGCTAGTAAATCCACAAGAGCTGTTAAGTTTCAGATTGTCCGTGAGACTCCCGGATTGCCATACAGAAAACCCCAAAAATATGGATGACATCCAATTTCTCCCTCATGAGAAGATGCACTATTGGTCACTTCAACATAAGCAACACTGCTTAAAATTTTAACAAACTGTCCGTAACATCAAGAGTAATTTCATCATCATTCGGTTGAGACTAATGAGACTACTTGAGGGGGTGGGGGTGTTTGGGGGATGGGGTGCTCGGTTGATTTGGAATTGCAACAAGTGTTAAGAAGCATATCCCCAACTAAGATTAAGATGGCAGTTCACCAGGGAACTGCACTGGTGCAGCATTGATCATGTGCCAGTGCATTCTCTTATTTATGCGAGTCTCACATAGAGAGCCTGGCATATATAAGAGAATACACTGGCTTACAAGGTCAAGGTAAATATTGTTAGGCCAATGCATTATCTTATATATGCGAGGCTCCGTATCTATGGGAGAGTCACATATATAAGAGAATGCACTGGCACAGGGTTTTCAAATAATTTCAGGAAGCTCCAGTCATTGAAGTGTTAAAGTTTGACAGGTATGTATTTGGATTGAGATATGGCTAACACTACGGTTTATAATAGTTGAATTTAATAGGATGTGCCTGATCTGATGGCAGGTATTAGGAATGAGATATGTGGAATAATGCTTACTTTAGACATTAACTTCAGATCTGTCCCAGTTTCTCCTGTCAGCAGAACAACTTTCTTTCCAAAGTGCGAACCAAATTTCTTGGACCAATCATGATGAATCTGAAGTAAAAATTTAATACTCTCTCAATTTTAGTGGAAAAGTTAGACAACAAATAAGATACCTTGAAATAGATCGTAATGAAGTGTGTTTGAATTATAATATATAGATAGTGATATATAGAGGATCTACAATGAGTCTCCAGTTAATAGCAAAATTTACAAAATGAGTCCAGTAAATTAGGTCTGGACCGAGCCTTCGGACCTAATTTACTGGACGAGTTTTGTAAATATCGGTATAAACTTAGGGCGAGTTGCAGATTCTATTTATTACTTGATCCAAAACATCCATAAAACATACTTAAATAAATAAATGAGACGTGAAACTAACATCGGCTTCTATAAGGATTGATATGACGTTTCACGTTATGATGCATTGTTTGCCCAGTAAAGAAATAGTCCCAGACAATTAAGACTCTTTGACATATTTAACCCTTTACCCAACAGAAGGGCCCTGTGCCAATGCATTCTCTTATATATGCGAGTCGACCATAGGTCGCCTCGCATATATAAGAGAATGCATTGGCTTAACACATTAAAAATTATAAAATTGTTAAAGAATGTAAGAAAAAATTGTAAAAAGTGTTAAAAAAAGGATTTTTTTTTAGGCCAATGCATTCTCTTATATATGCGAGGCGACCTATGGTCGACTCGCATATATAAGAGAATGCATTGGCACAGGGCATAACTGTAACTATCACAATGTGGTCAAGGAGTCGGTTCCAATGATATCCATATTTGTATGGTTCTATTGAGACAGACCGAAGATATTTTAGGCTGTTGAAGCTTTATTTGGCCGGTTTTGGCCGTTTTGTTGGGTAAAGGGTTAATGGCATAAATTTAATGAAATAACATTTCAAACTATATCAATAATATATTTTATTATACGCTCAACAGTGAATTATAGAAAAAAATCGCGTTTAGATAAACTTCGATATCACCCAGAAGGGGATATAGAAGAATATACTTTCAAACTGGCTCGCGCGTGCGACCGATTCACTTACGTGTACCAATACTGTTTCCGGTTTGTACTGTTGAAGAAGGACAAAGTGAAAGAACCCATTGTGATAAGCTAATTAGCTCCGGTGGAGCTATAGTCATCACTCCTCGTCCGTCGTCCGTCCGTCTGTCCGTCAACAATCATCTTCTTCTCCAGTATCATAAGGCCAAATGAGTTCATATTTGGTGTGGATGTTCCCTGCTTGACTCAGACTCAGATTTGTTAAAATAAGGTCACTGAGTCAAATAGTTGCGAAGCTAGGGCCATAACTCTTTCCCGCCATAGTAATTCTTAAAACAACTTCTTTTCAAGAACAATCAGGCCTATTTAGCTTATATTTGGTATGGAAGGTCCTTGAGTGACTGGGGGTCAGATTTGTTCAAATGGGGTCACTGGGTCCAATAGGGGCAGAATCAGGGACATAACTCTATTCTCCCTAGTAATTATTAGAATGACTTCTTCTCCAGAATCATCAGGCCGATTTAGCTAATATTTTGTATGGTGGGTCCTTGTGTGACTGGGGTTCAGATTTGTTCAAATGGGGTCAGTGTGTCAAATAGGGGCCGTGTCAGGAACATAACTTTAAAAAAAAAAAATTAAATCCTTGCTCAATTCAAAAAACAAATCACAATTCAAAATGAACCAATACAAAAATATTTTTTTCATTTTAACCCCTGATTTTTTGTATTTTTTTAGACACAAAACACCCCATTCCACCCCTTTCCCTCCTCACCCCACTACCACCCCCCCCCCCCCAATCTGCGCAGGGGGGGGGGGTATATTGGATTGAATTTGTCTGTCAGTATGTCCTCCCGTCCATCCCTCTGTTGGGATGTTTCCATCCGTCCATCAATTTTGTTCTTCTCCACATACATATTAAAGACCGAAATGGTTTATATATTTTGACTCACATTCAGAATTGTTCAAATGAGTTCATCAGGTCATATAGGTGAGAAGCCAGGGCCATAACTCTTTCCCTCCATAGTAATTCTTCAGAAACCATCAGGCCTATTTAGCTTTTGGTATGGAGGGTCCTTTGGTGAGTGGGGTTCAGATTTGTACACGTGAGGTCATTTTTAGGAAACTTTTGAGGAAAATCAGTTTTCTTCAACTCTTAAAATCTACCGTTTTAAATTTCTAGATGAATAGATCTCATAGATGGGGATTCACATTTGTTCAAATAAGGGCAGAGATAAGAGATTTAACTCTCAACCACCCACCCTATCTGTATGTATGCTGTTTGATACTGGTATAATAATATATAGATTCCTATTGATTTCTAAGCTGCCTGGGTGGAGGCAATGAGGCTGTAGATTTGATTTTTCAACCAGTAACAGTCCACATTTTCCTACTTCGGGTTAAACTGTTCGACCGAAATCGTCACAAATGTTAACAGGTCTATTTTGCTGATATTTAGTATGAAGGGTTCTTTGGTGTCTGGTATTGAAATTTATTCAGATGTGGTCACCAGGTTAAATAGGGTGGGACCAGGGACATAACTGAATGTCTCTATAGTCATTCTTAAATTGTCTTCTCAAGAGAGGTTGGACTATTTAGCTTACATATAGTATGGATGATCCTTTAGTGACTGATATTCAGATTTGTTAACATCAGGTCAACCTGTTAAGAAATGACGGGGGTTATGGGGAGTTAACAATTTTGTGTTTAAAAAATCATTGAAATACCAAATTCATTAAAACATCTTCCTTGGAACTACCTAACTGATTAATCTGACATACATGTATGGTGTCTTGGGTCCATGGATAAATGGGCTTCAAACATTTCTAAATGGTTTTATAAAAAGGTGCTTGTGAGATTGGAAATTTCCAAAAATTGAGAAATTTTGAGATGTCGGTTGTGAAATTCCAACCCAAGACTTGGGAGTCTGGAGCCCGGTCGGGAGGGGACTTGTTGAGCTGGAGGAGGGGGGTGATCAGTAGTGAACAGTGGGCAATTTCATGGTGGATATTCACCTTGAAATTACCCACTGTACACTACTGAAGCCTCTCTAGCCACATATCGTGTTTAGATCTACTTTTTTCAAAGTGCTTATGAAAAGTTCTGACTATTGTGGTCTCCAGAGTCCCAGTCTCATCAGTCTTTGCAGTCTGGTGAGCGACCCCACAGTCTTTGACTGTCTTGTTTATATTATATTCACTGATATTATTACAGTTGTAATTAAAATATATTTTATGTTGAAATTCGACATATTTATGGGGGGAAATAAAGGGAAGAATACGGGAACTATATTTGTATATTCTGCGGATGGTGAAGTAGCATTGTGTGAACAGGCAGCGATCAGCTGATGGCTTCAAAAATGATGCATCGATTGAAGATGATTGTGAGAATATTTATCGTCGTAAATGGTGAATTTCTTTGGATATGCGTATAATAAAAAGAATATCTAGTGTTTTTGAGTGAATACCGAACAATATGTCATTCGTGACCGAGACAAATGTTTATTTTCACTCGCGGCAAGCCGCTCGCGAATATAAACATTTGTCTCACTCACTCATGACATATGTTTCGGTATCCACTCAAAAACACTAGATATCCTCTATATATTAGCCATAGTTATTTGAGACGTAGCGAATGTAAACAGATGACAAACCAGAAGTCAAAGGTCACATTTGTTCAACATGTAATAATACATTTGGGTACACCTGGCACTATTTCCTGTCATACAAAGACTGTTGTATATCATTATTATAGAATTGGTTTAATGAATGGTATAAGGGTCAGAACATTTAAAAAATAAAATATAGAATTGGACACAAATGCAAATCTGGAAATAGAACTAAATTTATTTCATCAAAATAAAAGTGATTCCCATAAAATGAGAATGATAGATACTTTAATCCAGAAATATTTCCTATCAGATGCAAGCCTGATTATATTGTGTTTGTCATTTGCATAATGAGGTCCCCAGAGGGTAAATTTAGTGACATTTTCCTGCATAGTGGGCTAACATCACCAATTTCACCCTCTGGGGACCTCATTGTGCATGGCCTCATCTGCTATGGGAGACATCGACTCAGATTGAAGTTCCCAAATGGAGAAATGGAGAAATGGTGAATAATGTGATGTACACCTATTGGGAACCTCGATTATGCAATGTGTTGTCTGCCAATTTGGGGATATAGAGAAACTAAAATAAATAAGAAATAGAATGTGAAGAAGTTTCTATAGAAATTTGATAATAAAGCAACTTTCCAGAGAAGATGAGGCCTAAGCAGAAAGAGGTCCCCAGAGGGTGAATTTAGTGATCCTAGCCCGCTATGTGGGATAGCGTCACTAAATTCACCCTCTGGGGACCTCATTCTTCAAATGACAGGCACACTAAACTCAGGCTTGATTGTTACCTATCAGATGCTAACATAAATTTCATTTCTATAATAGTTCACTAAAGTCAGAGACTATTGATTCATTAAATAACGACCAGGGTCCGCGCTGGACCAAAATTTACTTTTGCCAAATAATTTTTTTTTTTGCCAAATGCTATCCCTGAAAGTATAATTTTCTGCAACATTGAGTCTTATTTTGTGGTTTATCATACAATAAACCAATCACTGAACAATGAAATAGTAGAAGGGTTGCTTCATCAGAAGGGCACATTAGAGGATTATGGGTTTTATATATATAGATTGTGAGAGTTTCCTGAAATGAATGGTATTGATTGACCAGTTTTTTCAACTTTCTTGAGGAATTAAAAAGTGACTTGCCAAAACTGTTGCCAAATGAAAATATTTTTTGCCAAATGTGAATTATTTTTGACATTGGCAAATTTGGCAAGTGGCAGCGCGAACCCTGATAACGACGATATATCTAAAAGCTGCATACCTGTTGATTCATTAAATAAACGACGATATATCTAAAAGCTGCATACCTGTTGCTTCATTAAATAAACGACGATATATCTAAAAGCTGCATACCTGTTGAGCAAGAGACTCTAATGGAGTGACATAGACACATCTACCATCGGCATTCTGGGAAAACATTCTGAGTACAGCAAACTCCGAACATATCGTCTTTCCACTCCCGGTCGGAGCACCAACAAATACATTGTCATCACCATTGTAGATGGCATTGAACACTACAATAAATAAGATTATTAGATACTAGCTGAAAGAGGCTCCCATTCAGCATGGGAGGGGCCTGTGGCACATATAGATCTTATACATTGTAGAGGCATAGTAAAATATTATTTTTAAAAGTTTTTTTCTTTTAATTTAATTTTAATGTTTTGTTTTTAGATTGAAAACTCCTTGCTCAACTGAACAAAATATTTAAAATTTCTTGTTTTAAAATCAAAATTTTGAAAAACTAATGCCGTTATAACATCTGCTGGGGTACCTGAGTTGAAATCGGTCCAGGGGTCTGTGAGAAAAATTAAAGAATGGATATTTATCACGATACAGCTGTTTAAATTCAATGTTCCAAATAAAATTATATATATAAGTTGTGTAATTATATAATTTATTACATATCTATCAACGTAATTCGCATGATCACACGAGTTTCAAGCCGTGTGTTAATTCTCAGAATCACACTAGTGCAATCTGTCGACGGAACTATTTCATTAAGTGTTAAAACTCAATTAAATTCACATTTTCTGTACCGGAGATGTACGACTGTGAATCAACTTACTATGATACGGAGATATGTAATAAAAATAGAACTGCATGAGTGTCTGGATTTTGACAAATTATCGCACTCGATTTGTTGGCGGAACGCGATACCTCTCGTGCGGGACGCATCTCGTGCGGAACTGCATCCCGCACTCGAGGTATCGCTCCGCCAACAAATCTCATGCGATAATTTCGTCAAAATCCAGACACTCATGTGGTTCTATCTATATCTCACCTTGTGTTTGAATTGGATTAAAGAATGGAAATTTATCACTGTAAAGCTGCTCAAAACCGATGTTTCTGAGAGCGGAGACGGGTAAAGGCTGCAGGTCAAGCAACTCAGTCGGCGGAGGATTCTTCTCAGGCAATGTGAGATGACGGAATGATACCGGCAGCTGCGTCTCACTCCCTAAAAATTAAATCAAACACATTAGTATGTCAGATGATGGAAAGATACAGGCAGCTGGCTCTCACTCACTAAAAATAAATCAAACACATATGTATATAGTGCTGAAACGATTAGTTGACTAATCAACGTTGGCTCAATTATTAAATAGTCGACACTGAAATCCGCCATTCGATTAGTCAAAATGAATCCCCACATGGCCTGCTGATAGCCATAAATAACATAAGATTCCTTCAAATAATGAAAAACCTTCAATAAAACAGTACCCTTATTATTCAGATCCATTTATTACTCCCTTTAGCGACCCTTTGATGCCAATATGCCGCCACATGTTAACACAGTTGTAGCACATGCTGATCGAGCGCTCAACTCATCATGCGTAATGTCGAAGGGATGAATATTGGATGATGAAAGTGTCAATGACACTGCAGCTCAACTTTGGTAGGGGAATAATTTAATGGTTGACAGTAAATGGAGGAATAGGAAAGGTGTTAACCTGTAGCCCGCGCCAAAGGATTTAGTCATGCAAAGAGTAAAATCCAAGATGGCTGCTGGCGGCCATGTTTTTTGGCCAAACTACCCCAAAATTACTAGTTCCCATCTACATGTCAATATTAACATCCATGACAAATTTCATGATGATCAGACGAATAGTACGACCTGTAGACCGCGCCAATGGATTTAATTTTGAAATCCAAGATGGCCACCAGCGGCCATGTTTTTTGGCCGAATGAACACAAAATGACTCGTTCCCATCTACATGTCAATGTCAACATTCATGACAAATTTCATAAAGATCAGACCAAAGGTACGACCTGTAGCCCGCGCCAAAGGAAATTGTTGACGGACACACAGACACACGCACGACAACCCATGGCAATAACTCAAACTTACAAAGTAAGTTGAGCTAATAAAGATAAGGCAATGATTCTGCCAAAAATATTGATTGCACATACATCGTTTAAATCAATGATACTCTTTTCTGTTTTATGGACACTAAAATTAAGAAAATAAATATAATTTGGGCAAGATTATTTGCTACTCTGTGGACACCACAGCCATGTTTCACAACACTTTAAATGGATATAGAATAAACCTACTGATCTATTTATTGGAATATTACCCAGATCAAATATTCTTTTTATGTGTAACCGATACAGGTAAGTGGATGTTGAAAGTCGCTGATCTGTGCCATATTAAGCATATGAACACAAACTTTTTGGCCTTTACTCGCAAACCACCATGTGGCTTTAAAAGGATATAAAATATAAACCTACCAATCCATTTATCGGAGATAACTCGGATAAAATATTGAGGTGGTAGAGGCTCAAACACCGGAACAAAGAATTTCACAACATGTTCATCCGAAGAAAATTTGCTGAAAATAAAGAAAATATTCATTCATATAAAGACTTTTGCATTTCCAAGCCTTGAATGGTGTGTCTGACATTTGCAGAATGAGTTCCCCAGAGGTTGAACTTAGTGACCCTTTCCCACATGGCAGGCTAGTGTCACCAAATTCATCCCCTGGGGACCTCAATCTGCTTAGGCCTCAACTGATATGGGAGACCTGGGTACTGATTTATGTTCCGCAGGTGAAGTTGGAGACGTTCACCATTTAGTCGCCTCGATTATGTATTTTATCTTCTGGGATATAGAAACTGAACAGAATAGAAAAAGTAACTAAAAACAATTTTAATTTGAGACTATAGATACTTTACAGAAGATGAGGCCTAAGAAGAATGCGATCCCCAGATGGTGATTTTGGAGATGCTAGCCCACTGTGTAGCATAACTAAATTCACCTTCTGGGGACCTCATTCTACAAATGACAGATCACTATTTCAAGGCCTGAGAAAGTATGCTGAAAATAAAGAAAATATTCATTCATATACTGGTATCGCATTTCACATCATTCAAGCAAGCGACAGTACAAAGATTGCTGTATTCTGCCTGCTCAGAAGCTAAATGGTGACTGTTATCTGCTAAAACTAATCTTTCTGTGTCGAACTTCAACGATAAATACATCCTTGTCTCTAAACCTATATTCATTGACCAAACCAGTTGGAGATGTACAGTTGCATCAAATGTTGGAAAATAGATGGGGAGCCAGACATGCCTATGACAAGTCAGTCCAGTATAGTAAAACTTAGTATAAACAAGAGGTGTGCACTCGTGTACTAGCATACCCCCACCGTGGCAAATTTAACCCGTATTATCCGTAAACCCAACAAAAAAGATTTTTAACTTTAAAGAAAAATTTGGATTAATAATATCGATATAGCATTCACAAAAAAATCAAAATAAGTCGAAAATGAAGTGTAATGTACGGAAAAACAGTCCAAGCCAACCCTGAGCCGTATCATGTAGAGAGGGTGTTGTGAGAAGCATGTATACCAAAAATTATTGAAATCGGTTCATATTTGTTAAAGTTATTAAGTCAGAAAGAATTTTCTAAGTCAAAATAAGTCGAAAAGTAAGGCATAACTTAAAAAAAGAAAGTCGGATCGCACCGCAATTAGCATCATGGGGAGAGGCAGTCCTAAGGAGTTTGCATACAAAAAATTATTTAAATCGGTTCATAGTTGTTTGAGTTATGTGGTCGGACGGACAGACACGTGGAGGGAGAAAGTGTGATGGACAGACACGAGAAAGTGTGATGGACAGACGCGAGAAAGTGTGACGGACAGACGCAGTCAATCCAGTATACCCCCCATTTTCTTCGAAAGTGGGGGTATAATTATTCCGTTCTCTAAGGAACTCACCTCTTCAGTAAGAAATATTCATGATGAAGTACAACTTCACTGTCAACATCCTCAACGAGAATCCAGAATGCCTGTAAGAAATCAAATACAAGCATTTAAATTTTGTAGCCAGACAAACCTGGAAATAACTCAAATTTTCATACCAATTGGTTTGTCCCAGTCATTAATAATTTAATGACAGTAAATAGAAATTTCCAAAGTATATGCTATCTGTTATGATTATTGGGCATTTTGTCGAAAGAGGCCATGCGATGTTTATTTTCATGTTTGAATACACTAGCGACACACATAATTAAATATATGTCTTAAAGACATATCATGTATGGGCTTGTTTGAGTAGTGAAACTGGTAAGTTAGTATTCAGGCATATAACATCGCCGATAATTTCAAAGAAATCGACCATACCACTCAATAGAAGACATTGTCAAAACAAAGCTCAATTGTAAATATTTACATCTGGATTCGGGACGCAACAATCGGCGACAAACAAACACAAATGATTTCGCCATCCAGAGTCAGTGCATTTAATTAATATATCAGAATGACGGTGTGTGTTGGCAATATGGACTATAATCTTAAAAAGAACAACTTTGAGTAAGAATATTCTCCATTTCCATTGGATCACCCTACGGGAGTGTTTCACATCACTTCAACTCTTTGTCAAGCCATATTGAGAATAAGTAGTTTTAAAAACATGCAGTTAAAATGTACAGGTAACAAATTTATTATCTTACACACGTTGAATCAACAAACAAATGCAGCATATTTATAAGTGTATAATACCTGTACATAAATGAGCTCCGGTCATAATGATCGTTGCTAGCAAAATGCTGGTTATTTGGGCTTTTCGGCCGTCTTATGTTTGCTTGGAGAAAACGTACAAAAGGTGGTTTTATGGGGGAAATTGGGTAGGGTATCTTTCAAGTTAACCCTTTCATGACTGACCATCGAACCACCATCTGTACGTTCTTTACCATCAAACTACCATTTGTACCAGAAAATAGTCAGCCCATGAGCCAGAATAGGACATTTTGATAGCCAGATATCGACTTTTGAAAAAGGAAGTTTAGCACATTTTTAATTTGTGTCAGCCTAGCAAATATTTAAGTAATTGTGTCTGATAAAAAGCATCGATGCTGCCGTCGCCCAAAAGCGGTGTATAATAAAGAGCATTATCAATTATGAATGTATTTCCTTGTTTTCAGATTTTGTGAAGTTTCGGAACGTGATTGCAAGTATATTTCTATTTTTATTTTCCTGGTAATCTTAACATTAACCCTTCCATGACTGGAGCTTCCTGAAATCTTGTGTAAACCCTGTGCATTCTCTTGTATATGCGAGTCGACCATAGGGAGCCTTCCATATATAAGAGAATGCATTGGCCTAACAATATTTGCCTTGATATTGTAAGCCAGTGCATTCTCTTCTATATGCGAGGCTCACTATGGAAGACTCGCATATATAAGAGAATGCACTGGCACAGAGTCTTTAACGCTGCACCAGCTCAGCTCCCATCATAAAAGGGTTAACAGAAGGAACGACCTCTCACCTCTGAATGGGCGTGTATCTTCTCCTCCCACTGGAAGTCAGGAGTTATCGTTAATTCCACCCTCAGCGTCGACCTCGTGATTGGCTGTAGATGGACCGACAGCTCTACCTTTGGGAACTGATGGACGTATTTGTGGATAGCTTTGCCCATTTTTGGCATTTTTATTAATTCACCCGTCTCGTGTTGATTCAGATCGTAAAGTCTCTCAAACGGAAAGTTTTTCTTTTCAATTTTCTTGATGACTTCGCTCTGTATTTTTGGGAATTGCCTCAATGGAGACATACACTGCCACCTATAAATAATAGTTAATTGGCTCAATGGAGACATATAATGCAACCTAAAAAATAATAACACAATAGAGACCTAAAATGTGCATATAGTGTCCTAAGTCCGACTTCGGAATACAGTGGCCTTTTGAGCTTCCTTTTTTGGGGTCGCTTCGGTGACCTTGTTATTGACGTTGGACTTTGAGTCGCAAGGCGCGCTCGCCGTCACGGGCCGGGTTCGAATCCCACCCAATCCCAAACAAATTTTCAGTGTCTCAAAAATTAAATTTGCTTCTAAAAATAGGCACCTGGTGTGTTGTATAGTCAAAGACATGTTAAAGAGCTACGCTCGGCATGTATCGGAGACGTAAATATAACATGCTACTGTGCCATATCTCCAATGGTTAAAAAATAATAGTTACACAGTGAAATATTACAAATCTTCCAGAATAATTTGTCATTATCACAATATTTTTCAGAACAAGTCTTTTAGTTTTAAAACAATTACCAGATTTCTACAATCATGATTAATTCTCAAATGTGCATTTCTTTTCACAGAGCCAAGCATGTGTAATGATATATTATTACATGATCCTACCCTTATTCCATTCTATAAACCCATTCTATAAATTGTGATATGAAAAGTTTGTTGCATAACAGGAAATAGTGCCAGGTGACCTTTGACTTCCGGTTTGTCTTCTGTTTACATTCCGTACACTATGTCTCAAAATGCTATGGCTTGCAATAGTTTTCCACAAACTCTAATGAATGAAGAGTTTGAAAAGTTATTTCATTAAATATACGCTATTAATACGCCAAAGAGTCTTTATTTATCTGGGACTAGTTCTTTACGTGGGCAAACAACGCATAGTTATGTGAACCGTCACCTCAGGCCTTATAGAAGCTGATGTTAGTTTCACGTCCCTTTTATTGATTTAAGTGTGTTTTATCGAGGTTTTGGATTATGTAATAAATAGAATACACAATGTTGGCATGTAAATTGAACTTTAGTCTCTGTCACTTCTCCTTATAACAGTCCCTTCTCCCTAATAAGTAATTCTCCCATTTTGAAACTTCGCTTTAGTGAAATATATCGCTGCGATGTCTGCAACTCATTCGATAAAAGATTCTCGATTAAGATGCAAGTAGTGTTCTGTCTATGTCTGAGAAAAGAAACATATTCTTTTTACTTGCATTTACATTGTATACTTTATCATTTTATGCAGAGCGAGACATAAAATCTATTGTTTAAGCTTTAAAATAAAATAACTGTGTTCTCAGGCAATCAGACCTCATTTGTGAGATGAGGGAGGGAGGCTATTTATTTTGTTCTCAAAATCTGGAAAACATCCTAAAATATTAACTTTCATTGTTCAAATCCAATATTTCTAATAAACAATGTTGAAAAAAATGTATGACGAGGCTTTTATAAAAACATTTTCAGTGACGAGAGAGGTGCCAGAGAACAAACAGCAGGCTAGCATCAACAAATTCACCCTCTGGGGACCTCCTTCTGCTTAGGCCTCAACCGCTATGGGAGACCTAGGATCATTAGACACCTCAATTATGCATTTTATCTTCTGCTAATTAGGGGATATAGAAACTTCCCAGAAGGGAAAAAGTAATTAAAACAAAGTTAATTTGAGATTATAGATACCTCTCAGAAGATGAGGCCTAAGCAGAATGAGGTCCCCAGAGGGTGAATTTGGTGATGCTAACCCGCTGTGGGGATAGCATCACTAAATTCACTTCTATGGACCTCATTCTGCAAAGGACAAACTATTTTCTGCCTTACTTACATTCTATTGTTAGCCATCTTACACAGCGCCAGACATTTATCGCTGAGCTGGGCCCAGCTACGATGTAAGACGATCTCGTAGATCGCTCTGAGCAGCCTGCCAGCAGACTGAGTGATGTACACCATGTCGGCCATTAGAGCGAACCCCTCGAGTTTCAGCTGGGAGATGTACGCCTGCAGCAACACGTTCACCTTTGCACTCGGTTCTTCAATGCTTTCTTTTATCGGGATCGGAACACGTTCCAACAACTTAAGTAACTCTAGCTTTTCCTCCTGTTGAGTAGAGCATATAAATACAAATTATCAATGGGGAGTGGGGTATAATATATAGAGGATCACCGACGAGTTATGTTGGGATAGAATATAGTTTTAAATGAGTTTGATAAATTTGATTCACAACGAGTCGTAGACGAGTTGTGAATCAATTTTATCAAACGAGTTGAACATCTTGTATGTCACATGAAAAAACTAGAGCTTTATGCCTTTTTAACAAATCAAAATCCTTAAAAGAAGCTGCATAATGCATAAATTTACAGCATTGGCTCAGATATACATAATATATATATAAGCGTATACAACAGAATTGTGCGCTCTGGCGACGGAAAATAGTCCCCCCAATCTGCCTCTTTGTTTTTGTGTCTATTCTCGTTAGTGCAACGAAGTTGGACTTTAACTTTAAAGCACTCATTTTACATTGTCTGGTGTTGGTGTCATGTGCATCTTTTCTAAATAGTATTAATCTGCCTGAATCAATGTCAAGACGCGTGGTCATTTAGTTGGTGCGATGCCATGGTATGATAAAGGTGATGACACCTACCTCTCCAACAGTGAACACCTACCTCTCTAACAGTGAATACCTACCTCTCTCACAGTGATATACTTATGATAAAGGCAATGACACTACCATTCTAAAAGTGAACACCTACCTCTCTCACAGTGATATACCTCTCTAAAAGTGAACACCTACCTCTCTCACAGTGATATACCTCTCTAAAAGTGAACACCTACCTCTCTCACAGTGATATACTTGAACTCTCCTGACAAAGAGAACACTCTGAACAACTCGATCTCGCTGAGTGTGGGTTTGAGAAGCTGATTGTAGGTCGACATCGTGTCATTCGTACAGTAGTAATGGCTAGCTATCCTTCCCAACTCAGTCACCTAAATCATGAAAGTTTAGAGGTTATAAATACATGTTCAACACTCTGCATCAATAGTTCAAGTGAAATCCAAAATAAATCATTTCCATATATATTCTAAGGCGACACAAATTAAAATAAATCATTTCCATATAAAATAATCTCTAAGGGGGGGGGGGGGGTGCCGGGGTACCCCTTTTGGTAACAGCTATGCTTAGTGTGTTTAGATATGGAATCGTAGACCAGGATCTTATGGTTGGATGAAAAAAGGGCCTTCACCAATAACAAGAAAGCTGAAGGTCCATAAACATGTTTTTGACTACCTGTTTCTTTATTGATTAATAAAAGGTAGTCATTAAGGCAAATCTGTCTTGTTATTAACCTGGAGGGATCAATATATATAAAAACAAACTTTTTCCCCCATGGTGTCCAATTTTCATAAGACCAAACGTTATATCAGTCATTATTTGAAGCGAATTACTGCGAATATGTGAGATTTGAATTCACCAGCATTGTATGGAATAATTGACAATCGGTATGTCAAGATTCCTCCTCCACCAAGAGATATTTTTCCGAGACCAAAGAAAATTAAAGACATATTATGGACTTGTTCGGATGCTTGAAACTGATAAGTTTTTCAGGCGTTATGCCAACCTGGGAAATGTAGCATTCTACTAACAATAACTACTTTGAGCAAAATTATTCTCCATATCTATTTGATCACCCTACCGGAATGTTTCACATCACTTTAAAGATGTGGTTGGGGTCACATGTCAGAAACAAATTTGAGTCGGTAGCAGACCTGTTAAATTTTTAATTAAAATGGCTATCCGGGAGGAATGTGGGAGGAATGCCCAAATATGATCATGAGTGGCATGTTAATAAATTGTTTTTATTTCATTTCATCTTTTTCATTCTATTATAATATCTAGTTCTATACTGCTAATGTGAGATACATGCATGTTATATAAAATAATACGTATTGAAGAGCTGAACATTAGTGGCCTTATTTGAGTGTGCAGGCTGTATGTAGTCAGCTGTGGCTTATAAGACATGCGCAGGCTGTATGTAGTCAGCTGTGGCTTATAAGACATGCGCAGGCTGTATGTAGTCAGCTGTGGCTTATAAGACATGCGCAGGCTGTATGTAGTCAGCTGTGGCTTATAAGACATGCGCAGGCTGTATGTAGTCAGCTGTGGCTTATAAGACATGCGCAGTAGGAATCACTGAACTAAATGGTTTCCCATAGGCGACAGTGTTAACGTTTCCGCTAAATTCACAGAATTGAAGCCTGCAGGCCATACCAGTGATGTTTACCCAGCTAGATTGACACCAGTTGATCACGAAAATGCAAGAAAAATCATAGGTCATGTGTTTACTTTTAAAAATAAATCCCGAAGTGTACGACGGGGCTATCCCACAGCCAAATTTGATCTGGAAAAATCCAGAACTACAGCAGCTAGTTAAATAAATTTCTCGCTCACAAAAATCCATTCCCCCATTCATTCACCAGTTTAAATTATTTAGATATTATGTACAAATCAAATAAACGCGATGTCATCCTTTAACAACGTGTCGCATGTATCAGGTGAAGGTCATTCTTCAGTTACCTTCACCTTTAGGGTTCCACGGTGTACTCGCTCCCCGACTCTAGAACACATTTAGCTCCCTGATTCCAGTAGAAAGCTACAGCAGCCAGGGAAAAAACACATCCTCTATAAATATAGAGTTTTCCCCCTTCTATTGTTTACATTGCCTTGTCAATAATTGTTTTCACTTCTGTGGTCACATGTGAAGTGTCTTTGTTTATACAGCATTTTCACACATCATGACACAATCATGGCTTTGGGAGAGTGAAAATCAATTAATGCTGTCATCCTGCAATCAAAGTGTATCTGAACCTGTCCATTTACCAACGAAAATCGGATGTATTGATTGAGGCCACATGCGGGAGAAATTGGTGCTTATCCGTATTTTGGGGTTTTTCGCTATAGCAATCCGAGAGTCTCATAGACAATCCGTGAAACTTAACAGCTCTGGTTGGTATGTTGGCTTAAACTTCTATATTTATTTAAATAATTTGTTATTCAGATATTTTTATGGCTTTCTTTTCTGCCTTGAAATTTGATGACATCTTTGGGCTGAGAAAAGTTTTCAATTTACAAGTTTAATATGACAATGGAAATGTCACCGCCAACCAAAAAAACATATTGTTTAACCATAAACTATCACTTCTAGGAATACTATCAACGCAACCAACCAAAAAAACATATTGTTTAACCATAAACTATCACTTCTAGGAATACTATCAACGCAACCAACCAAAAAAACATATTGTTTAACCATAAACTATCACTTCTAGGAATACTATCAACGCAACCAACCAAAAAAACATATTGTTTAACCATAAACTATCACTTCTAGGAATACTATCAACGCAACCAACCAAAAAAACATATTGTTTAACCATAAACTATCACTTCTAGGAATACTATCAACGCAACCAACCAAAAAAACATTGTTTAACCATAAACTATCACTTCTAGGAATACTATCAACGCAACCAACCAAAAAAACATTGTTTAACCATAAACTATCACTTCTAGGAATACTATCAAACAGTTGGTTGTTACTTAATTAACCATTAATGTTACGCGGGGGCCTCCGTGGCTCAATCGGTTAGGGGTACCACTCCAAGCCGATTCGCCCTCCAGCACTGGCGATAAGGGTTCAAATCCACATGTTTCCATCGTGGACTTTGTAACTCGAAATCGTTATCTGGTGGAGTTGCCAGTTACTCGCCGATGGCCGGTGGTTTGGGGCACATGGTTGACGAGTTTATCAGCCATTGAAATCACTGTTAGATTAGTCGCAAGTGTGCGGATTTCCTCCACCACTAAAACTGGCAATGTCATGATATGGCCTTAGTGGCTTAAGCGACAATAACCCCCAATCAATCAATCAATCAACCATTAATGTTACACGTGGATAAACATGAGCGATGTCGGTGAATCTTCCATAAACCATAGGTACACAAATTATTATCTGGACAACAACCTCACATGTGAGAGGAAAGATGTAAAACTGATTTCAATTGACTGAACAATAAAAATTATTTTCGGCAAATTTCTCTGCAAGCACAACAGGTGTTTGTTCCCATGGTATAATCGGAAAGAACTTATCTAATTTGATGAAATATATTGTTTTGTTTCACGGGCTATTTTTTTTTCAAAACGATGAGGGAGGGAGGGTTTTATTTTTATTTTTTATTTTCCACAAGCCATATACCTCATACTGGAAAACTAACAAACAGGCTAGCTATTGACTGTTGGGGGTAATTAAGAAAGGTTTTATGAATTGCTGGCTTTGTCAAATTGTGCAGCACAGATGCAGTTTGTTCCACAGCAAATTATTTCTTCCTATTTAATACATTTTCTGTGCAAAAGTGCATCTTATGTATGGGTTCAATTCAGACGGGAGAGGACTTTCTGCATGCTGATCAGTGTCAATTTTGCCATTGAAAATTCCCCTTATAATGTCACAAAGTGTGGCTTCTTGGTCCACCTGTATGCATGACCACTGCCTCAGTGTTTGATTCTTGTGAACAATTGAAATTGATATAAGCCTTTTATAGGAACAATTTGAGTAAATACATCTTTAAATTTTTGCATTCGGTTTCGAATTCAGTTTCGTTTTCATTTCCGGTGGTGGTGATGACAACAACAAAAAATCACTTTGAGAATCGGAACCGGAACATTTATTGTAAACTTAAAGTCATTTGATGTTTTCAATACCAAATTTGCAAATATAGAATTATTTTAGAGTTCCAAACAGGTAGAGCGTGAATTAGGTTAGTATTCTGGTACATGGCCCAGCTCAAATGTATGAAATTGAGTGCTATGTCGCTTTTTGTCATGTACCATTTCATCCAGAAAATTGATTCCAACTTTTTAAACATCCAATCGATCGATGAATACTTTTTTGGATATAAATAAACTCTCCTTTTCTGGCAATTTCCCCGGATTTGTTTATGGAATACTTATACTCTGAATCCAGTTGTATGACACCTTTACATAGGTAATAAACAAGACAGAATATTAAAGCTTACTTGATGTAAAATCGCGAGTTGTATTTGCTGTTACCTATTTTCGTGGTGACCACGTGGAATTAGGTCTATTTTATATTTTCTAGGGTCAAAATACCAATAAAAAGCACCGACGCGGGGGTTAAAAGTCGACGCGCCGATGCCCGTGAAACAAAACTCTTTTTTTTGGCCTTAGGCCTACACTGCTAGCTATGGCAGAGCTAGTAACACATTGAAGTTTTCCAGTGGAAGTTGGAGATGTTCACCCATTGGGACACTTCAATTATGCATTTTATCTGCTGCAAATTAGGGGATATATAAACTTCCCAGAAGAGAAAATTTAACTAAAAACAAAGTTAATTTGAAACTATAGATACTTCCCAGAAGATGAGGCCAAAGCAGAATGAGGTCCCCAGAGGGTGAATTTGGTGATGATAGCCTGCTGTATGAGATAGGGTTAAGTCCCTTTAATAAATCAGCTTCACTAATCTGACTTTCGTTCATGAAAACAAACTTGAAAGTGTCCTGATTTCCTCTCGTATCGGACGAGATTATTCTTGTCAAGCATGCAAGCTGCAGTGTGGACTAGATCTTTTCTTCGCTGGATCAGAGATGGGTCGTCTCTGAGCTGGTCATGTGACACACCATATAAGGAAGGCTGCCCAAGCATTCTGATGTACAGATATGTATACCCTGAAGGAAGCAACATTCATAATATCAAACAGTGTGCATGTACATCCATCATAAATGTATATGTATAAGTATTACTAATGATAAAATCGACTAGAAGTCCTTCTTGTTCATCCCCAGTGGTTGGAGGGTTCGTAGAATGAAAATCCACTCGATCTCAGTCTTTTCTGGTTGGGGTTTCTTGAGTGGAGTCGGGGTCGGATTTAAGGACGTGAATTACACGGTATTTTGAGTGTTTGGGGGTCGTGCCCTTCCTGAGAAAAATGGAGGGCGAGAGGTGTTGGGCGTCCCAACCTGATGTCCCCAAGGTGTTCGAGTAACCGTACGCGAAATTCCCTTTTCGTTTCCCCGACATATTGCTTAGAGCATTGGGAACAAGTGATCAAATAGGCGCAGTTGTGTATAGAGCAGTTGTATCTAAAAGGGCCTCTGAATCGCTTTCGCGTGACGCTGCTTTTGAACCAGATTCCTTTGTCAGAACCTTCGCAAATTTCACAATTGTTATAGTCGCAGTCAGTGAAGGGGTTTGGGATATGTTTAGCAGTGGTCCCGGCATTCGGTTGTAGCTTAGCCTTCACTAAGGAGTCAGCGAGGTTTTTGTTACGTCTGCGTGCCATGATTGGTGACTTTGGAAAAATGGTGCGATATCTGGCTGATGTTAATAACAGAGGCCAGTGATCTTTGGTGTGGCCGATTATACGATAAGATTCCGGATGGTGTGAAAGTACGAATGGTAATGCATCATGGTCTGTATGTTTCTTTTTACGATTTAAGAGATAGGTTCTGTTTTGCTCTGCCGCAAAACAGAATGTTGGGTGTGACCTTTACTGCAGGTTATCTGAGTTTTAAAGGTTTCCTCTGGAGTTTATTTTCTCGATTATTTTGCCTATAATGTATTACCCCTTCCATAACTGGAGCTTCCTGAAACTTTGCGAAAACCCTGTGCCAAGGCATTCTCGTATATATATGCGAGTCTCCCATAGGGAGCCTCGTATATATATACAAGAATACATTGGTCTAACAATATTTACCTTGACATTGTAAGCCAGTCCATTATATTATATACGTGAGACTCCCTACTTGCACGGGATCTAGTGTTATTGAATCCAGTATACAATACGGGGGAGGAGACAATGGTCCATGAACAGGAATGAGGTGGTGAGAAAGGGTAAAAGCTTACCTAACCAGTCAACAGCATCTTTGACGGTCTGAACGTTGCCGAGTACGACCTCGGCGTTGAGGTTATCAGCAAGTTTGGCGATGAACTGACTCTCGATTGGCAGCTGTTGGTTCATTAGAGAGAGGTAATATTGTAGTTCACTGTGATTGGTTAATAAGATGCCCTCGCCTTTAGTGTCATACTGCGGACGTCCAGCTCGGCCCAACATCTGGAATGAAAGACCAAGAATCAGAGATATGTGGTCAAGTGCTGGTGGTATTGATATTTTATTTCATAGAATAACAGCAATCAGCTCATATCATAGAATAACAGCAATCAGCTCATATCATAGAATAACAGCAATCAGCTCATATCATAGAATAACAGCAATCAGCTCATATCCAAACGCTGTCCTCATTACAAGAATGTAGCAATGAACTAAGATTGTCAAAAATTCCAACCATATCAATGGTCCCATTTCAGGGAACTATATGTAACTGTTAAACAAATGTAAATATATATTACTTTATTCGGGACGTGTTATTGGGCACAAAAATCCTGACAATGACTGTGCCACTGTGTGTACAGTAATGCCCTAATTAATCGACTCCATAACCACAGCAGAATTATGGGTAACTTTTCAGGATTTAGTTGGAAATATGGCTTGTTACCATTCATCGGAAAGCTCTTGGGGAGAGCTTTCCATTGAATGGCAAAAAGCCATATTTCCGACTATATCTTGAAAAGTTACCCATAATTCTTCTGTGGTTATGGAGTCGATTAATTAGGGCATTACTGTAGTTCATTTATAACAATGACGTTGTTTCTGACTATTTGGATCTTGACATGATTATTTGTTATTCCGTTCAGAACACATCAGCAGAGTGTTTCACATGACTTTAAGGACCCTGTTCGGTCTGTAGCACTGAGCCTGTGTATAGGCTGACGGCCAGACGAACACGAAGCCACACATAATTTAAATGTCCTGTGTCATTGATATTTTCGAAATTTTTAAGGAAAAATCTTGTGAGTTATGAACAATTGTATTATAAATTGTTTTATATTGTAACAGTTATAATAAATAAACAGTTTCATTTCAGATCAATTTCATTGGTTTGCTTAACACTTCCATGACTGGAGCTTCCTGAAATTTTTTGAAAACCCAATGCATACGCATTCTCTTATATATGCGAGTTACCATAGGTAGCATCACATATATTAGCTTCACATATATAAGAGTACGCATTGGCCTAAAAATATTTACCTTGATCTTGTAAGCCAGTGCATTCTCTTATATATGTAAGGCTCGTATATATAAGACAATGCACTGGCACAGGATCTTTAATGCTGCACCAGTGCAGTTCAGATGTCATGACATGTTTCATGATGTCAAAACGTCATTTGACTTTGCAGATCAGAATAAAGAAAAAGATGCACATGTCTGTCATGTTGTCTACAGACAACTGATTTCGCTTCACTAGACTAGACCTATATATGTCTCCAGACAACTGATTTTGCCTCACTAGACTAGACCTATATATGCACACATGCTTCAGTTACTATAACAAGTAACATTCATAAAGGGTCTGCATGTACGGTGTCCTTACGAACCCTCCTTTCTACTCATTGATCGGATGGAACTTAGGTCTAAAGTTTGCATACTTTCAGCAACATAACATTCATTATTAAATAATATTATATTATAGGCCTATATGATCTATAAAAATACACAAAAATAAACTAATTGAGGGCCATAACTGGACAAAATGGGCTGGTTTAGAAGTCAATTCTTACAATAAAATAGGCCTGAAGCCTATAATTCTTATAAACCAACATGTGACATCTAGTGCACTAAGATCCGCCCATTTCTTACCTGCATGACGTCCAAAGCGCTAAGCTCCACCCATCTGCCTTTCTCTGGATTATAAACCTGCGTTCCTTTAATGATAACGGTGTGGGCGGGTAAGTTCACACCCCAGGCCAGGGTGGACGTGGAAACAAGAACCTGAATGTGACGATCGTGGAACAAATCCTCAACCAAAGCTCGGTCGACTCTGAAAATAAAAGTGTCAATGACACTGTAGCTCAACTTGGAGAGGGGACAATGATATACGTAACAGTCAATGGAGCGATAAGAAATGTGAAAAGTTTAAATCTTTAAGCAATATTAGAAGTCAACCCGGAGATCCACATGAAGTTTGGAATTAATCCAGGGTCCAACTTAGAGGGCGAATGAGGTTCCCAGAGTTTGAATATGGTAATGCTAGCCTGCCGTGCATCACAAAATTCACCCTCTGAGGACCTCATTCTGCAAATGACAGACACACTATTTTCAGTCTTGTGTACAGTCAGAAATAAATAATTGATCTGTCGAATTTAACCTTAGAAACAGATTGTAGTAATCCGCTTTTTGTCATATATATTCAGTTTTTTAGTGGTCAAATTCTAATATACACGTTGATGCACCTTTTATTTAATACTTGATCAAAGTTATCATCCAGAAAACAAATCTAAATGCTCACCACACACAGATCAATGAATGAACAGAGATTAACATGTTTGCTCTACTTATTTTTTGGTAAGAAATTATGTATAATAACAATGCAGCTATAATATGTTACTAACTTTGTCATTCCTGCATGATGAATGGCAAAACCATATGGAAGTAAGTCCTTCAGTTCAAGATTCTGTCAAGTAAGTCGGGATTTTTTTACCCTGTGCCAATGCATTCTCTTACCATAGGTCGCCTCGCATATATAAGAGAATGCATTGGCCTAACAATTTTTTATCATTTTTTTTAAATAAATGTTTCTTACAATTTTTAGGACATAAAATAAAAAACATCCATTACCCTGCAGGGAGCCCCACACATATATAGAAGCATATAGAAGAGTGTCGTCTGCTCATGTTTGTCTGGGGCTCTGTATGGGTGAAATTATAAAATTGTTAAAGAATACAAGAACAAATTATTAAAATTGTAAAAAATTGTTAGGCCAATGCATTCTCTTATATATGTGAGGCAACCTATGGTTGACTCGCATATATAAGAGAATGCATTGGCACAGGGAAATTATGTATAATAACAATGTAGCTATAATATGCTACTCACTTCGTCATTCCAGCATGATGAATGGCAAAACCATATGGAAGTAAGTCCTTCAGTTCAAGATTCTGTCAAGAGAAAACAAATAACTAGGAATGAAGAAAACAGTTTCACTCTGAACCCTTTCATTACGAGAGCTGCGCTGGTGCAGCATTAAAGATCATGTGCCAGTGCATTCTGTTATAAAGAGAATGCATGGCCAACAATGTCAATTTAAACATTGTTAGGCCATTGTATTCTCTCATATATGTGATGCTCCTTATGGGAGACTCGCATATATAAAAGAATGCATTGGCGTGAAATTTTCCAAGGGTTCAAAACTCAATCATCCAATTATTGACAATTATGATTTTAGAGATGTTTCTGTAGAAGATTTAACAGCTTTTAAAATGCACTTGCAGAAAGATTCAATAGATTTCTTTGAAAAATTACATGTTTTGTTCAATTTTTGTTCAAAATGGGCAGGCAGACAGGTGTTTATATTTTGTTTTTACCTGCAAAATTACCCAGAAGGCAAGTTTTTATGTGTTTACTCAAATTATAAAAAACATTGTTTGGTGTGAACAACAACCTTTATCATGATTAACTGTTAGTATAATTTAAATGTCTGTTGTACAAACCGAGTATATACAATTTAAACAAACCAAACAGAAAACTTTTTATCAGAAATAACAAAGGGAAATAACAATTATGAGTTGAAATGTGTGTAGCTAAATTTATGGCCAGCAGTAGACAGATTGTGGACATTGTATAGCGAAGCCAAGCAGCAGGATGATTTATAATTTTTATTTTTATGGGGCCATAAAAAAACCCCAGCTGGCCATAGTTTTTATGAGAAACAGAAAAAAAAATTTGTTTGGCCTTACCCTCCAGAATATATTGAACTGCTGTATTTGATCTACTATTTATTTAATTTTAGACACATACTTTCACATACACATTCACATAGTACAGGGTAGAATAATAGTACACAGCCCTGGGAATTAAGGAAAATTTTCCTAGGCAATATTTTTGCCTATGTGAAAGAAATCGGCCTAGGCAAAAACAGATTTTACCTAGGCGATTTTGCAACAATATTGCCATCTCAAATCAATATGATTCAATAATAACCTGAAATGCTTAGTTATTTTGGAAAACATTTCCAGGCCACTACTCATCATATATATAAATTCCACAAATTATCTCCAAAACTAGTGCCCTTATGGGTAGCTAGTTAATGGCCCGGTGCCATGGAAACAATTTTAGGACAATATATGTAAAGAGCGATTAAAGGAAGTCATTTTGGCTAAAGAGGTTCTATTTCTGATAGACACAAATAAATTTTAGTAACCCAATGAACTTGTTTTACCTAGGCAATATAATTGCCTAGGCAAACTGATTTTGCCTCTGCTTTTACCTAGGCATTGCCTATTGCCTAGGCTAATTCCCAGGGCTGAGTACATGATGGAAATTTCCAAGAATTTTAATAATGGTACAGGGCAATGATACCTTGACTTGCTCAGCCTCTGTTCTGAGAATCTCAGTGGATGCAGAACCTTCCCGTAGGAAGTTACCCAGCATATCCTTGTCCAGGCACATATCACGGATCGCTCGCGCTGATTTTCCTGTCTCTTTTCTCGAGTGAACGAAAATCAAGACCTGTCAAAATGATAACGAATGTTAGAACAAATGATCTATTAATGTAAAATAATGAAAATAATAATAATAAATAATCATTCCATTTATTTAGTGCATTAACCCTTTACCCAACAAAACCGGCCAAATAAAGCTTCAACAGCCTAAAATATCTTCGGTCTGTCTCATTAGAACCATACAAATATGGATATCATTGGAACCGGCTCCTTGACCACATTGTGATAGTTACAGTTATGCCCTGTGCCAATGCATTCTCTTATATATGCGAGTCGACCATAGGTCGCCTCGCATATATAAGAGAATGCATTGGCCTAAAAAAAATCTTTTTTTAACACTTTTTCTTACATTCTTTAACAATTTTATAATTTTTAATGTGTTAAGCCAATGCATTCTCTTATATATGCGACGCAACCTATGGTCGACTCGCATATATAAGAGAATGCATTGGCACAGGGCCCTTCTGTTGGGTAAAGGGTTAATTCATACAGTGAATTATTATCAAGCCTCAGTTTAATGTTTCTGTCATTTGCAGAATGAGGTCACCAGAGGGTGAATCTATGGCCTCATCTGCTATGGGAGACATAGACTCAGACTAAAGTTCCCAAATGGTGAACATTGTGATGTACACCCATTTGGAACCTCAAATATGCAGTGTGTCATCTGCTAATTTGGGGATATAAATAAACTAAACTAAAAAAGAAATATAATCTATGTGAAGAAGTTTTTATAGAAATTTTATAACAAAGAAACTTTCCAGAGAAGATGAGACATAAGAATGAGGTCCCCAGAGGGTGAATTTAGTGACCGTACCCCACACAGCGAGCTAGCATCCCCAAATTCACACCTCTCGTAGTTTGTATCCTTACCTGATTTTTGCCAGCATGTTCCATGACTTTTTCGAACACGATATCATTCATAATCTGAAATCGTTTGACAGCTTTCTTCTCCGTGATACCAATAAACTGCTGCTCGAGAGGCACCGGTCTGAAGCTGTTATCAAAGAAGAAGAGACCCTCGGCAGGATCGACCCGCAGGAACGTAGCGACGTCATCGTAGTTTGGTAGCGTGGCACTGAGCCCCACTAATCTCACATCCTCCTGTGTTGTCTCAATATTTCTGATTGACCTAAATTTCAGAATAATGTTGTCAGAAAGGCAGCGGTTACTGGCACTTAAATTTAAGGGGCAGCTTAGTCCAAGTCTTCTCGTACTAAAACCAGCTAAGATATTGGGATGGAGATGCTGGTGTTTAGTCCGAGATCGCGCGCATAGCCTTGTTATGACACGAGTTAAGCGTTAATGACCCGCTCAAATAAAACCACAATTATATGAAATAAAATATCACAATTGCGACAATAAACGGATATTTTCCATAGAAGACATGCTATTTGATCTGAAACCCACATCAGTTGTGAATTGAAAGCGGTAATTTAATGCGAAAAGAGACATTTACCGCAATGTTTACAAATTTTTAAAAGTATGCGAACTCAGTTGACCTCGCGAACTGTGTTCGGCATTTTCCGTTGAAAATATTCCGTAGATTTTCGACTAACAACGCAAATTACGATGAATTCTCCATTGTAATCGTAATTATGTGTGTCAATAAATAAAAAATAAATAGATTAATTAAACATTGGAGATATAAATGTAATACATTAAATAAATTACGGGAATTACAACCCTCTCAAAGTTTAAAACAGTGTAAACACAACGAGCATTAGAATAAATAATATGCCTTATATGGTGCTACATTTCACCACATTTGGTGGACTTCCGCGAAATTAAGATATGTACTAAGCGAACAGAGCAATATACTGCTCTTGTTAAGCACACAAAAAATCAAACAAAATTTGTATAAATTTTGAACCTTAAGTTTGAAAAGTCCCACTAAAACGGAAGAACTATATTTCGAAACTGTGTGATTCGGTTGTCCGATTATTTTATCAACACAAAAGTCAAAATGCACATGGATGAAACTCACACGCATGGCAAGTCAGACACAAGAGTTCTAATTTGCTCCAATTTTGACAAGTTGCTTGCGAAAATTGTCAACAAAACTACCGTTCTGGTCCTCCATTACGTCATTAAGTTTTTAGTGCGGGAATTGTTCTCAAAGCACATAGGAAACTGGACTTTGGGGCGATCGGTTTTCGCCATTTTGTTCGGAAAACCCCGCGCTATATAAAGAAACGGAAACTAGAATACCCAGAACAAACAGCGGATTATGCCAAAGTTATTCGGACCACTTCGGCTTTCGGTTAAAGCGTAAACAAACAGAGAAAAAAAGCGATGTTTGTGGCAATCAACCTGAATATTCTATGTGTAATTTAACATTAAAGTTAGATTATTATACACCATTATGACCATAAGATGTCACCCTTTCCGATGTATATAGCATCACATATTGATTTGCTAGGTAAATCAAGTAAAATACACCACAAATTCCCGCCACAGATCCTGGGCGTAAGTCGTGTTATAAGAAGCCTATGCAGGCGGGCTTGGACTAAACACCAGCATCTCCATCCCAATATCTTAGCTGGTACGAGAAGACTTGGACTAGGGGCAGCTATGCTCACAGATTGACAAAATCAGTTATATACTATGTCCTGTGTTTACGATAATTACATTCAAGCACTAAAACCTATATCATGATTCACATTGTCTGTATTAATTCAATGAGCCATAAAATTTGTATGCCTCCACCAGCCTAGAGGTTTCAAATTGGGAGAAGTCACTTCTCCACACTTGAATATTAGGGAGAAATTGGCTGTTATCAGGGAGAAGTCATAATGGCTGGAGTTCAATGTACACCCCAATATCACCACTCTATAACCAGTTCAATGTACACCCCAATATCACCACTCTATAACCAGTTCAATGTACACCCCAATATCACCACTCTATAATCCGTTCAATGTACACCCCAATATCACCATGTACACCCCAATATCACCACTCTATAATCCATTCAATGTACACCCCAATATCACCACTCTATAATCCGTTCAATGTACACCCCAATTTCACCACGCAATAATCCGTTCAATGTACACCCCAATGTCACCACTCTATAACCAGGTCAATGTACACCCCAATATCACCACTCTACAATCCGTTCAATGTATACCCCAATATCACCACTCTATAATCAGGTCAATGTACACCCCAATATCACCACTCTATAATCCGTTCAATGTACACCCCAATATCACCACTCTATAATCCGTTCAATGTACACCCTAATATCACCACTCTATAATCCGTTCAATGTAAACCCCAATATCACCACTCTATAATCCGTTCAATGTACACCCCAATATCACCACTCTATAACCCGTTCAATGTACACCCCAATATCACCACTCTATAATCCGTTCAATGTACACCCCAATATCACCACTCTATAATCCGTTCAATGTACACCCCAATATCACCACTCTATAATCCGTTCAATGTACACCCCAATATCACCACTCTATAATCCATTCAATGTACACCCCAATATCACCACTCTATAATCCGTTCAATGTACACCCCAATATCACCACTCTATAATCCATTCAAGGTACACCCCAATATCACCACTCTATAATCCGTTCAACGTACACCCCAGTATCACCACTCTATAATCCGTTCAATGTACACCCCAATATCACCACTCTAAAATCCGTTCAATGTACACCCCAATATCACCACTATATAATCCGTTCAATGTACACCCCAATATCACCACTCTATAATCCGTTCAATGTACACCCCAATATCACCACTCTATAATCCGTTCAATGTACACCCCAATATCACCACTCTATAATCCGTTCAATGTACACCCCAATATCACCACTCTATAATCCGTTCAATGTACACCCCAATATCACCACTCTATGATCCGTTCAATGTACACCCCAATATCACCACTCTATAATCCGTTCAATGTACACCCCAATATCACCACTCTATGATCCGTTCAATGTACACCCCAATATCACCACTCTATAATCCATTCAATGTACACCCCAATATCACCACTCTATAATCCGTTCAATGTACACCCCAATATCACCACTCTATGATCCGTTCAATGTACACCCCAATATCACCACTCTATAATCCGTTCAATGTACACCCCAATATCACCACTCTATAATCCGTTCAATGTACACCCCAATATCACCACTCTATAATCCGTTCAATGTACACGCCAATATCACCACTCTATAATCCGTTCAATGTACACCCCAATATCACCACTCTATAATCCGTTCAATGTACACCCCAATATAACCACTCTATAATCCGTTCAATGTACACCCCAATATCACCACTCTATAATCCGTTCAATGTACACCCCAATATCACCACTCTATAATCCGTTCAATGTACACCCCAATATCACCACTCTATAATCTGTTCAATGTACACCCCAATATCACCACTCTATAATCCGTTCAATGTACACCCCAATATCACCACTCTATAATCCGTTCAATGTACACCCCAATATCACCACTCTATAATCCGTTCAATGTACACCCCAATATCACCACTCTATAATCCGTTCAACGTACACCCCAATATCACCACTCTATAATCCGTTCAATGTATACCCCAATATCACCACTCTATAATCCGTTCAATGTACACCCCAATATCACCACTCTATAATCCGTTCAATGTACACCCCAATATCACCACTCTATAATCCGTTCAATGTACACCCCAATATCACCACTCTATAATCCGTTCAACGTACACCCCAATATCACCACTCTATAATCCGTTCAATGTACACCCCAATATCACCACTCTATAATCCGTTCAATGTACACCCCAATATCACCACTCTATAATCCGTTCAATGTACACCCCAATATCACCACTCTATAATCCGTTCAATGTACACCCCAATATCACCCTTATATAATCCGTTCAATGTACACCCCAATATCACCACTCTATAATCCGTTCAACGTACACCCCTATATCACCACTCTATAATCCGTTCAACGTACACCCCAATATCACCACTCTATAATCCGTTCAATGTACACCCCCAATATCACCACTCTATAATCCGTTCAATGTACACCCCAATATCACCACTCTATAATCCATTCAATGTACACCCCAATATCACCACTCTATAATCCGTTCAATGTACACCCCAATATCACCACTCTATAATCCGTTCAATGTACACCCCAATATCACCACTCTATAATCCGTTCAATTTACACCCCAATATCACCACTCTATAATCCGTTCAATGTATACCCCAATATCACCCTTCTATAATCCGTTCAATGTACACCCCAATATCAACACTCTATAATCCGTTCAATGTACACCCCAATATCACCACTCTATGATCCGTTCAATGTACACCCCAATATCACCACTCTATAATCCGTTCAATGTACACCCCAATATCACCACTCTATAATCCGTTCAATGTACACCCCAATATCACCACTCTATAATCCGTTCAATGTACACCCCAATATCACCACTCTATAATCCGTTCAATGTACACCCCAATATCACCACTCTATAATCTGTTCAATGTACACCCCAATATCACCACTCTATAATCCGTTCAATGTACACCCCAATATCACCACTCTATAATCCGTTCAATGTACACCCCAATATCACCACTCTATAATCCGTTCAATGTACACCCCAATATCACCACTATATAATCCGTTCAACGTACACCCCAATATCACCACTCTATAATCCGTTCAATGTATACCCCAATATCACCACTCTATAATCCGTTCAATGTACACCCCAATATCACCACTCTATAATCCGTTCAATGTACACCCCAATATCACCACTCTATAATCCGTTCAATGTACACCCCAATATCACCACTCTATAATCCGTTCAACGTACACCCCAATATCACCACTCTATAATCCGTTCAATGTACACCCCAATATCACCACTCTATAATCCGTTCAACGTACACCCCAATATCACCACTCTATAATCCGTTCAATGTACACCCCAATATCACCACTCTATAATCCGTTCAATGTACACCCCAATATCACCACTCTATAATCCGTTCAATGTACACCCCAATATCACCACTCTATAATCCGTTCAATGTACACCCCAATATCACCCTTATATAATCCGTTCAATGTACACCCCAATATCACCACTCTATAATCCGTTCAACGTACACCCCTATATCACCACTCTATAATCCGTTCAACGTACACCCCAATATCACCACTCTATAATCCGTTCAATGTACACCCCCAATATCACCACTCTATAATCCGTTCAATGTACACCCCAATATCACCACTCTATAATCCATTCAATGTACACCCCAATATCACCACTCTATAATCCGTTCAATGTACACCCCAATATCACCACTCTATAATCCGTTCAATGTACACCCCAATATCACCACTCTATAATCCGTTCAATTTACACCCCAATATCACCACTCTATAATCCGTTCAATGTATACCCCAATATCACCCTTCTATAATCCGTTCAATGTACACCCCAATATCAACACTCTATAATCCGTTCAATGTACACCCCAATATCACCACTCTATGATCCGTTCAATGTACACCCCAATATCACCACTCTATAATCCGTTCAATGTACACCCCAATATCACCACTCTATAATCCGTTCAATGTACACCCCAATATCACCACTCTATAATCCGTTCAATGTACACCCCAATATCTCCACTCTATAATCCGTTCAATGTACACCCCAATATCACCACTCTATAATCCGTTTAATGTACACCCCAATATCACCACTCTATAATCCGTTCAATGTACACCCCAATATCACCACTCTATAATCCGTTCACCCATTCAATGTACACCCCAATATCACCACTCTATAATCCGTTCAATGTACACCCCAATATCACCACTCTATAATCCGTTCAATGTACACCCCAATATCACCACTCTATAATCCGTTCAATGTACACTCCAATATCACCACTCTATAATCCGTTCAATGTACACCCCAATATCACCACTCCATAATCCGTTCAATGTACACCCCAATATCACCACTCTATAACCCGTTCAATGTACACCCCAATATCACCACTCTATAATCCGTTCAATGTACACCCCAATATCACCACTCTATAATCCGTTCAATGTACACCCCAATATCACCACTCTATAACCCGTTCAATGTACACCCCAATATCACCGCTCTATAATCCGTTCAATGTACACCCCGATATCACCACTCTAAAATCCGTTCAATGTACACCCCAATATCACCACTCTATAATCCGTTCAATGTACACCCCGATATCACCACTCTATAATCCGTTCAATGTACACCCCGATATCACCACTCTAAAATCCGTTCAATGTACACCCCAATATCACCACTCTATAATCCACAAAGTACTATGCAACACAATAGCCCATTTATAAAAACCTTATGAGTAAATACACCATTATATTTAGAAAATGGAGCTAAAGTATGCAGTAGGGAAATATGCATACTGATATATGAAAGAATTACTTATACATGGGACAAAATTAGGGAGAAGACTGGGAGAAGTGACACAATTTAGGGAGAAGATGTCTCCCAAGTCACCCTCTAGGCTAGTCCCTGTCTCCCAAGTCACCCTCTAGGCTAGTCCCTGTCTCCCAAGTCACCCTCTAGGCTAGTCCCTGGGCTCAACCTTAAAAATGTTTTTAAATTATTCCAAGTCTCTTGTAACAGTTTGCAAATTTTGAAAGGTTGGAAAATTGCTAACAGAGCAACAAATGTACTTAAAATAAATAAGAATTGACAGTATCTGATATGTTTGTATTATTCCATCTGTCAATTACAGAGATATGTTAAGAGTTCATGTACGTTGCAATTAATGCTCAATACGTTCGTAAATGTTGGTCCAATGTGGGCCATAATATGTTATTTGGGGAAGAGAAACGAGTTGTAATAAGGGATAATAATGCAGACGAGACTTACTTGGCGAGACTTACATGGCGAGACTTATATGGCGAGACTTACTTGGCGAGACTTACTTGGCGAGACTTACTTGGCGAGACTTACTTGGTGAGACTTATATGGCGAGACTTACTTGGCGAGACTTACTTGGCGAGAATTAATGAAATTTCACACCATTTCCAATGTTCATGTTTACAAACAATATTAAGTGACAGCAACTCAAAGAATATAATAATAATAATAATAATAATAATAATAATAATGGTGCTTATACAGTGCATATCCCCAATACCGGATGGGCCCTAAGCGTTTCACATTATTACCCCAGCTGTCCAGTAATGCCGAAGAGTCTTATGCCTGCTGCTATTTTATAAGCGCTTCACTAGAGCAGCTTACACTTACCCAACAACTAGGACTAGGTCCCTATTTCTCATCTAAGTACGACGAAGCGAGCACAGTACAAGTGTCCCTTGCCCAAGGGTCACAACCTGGTGCAAAATTTTAAACATCGTGTGGCTGGCTGATATTCCAAGCTCACGTTGACAGAGAATTAACCCTTTACCCAACAGAATGGCCCTGTGCCAATGCATTCTCTTATATATGCGAGTCGACCATAGGTCGCCTCGCATATATAAGAGAATGCATTGGCTTAACACATTAAAAATTATAAAATTGTTAAAGAATGTAAGAAAAAATGGTAAAAAGTGTTAAAAAAAGATTTTTTTTAGGCCAATGCATTCTCTTATATATGCGAGGCGACCTATGGTCGACTCGCATATATAAGAGAATGCATTGGCACAGGGCATAACTGTAACCATCACAATGTGGTTAATGAGCCGGTTCCAATGATATCCATATTTGTATGGTTTCATTGAGACAGACCCAAGATAATTTAGGCTGTTGCAGCTTTATTTGGCCGTTTTTGGCCGGTTTGTTGGGTAAAGGGTTAAGGTATAATAATGGACATAAGAGATTTACCTGGCAACGAGAGCCTCTAGCACTGGTCCTCTGTCATCATGAAGTAAATGGATCTCATCCTGTAAGTTAAATCAAATAATATTATAACGAGTGATGTTCTATAATATTATAACGAGTGATGTTCTATAATATTATAACGAGTGATGTTCTATAATGTTATAACGAGTGATGTTCTATAATATTATAACGAGTGATGTTCTATAATATTGTAACGAGTGATGTTCTATAATATTATAACGAGTGATGTTCTATAATATTATAACGAGTGATGTTCTATAATATTATAACGAGTGATGTTCTATAATATTGTAACGAGTGATGTTCTATAATATTATAACGAGTGATGTTCTATAATATTATAACGAGTGATGTTCTATAATATTATAACGAGTGATGTTCTATAATATTATAACGAGTGATGTTCTATAATATTGTAACGAGTGATGTTCTATAATATTATAACGAGTGATGTTCTATAATATTGTAAGATTGTGTAATTTCCTATGAGTTTGATAAATTAGATTCAGTTGTGAATCAAATTTATCAAACGAGTTTCATAAAATCTTATATCCCAACATAACGAGTTGAAGATCTTGTATATCACATGAAACAAACTAGAGTGTTTGACCATATTTTAATTTACCCTCATGAAACCATATTTTAATTTACCCTCATGAAACCATATTTTAATTTACCCTCATGAAACCATATTTTAATTTACCTTCATGTGACCATATTTTAATTTACCCTCATGTGGCCATATTTTAATTTACCCTCATGAAACCATATTTTAATTTACCTTCATGTGACCATATTTTAATTTACCCTCATGACACCATATTTTAATGAACCAAATCCTTAAAAGAAGCTTAACCCTTTACCCAACAAACCGGCCAAAACCGGCCAAATAAAGCTTCAACAGCCTAAATTATCTTGGGTCTGTCTCAATAAAACCATACAAATATGGATATCGTTGGAACCGGCTCCTTGACCACATTGTGATTGTTACAGTTATGCCCTGTGCCAATGCATTCTCTTATATATGCGAGTCGACCATAGGTCGCCTCGCATATATAAGAGAATGCATTGGCCTAAAAAAAATCTTTTTTTTAACACTTTTTACCATTTTTTCTTACATTCTTTAACAATTTTATAATTTTTAATGTGTTAAGCCAATGCATTCTCTTATATATGCGAGGCGACCTATGGTCGACTCGCATATATAAGAGAATGCATGGCACAGGGCCGTTCTATTGGGTAAAGGGTTAAAAATGCATACATTTACATTGTTGGCTGAGACGCTTCACAACCATACATGACAGTATTGTGCCCTCGGGATTGCAATGAAAAATATCGTCCCCCAATCTGCGTCTTTGTTTTTGTGTCAATTTTAATTAGTGCAACAAAGTTGGACAAGAATTTTACTTTGATGAACAAATCAATCATTTTTAATTGTCTAGTTTTTGTTGCCATGTGCGGCTTTTCAAAATAGTATTAATACACCCAATCAATGTAAAGTAATTTTATTGGCGTGTTGCCAAATTGGCGGGAAGCACACACTTATTATTCACTAGTGACTAATACAATAAGGAAATTTGTAATGGTTTTTTAAGGGGTATACTAGGGATTTCATGTGATATATGTGACCCGCCATATCAAATCCAGTTGTAAGTCGGGATTTTTTTTACCCTGTGCCAATGCATTCTCTTATATATGCGAGTCGACCATAGGTCGCCTCGCATATATAAGAGAATGCATTGGCCTAACAATTTTTTACAATTTTAATAATTTTTTCTTATATTCTTTAACAATTTTATAATTTCACCCATACAGAGCCCCAGACAAACATGAGCAGACGACACTCTTCTATATGCTTCTATATATGTGTGGGGCTCCCTGCGGGGTAATGGATGTTTTTTATTTTATGTCCTAAAAATTGTAAGAAACATTTATTTAAAAAAAATGATAAAAAATTGTTAGGCCAATGCATACTCTTATATATGCGAGGCGACCTATGGTCGACTCGCATATATAAGAGAATGCATTGGCACAGGGTAAAAAAAATCCCGACTTACGACTGGATTTGATATGGCGGGTCACATATATTACTTACAAATATCATGAGCCTGACGAGCTGTGTATACGTTCTCTCTCCTCCCTTCCGAGTGATGATGTCCCATTTCTCGGGCGTACATACAATCACTTGGGTTGAATACATTTGTTCTTTTGTAAGCTGGTGGTCACCAGTCAACTCATCAACTTTAATCCCATATGATTTCAACCTCTGTGAACAAAAATAAGCAATCGGATCAATTCTTCAACTTTTAGGCTAAAACAAATGAAAATACTGTGCTCTCAGAGAGCCTCATAAAAAAAATTATTTGCAAATTTATCCAAAATTTTTATAAACAATTTTTATCTGAACATATATTGACCCTCACCATCCTAAGAAAACGAAGGGTCATCGACTACACGTCGTTCGAAAAAAAGGTTTTCTTGGGAGGTTTTCTTTTGCGATACAACCCATACCTTGGTGATAGTGATTAGCAAGGTTAAAATTTAATTATTTTTTTTCGAAAAAAAAAAACAGTTCAATAAATCGGATCAAACCCATATTCGAAGAACTCGATCTGTATTTTTTGCTGAGAAACTGACATACCAAATTTGGTTTCAATCAGATAAAAATTTTTGGAGTTATTGCAGCATGCGTGAATTCTAAGTCGAAAAAGGGCCATAACTCTGTAATAAAACACTTGGATCAAACCCATATTCGAACCCAATTTGTATTTTGGGCTGAGATAAAAAAAAATTGGTTCCGATTGGATAAAAATGTTTGATTTATCGCACCATGAATAAAGTGTCTACAGACAGATGGACAGACAGACAGACGAACGATGAGTAGTCAATGCGGACATCAACACTGTGTACCATACTATGGTATGGGTACACATAAAATTTATTTTTACTGTCATCCATATACATGTTGCACATCAGCGATATATGGGTATTAACAACAATATCCTAAAGTTTCAATTCTCTACTTTCGAGGCTGTGGAAGAAGTTGACTACACAATGAAGGTACCCATAATGTGCATTGTAATTCAATTGAGTATTTGTCACTAAAAACAAGCATTCTGATTGGCCGAGAGCGGCTAACTTTAGTTTTTGATTCACCGACATCGGCCGCTTCAGCGTGCATCAAATCTGAATGTAGCACGGTCAAATTTCATTGACACAGAATGGAGTAGCGAAACGAGCACACACGCGCATTGTTGTCTCTAGATACCGTTCATCGGCCGCTTCAGCGTGCATCAAATATGAATGTAGCACGGTAAAGTTTCATCGGCGTAGAACGGAGTAGCGAAACGAGCCAACTCGCCCCACAGGAATTGTTACGGAGCAGTGTTCCGAGTAACGCAATGAACAAATCCAACGATTTGTGCATGGTGACAACGGCAAAATGAAAGTCTCGATTCGTGTCATGAAAATGACTAAATAATACTTTTTATACAGTTTTTTTTTGCAAATTCCTTGCTAGATTAAATTACAATGGAGATAAACGTACCCTGTTTCATTGTACATTCTGGGATTCGAGCATGAAAACAGTTTGTGAACTCGCCGGCAAGCCGGCTCGTTCACAAACTGTTTTCATGCTCGAATCCCAGAATATACAACGAAACAGGGTATGTTTATCTCCTAAATGACCACATGAATGGACAGATGGATGGAGGTCATTTCTATAGTCCCCCGAAAATAAATTGTCGAGGGAGTGGAATGTGGTTAAAATACATGAAATGGAATTTAGTTTTCTTTCTGTTATTTAAATCAATCGGATTTTCTAAATTCTTTTCTGGACAGCTATAAATGTTGTACAGTGTAGGGGAGACATAATAAAGGTACCTCTGTGAAATTCCCGACCATTTCTTGTACGAGCGATTTCATTGGTGCTATGTATAGTATCTTGAATTCTTCTGTGTTAATTGTTCCATCTGCGTTGATGTGCTTTCCGATCTCTCTCAGCATACACAACAGAGCCACGTTTGTTTTACCAGCACCCTGGAGAGTAAAATCATATCGGTAAATATTCCAGCTTATTATTAAAAAATTAGTTATCACATTTTTGCCTTGTGTGACCTATTATCGACATCAGCTGATATCACTCCAAACTCGGCTGATAACACGTTAACTTGGTTGATATCAGTTATCACCTCACCAAGTGAAGCATAGTGTTTACGTCCAAAGTAGCAGCCATACGGGGGAGGGGGGTTTCATACAGGTCAATATTCCGGCTTATTAATAAAAAAAATAGTTATCACATTTTTGCCTTGCGTGACCTATTATCAACATCAGCTGATATCATTCCAAACTCGGCTGATAACACGCCAAACTTGGTTGATAACACTCCAAACTCGGCTGATAACACACCAAACTCGGCTGATAACACTCCAAACTCGGCTGATAACACTCCAAACTCGGCTGATAACACACCAAACTTGGTTGATAACACTCCAAACTCGGCTGATAACACTCCAAACTCGGCTGATAACACTCCAAACTCGGCTGATAACACTCCAAACTCGGCTGATAACACGCCAAACTTGGTTGATATCAGTTATCAATAGAAAAATAGTTTATCACATTTTTGCCTTGTGTGACCTGTTATCAATATCAGCTGATATCACTCCAAACTCGGCTGATAACACGCCATACTTGGTTGATATCAGTTATCACCTCACCAAGTGAAGCATAGTGTTTACGTCCAAAGTAGCAGCCATTCGGGGGGGGGGCATTTTAAACTGATGTTTACTCCCTAAATTCAATGGAAATTGTGAACAAATACTTGGCCATAACATGCATGGTCATACACAAAGCTATAACTCATCGATATATTGATTAACATTAACTATACTATATAGATTCTCCACTCAGTTATAACAGTGTATATCAGAATGGTCAATTATTACTATTATGGAGGGAGTTTCAGGAAAAGGGCAGTGATGCTGGTATATGCGTATTGTTTAAAGGGTTAAATATAAACGTGACCGGTCATATCAAAACTAGTTATAAGTCGAAAATATTTTATTTGAGATACGTGCTGCATGTTACAGATAAGAGCTTTACATAGGTCGCACACGTAATGTGTTGTTGCGGTCCAAAGTTATAGGATCTTGAATGTCAGCATAAACCGATTCCAGAGATAATCAGAGATAATTGCATTTAATGACAAACAAATTAGCTAAATTCTTAATAAATATACACCACTATGTCAAAATTACAAAAGCACATTAATAGACACAAACTTCACTTTATGCTACTTTATGTCGACAGAGTAGGTCTATATACAAATGTGTCAAAAAAATCATATTTTGGCATTTTTTTTATATTTTATGTATTTACTCAGTATTAAATTTCGACTTACGACTGGTTTTGATATGGCGGGTCACAAATATAATAGTTGAATTCAGGACGTGCCCGACCTGATAATAATAGTGAACTAAGCTAAAAGTGCATATAATTTATCATCTACGTTAACCCTTCCATGACTGGAGCTTTCTGAAATTTAGCAAAAACTCTGTGCCAATGCATTCTCTTATATATGCCAGTCTCCCATAGGGAGCCTCACATATATAAGGGAATGCATTGGACTAACAATATTAACCTTGAAATTGTAAGCCAGTGCATTCTCATATATATGCGAGGCTCCCTATGGGAGACTCGCATATATAAGAGAATGCACTGGCACAGGATTTCTAATGCTGCACCATTGCAGCCCTTGTCATGAATGGGTTAATAGTGCGTTGCATATGAAGAAAACTTACAGTTGGTGCACACAATAAGAGGTTCTGATCACTTTCCATGGCAGCCTTGAACAGTCGCGACTGGATTCTATTCAGATTTTTGAAGCCATCAAAAGCAGGTTGAGCATAAGCTGGTATCCTTTCTATAGGAATAAGTGACTGAAAATAAAACATAAGCTGGTATCCTTTCTATAGGAATAAGTGACTGAAAATAAAAGAATATTAATTTACAATGACTTTAAAACCAAAGTACAGTAATGCCCTAATTAATCAACTCCCTAACCCCAGCAGAATTATGGGTAACTTTTCGGGATTTAGTCGGAAATATGGCTTGTTGCCATTCATCGGAAAGCTCTCCCCAAGAGCTTTCTGATGAATGGCAACAAGCCATATTTCCCGACTAAATCATGAAAAGTTACCCATAATTCTGCTGTGGTTAGGGAATCGATTAATTAGGGCATTGCTGTAGCATAAACTGGTTTCCTTACTATAGAAAAGAGAAAAGTTCAAGATGCATAATCCGAATTAACAAAATCAAGTCTTAATAAGGCCAAATTTTGTGAAACTCAAGTGTTAATACGGCCATATTTCGTTCGTTGAACAACATGTTCATAAATAGCACGTTTTGGGAAATTTTAAACCATAGTTGACAGCGGTTAGCATTATTTTGTTGTAATTAATCGATTCTGATAACTAAAGCCTATTTTGAAGATATGTTGTTGTTGTTGTAACTTGATGATATGGGGATCGTCAGATCGGATTGAGTACCTTTAAATTCACAATGGCTTTAGTACATGTAGGGGTGCAGAAAGAGGGAAGGTATTACCATGTCCTCCACTGGGGTGGGATTAAAACGTCCTTTCAATCTTCATAGAATAGCAACTAGAGGTGGGAGATAAAGGGCAACAGCTCCAGTAAACAAAGTGTGTCAGACTCATAGTCGCATGTGCATGGTTCCCATGGTAATAAATACCTGTGCCAAGTTTAAAAAAAACTTACTTAAATATGTAGGAATACAAGCTCTGACAAATTTGTGACCACAGACGCGTTATGAATGACCTAATGTAATGTAGCTAAAAATTAGTAAAATGGATATTTTTATGTGGATAATTTCCATTAGTTATCCACACAAAATCATTGATATGGAACGTCAAAAATTATCTAATTGGCATCATCAGCATATTTAACTTTCAAACACTTAAATATTGAGCACTTGAATTGAATTTTGAAAAGATTTTTAGAACGTACCCCAAAATCAGCAGATTTTAACTTAAGTCAAAAGTACAATTCAGACTTTTTTGGAAATTGACTCCCAAGGAGTCGAAAAGATGAGGAAATGATTCAATACTATCATCATCAGTAGCAGAATGCTGACTCGGTAATACTAAGGTAGCAGTACACGATTTCACGGGTTGTATGGGGTCAGAATGCTGACTCTGTAATACTAAGGTAGCAGTACACGATTTCACGGGTTGTATGGGGTCTGAAAAATAGAAAAATAAGTATCTGGGGGGCATAACAGCCAGTGTAGCCTGTGTTAACTGTGTCATTACTGGTTTGAAGGTTTATTTATTTTACGAAAGTTCTCAAAAAAGTGAAAAATTTGGATACGCAACAGGGTTTTCGTATTCACTGAAGGCCAACTCTGTGTTATTGGTTACAGGAAAATGGCCCGATTTCTCTCCCATGAATTCTGTCATCTGGGCTTCGCAAGACACTTTTTTCAAATTGATACTATAACTTTTTTTCTATTTCCAATATTTCTCAGCTCTAACATAGCTCTATCAGGTGAAAGAATCTTATTTACTGACATTCTCTCTATCATGGTCTGTTTTTGGGTTGAAAATGGCCAATTTGAGTCAAAAAATGGGTAAAATTGAGCATTTCGTGTGTGCAAACCAAGGGGCATAACTCAAATTGTACGAAGAAGCTCAAGTACAGACAAATGATTACACCTAAAATTTCTGTCGAAATTAAAACATGCTTGATGGGACCTATGCCAAAGGTAATGGCTCAGCATTGATTTGAAGTACAGTACCCCCTCCCAAGTTGGCAAAATTGCTGGAAATTGTGTATTGCTACCTATGCATATCTCACATTACGTTTTGGCTGACTCTGTAATACTAAGCATATCTCACATTACGTTTTGGCTGACTCTGTAATACTAAGCATATCTCACATTACGTTTTGGCTGACTGTAATACTAAACATATCTCACATTACTAAGCATATCTCACATTACGTTTTGGCTGACTCTGTAATACTAAGCATATCTCACATTACGTTTTGGCTGACTCTGTAATACTAAACATATCTCACATTACTAAGCATATCTCACGTTACGTTTTGGCTGACTCTGTAATACTAAGCATATCTCACGTTACGTTTTGGCTGACTCTGTAATACTAAGCATATCTCACGTTACGTTTTGGCTGACTCTGTAATACTAAACATATCTCATTTAGTAAGCATATCTCACGTTACGTTTTGGCTGACTCTGTAATACTAAGCATATCTCACGTTACGTTTTGGCTGACTCTGTAATACTAAGCATATCTCACGTTACGTTTTGGCTGACTCTGTAATACTAAGCATATCTCACATTACGTTTTGGCTGACTCTGTAATACTAAGCATATCTCACATTACGTTTTGGCTGACTCTGTAATACTAAGCATATCTCACGTTACGTTTTGGCTGACTCTGTAATACTAAGCATTATAGCATATCTCACGTTACGTTTTGGCTGACTCTGTAATACTAAGCATATCTCACGTTACGTTTTGGCTGACTCTGTAATACTAAGCATTATAGCATATCTCACGTTACGTTTTGGCTTGTAGGTTAATAATTACCTCATCAGCTTCGAACTGTTTAGGTTTTAACGCTGGAACGTGGACCTCTTCGTATCCTTTCCTTTGTTTCCTGAATGACCCCTCCGGCAGCTGACATCGCTTGTTGGCCATGAAATGACTTCCTTGTGAGAAGACTAAATCATCTATATCTATCAGGTTCATTGCACCTTGCTCCTGTAGAAAAATTAAAGTGATGTGAAACACTCTGGTTGGGTGATCAAATAGAAATGGAGAATAATCTTTCTCAAAGTAGTTATTTTTATGAATATTAATCCAAATTTACAGCACACACCATCAGTCTTATCTATTTATTAAATGCAATGAGTATCGATGGCAAAATCATTTGCATTAGTTTATCGCCGATTGTTGCATCCTGAATCGAGATGTAAATATTTACAATTGAGCGTAGTTCAGACGGTGTTTTCTATGGAGTTGTATGGTCAATTTCTTTAAGGTTTTGGGTGATGTTAGTATAATGCTACATTCCCCAGTTGGCATATCACCTGAGTTCTAATTTATCCGTTTCATGCACCCGAACAAGTCCATAATATGTCTTTAAGTGTCATTGACAGCCATCATAACCGGCTACGGCAATCAGCAATGCCGAAGCCACTTGCTAAAGCAAACTGGGTCATGGCAAAGGATTGCCATAGAAGATTGCGAAGCCAAACAATCTGAATTAAGAGGGCTACATTAACAATGTAAATAATTACATTCTGTTTAGATCCAATCTATTTGAATTTCTATAGTATTTTGCAATCCAAATAAAGACTGGAAATTATTATTTTGTAACGTCTTTTTAGTATTTATTTTGGTGCTAAATATTATCATTTTCTTCAATGTAGTCATCCACTTAATGTTCTATGTCACAGTTTAGTTTTCGGTTCTGTTTTCATGCTAAATTCAGTATGTGAAAAAAAAATGTCAGTGACAATGTAGATATTAAAGACATAGAGGATCTATGATGAGTCACAATTCTATACGAAATGTATTGACCGAGTGCACTAAATTATATACGAAATGTATTGACCGAGTGCACTAAATTCTATACGAAATGTATTGACCGAGTGCACTAAATTATATACGAAATGTATTGACCGAGTGCACTAAATTATATACGAAATGTATTGACCGAGTGCACTAAATTCTATACGAAATGTATTGACCGAGTGCACTAAATTCTATACGAAATGTATTGACCGAGTGCACTAAATTATATACGAAATGTATTGACCGAGTGCACTAAATTCTATACGAAATGTATTGACCGAGTGCACTAAATTATATACGAAATGTATTGACCGAGTGCACTAAATTCTATACGAAATGTATTGACCGAGTGCACTAAATTTTATTAGAACCTAGCTTTAGCGAGGCTTGAATAGAATTTAGTGGACAAGGTTACTAAATTTTATATAGAATTGCGACAAATTTGAGATAATTTTTATCACATACTAGTATTAAATCATATATTAGAAAGAAAAAACAATTTCGAAAGAGCTGGGTTTAAAAACAAATTAATATTGATCTCCTTATCACAACCCAAGAGGAAGTAAAGACGCCTTCAAGAAAAAATATAGTTAGATGTTAAATGTGTCTTTTCATTGTGACAAAATTTTTCAACCACCCTTATCACCCATGTTTATCTCATAGTCAACACTAAATAACCCAACACAAGTTGAATATCATATTATATTCTAATTAACATAGCAATAAAGTTCCGGCATTGACATCGATATCATTGCACTAAGCTCTTTTGTCACTGCGCTTGCCGATATAACTACACGTGTGTCTTACTAAAAAATATGAAGCCAGATTTATGTGCTAATTATGTTATAAGTGTAAATAATTACAATCTATTTGATTTTCTGTAGTATTTTGTAATCAATAAAATATTGCATCCAAATCATCTCTGCAATTCAAGGGAGTCACATACCATAATGTAAAACCTAAATATTGAATGTGAGTTATTTTATACAAAACAAATTACAAATAAAATCAATATGAAAGTGTCAATGACACTGTAGCTCAACTTAGGTAAGGGAATAATTTAATGGTTGACAGTAAATGGAGGAATAGGAAAGGTGCTAATTGAAATGTCTAACCTACATGAAGCTGCGCCAAAGGATTTAGTCATGCAAAGAGTAAAATTCAAGATGGCTGCTAGCGGCCATGTTTTTTGGCTGAATGACCTCAAAATGACTCGTTCCCATCTACATGTCATTGTTAACATCCATGACAAATTTCATGAAGATCCGACTAAAGCTACGACCTGCAGCCCGCGCCAAAGGATTTAGTCATGTAAAGAGTAAAATCCAAGATGGCTGCTGGCGGCCATGTTTTTTGGCCGAACGACCCCAAAATGACTCGTTCCCATCTACATTTCAATATTAACATCCATGACAAATTTCATGATTATCAGTCGAATAGTACGACCTGTAGCCCGCACCAATGGATTTAATTTTGAAATCCAAGATGGCCTCCAGCGGCCATGTTTTTTGGCTGAATAACCTCAAAAGGACTCGTTCCCGTCCACATGTCATTGTTAACATCCATGACAAATTTCATGAAGATCCGACTAAAGCTACGACCTGTAGCCCGCGCCAAAGGATTTAGTCATGCAAAGAGTAAAATCCAAGATGGCCGCTGGCGGCCATTTTTTTTGGCCGAACGACCCTAAAATGACTCGTTCCAATCTACATGTCATTGTTAACATCCATGACAAATTTCATGAAGATCCGACTAAAGCTACGACCTGTAGCCCGCGCCAAAGGATTTAGTCATGCAAAGAGTAAAATCCAAGATGGCTGCTGGCGGCCATGTTTTTTGGCTGAACGACCCCAAAATCACTCGTTCCCATCTACATTTCAATATTAACATCCATGACAAGTTTCATGATGATCAGACGAACAGTACGACCTGTAGCCCGTGCTACAAAGTAAGTTGAGCTAATAAATTGATAGACGTATTTCCAGACAGGGGTTGCTTCATATTTATTATTTCATACCCAGGAAGCTATATAGATCATGTTGCGGATGAGATATTCAACCTTTAATAATAGAATCAACAAGTAAGAACAGCATCCCGCAGACAACAGATTTTTGTATTTAATGGAATATCTCATCCAGTGTATATTACAGTAATGCTCCAAGTAATCGCCGAGAGCTTTCCGATGAATGGCAACAAGCCATATTTCCGACTAAATCCTGAAAAGTTACCCATAATTCTGCTGTGGTTAAGAAGTCGATTACTTAGAGCATTACTGTAGTTCCTTGAACTTCAATCGAAATCTACTGTACTCATATTTAAACCTACTGTACTCATATTTAAACCTACTGTACTCATATTTAAACCTACTGTACTCATATTTAAACCTACTGTACTCATATTTAAACCTACTGTACTCATATTTAAACCTACTGTACTCATATTTAAACCTACTGTACTCATATTTAAACCTACTGTACTCATATTTAAACCTACTGTACTCATATTTAAACCTACTGTACTCATATTTAAACCTACTGTACTCATATTCCAATTGTTTCACAGACATAGTTACTGGTCAGGATAATACAATCTCTAGTTTACAATAGGGCCCTGCGAATCTATTCGATTTGGTGCAATTCGATTTGATTCGAAATTGACAGCATTCCCATGGTTTCTATAGACTACATCTAGAGTATACTTATAACATTGATCTTGTGCTAAGAAACTTTGCGATACTAGCGAACGCATGCACAGACAGATAACACTGTCGTAAATGATCCATAGATAGACAGCCAAATTATTTAATTCATTATTATATCAGTAAGAATGATGTAAACCCAACATAACTCCGGGATTCCAGGAGTTGAATATCACAAGGTAATTGCAGACAAAGTCATTTGGAAAACCTCACAAGTATCCATCACATATACCGATAAATATACCGCCATAATTGAAGGTATATGACTAGAAGTCCTTCCTGTTCATACCGGCATAGGTCAAGGAGTCCAGCATGACACATTTCAAATGGCAAATGTCAGTACAACACGGAGATTGATGAAGTTTGAAGACTTCAAAAGTTTGAAAGCACATTATAAAGAGTTACTCCCCATCCACCACTCATCACATTCAATGATTCACAACCATCAGTGTGTATGAGGAAAATGAGATGCAAGCATATTGCACAGACAAATTAATCCATTGGAGATCAGTTATTAATAGGTTTTCAGTTTGTTACAGCTACCAATTTACGTGCTCCCCGAACTCTTCCACTCTTCACTGTTGATACACTTGATATAAAGATTCAATTCGATGTGATTTTGAATCTCTCACCGATTCGATTCAAAATGAAAATCCCCGATTCTCAGGGCCCCAGTTTCCCACTCAACAGTCACAACAACAGCAGAATTGCACTGCTTAAATGTACACAAAATTCTAAAACTGAATGTCTATTTTTAGCAACAACCAGATCCAAATCGACAACAAAAATATTCATTTTCTAATACAGCGTTTGAAAACAGTGTGATTTAGATTTTGAATTTCCAACAATGAATTTGAAATGACCACAACATTTTTCCCGAATAGTGTGTTACACATGTATTCATTTGAAATTGTAAGGTGTTGTAGCAGCCCTCGAAATTAGGAAAAATGGTTGTGGGGTCAATTAAATATGAAATAAACACCAATATTTCAATCAAACTTAGTTTGTTACTGTTAGTTGAAATAATGAACGCTTGATTCTGTACCTGTCTCTCATCCACGTCCATATCCGCTGCAACTCGATCTTTTCTCGCCTGTTGTCGTCGGGCTCGTTCTTCGGTAACAAAATCTTCTTTCTCAGTTTCCTGAAGTGCGACAAGGATTCGTGACAGATCCGGGTCACTTCTCATTTTACTCTCGATCTTCTTCCTCTCCGTTTCTGTTTGTGCAGAGGCCAGCAGGGTGCAGTATAGGACTGGTAAAAAATTTAATATGTCAATACATAAGCAATACATTTTATACAAATCATCATAAAACTAGAATAGTGAACAAAATCAAAGTCTAAAAAAGATGTTAAAAGCAGCAAAACTTATCCCCCGCTCCAATGATACTGCGTAGGATGACAGGTAATATTTATAATCTGATATTAGCCATTTCTATACTGAATGGATTCTTCCATTCAGTTATAAAAGTATACAGAGGTCTATTATTCATTTAGAGGGATAATAAACAGGCATGAGTATATGGTGCCTGTAATTTGCGGAATGAGGTCCTCAGAGGGTGAATTTAGTGACGCTACCCGCATAGGTGGATGGCATCAACAAACTGAACTGATTCCAGTGTACTTACTAATTGGTCTGTGTTGTGGTTACTAATTGCGAATGACATCACTGATTCATGTGTACTTACTAATTGGTCTCTGTTAATTGTGAATGACATCAATGATTCCTGTGTACTTACTTATTGATTTCTGTTACTTACTAATTGATTCCTGTGTACTTACTAATTGGTCTGTGTTGTGGTTACTAATTGTGAATGACATCACTGATTACTGTGTACTTACTTATTGATTTCTGTTACTTACTAATTGATTCCTGTTTACTTACTAATTGGTCTGTGTTGTCGAAGGACGCGGATAATCTCAAAATGATTAACTCCCAGCAGTACAACTAACTGGTTCTCAACTTCACGGTCATCATTCGCTGTCTGAAGAAGAGAAAAGAATAGCTTAGGCCAAAAACAAAAATGATTTGAGTCTCAGGCTTAATTTTTTTTTTTTTTGCGCACAGTGTAAGCATGGATCATGATAGCTTCCCTTATCTAGTGATAGTCAGAAAATGTAGAGTGAACTTTGTTTAGCATATACACTCATTCAGGGACCAGCCGAGAGGGCAACTTCTTCGCCCTAGCGCCGTCCGCTTCGCCTTATTTTTGCAGTCGGGCGAAGTTCAAGTCGCCCTGAATATTCCAAAGTTGACTGACGAAAATCGGCAAAATTCCCCAAATAATTTATGATAATTTACAACTGTCAACAGTGATTGCACACAATACTCCACTATCAGGGTGTTGTAAAACAATTAACACCTGTATTGCTCCAATCTGGAAGCATGTTGACAACGGAGTCTGATTACTGGCAGCTGTGAAAACATCGTCGGGCCTCAAGTGTTAATCTGGTTGTTGTGATTTTTAGATTACCGTGATTACCACACCTTACAATGAAGATTACAACTCACAGCTCTCACAATGTGTCGGTTCATCACTCCCTCTATGGAGTTTGGTTAAAGAAATTTTAAAACAAATTCATTTGTGAAGCATATTAAATTTTCAAACGGGATTACTAATAGAGCGCAGTGAAAGTGTTCATGATTTCGTTTCGTTTCGGTTTGATAAATATTGTTGGCATTTTTAAAAACCCGAAAAATATGAAATAAAATCTTGTCATTCTCCCACAATTACGATATAAAATGCTGCTATCCTCTCACAATTATGTTTGGGTATTATTAATAGTTATTAGGGTCATGAAGTGAACATAAAGACTCCATATTTCAACCATTGTTTCATAAGTTTAATTGCCATATTACATCTCTCCTATTTTCGTTCTATAGCGACTCCTGTCGTAGTACTGTTCAATTTAAGTTTTGTAGACTCACTTCGCCCTATAGAACGGCCACTTCGCCTTATTTTGATAGTAGGGCGAAGTCATTTCGCCCTGAAAATATGGTCTAGGCTGGTCCCTGCACTCATTTAATCTGATATAAATATTACATTGTGCTACTAGTGTACCTATATGACATAGGAATTACCAATAAAGTTCTAATGCTTCCGACTATTCGCAATTGTTATTGTTTGTCTATAAATTGACACCTCCATTATAACGTGTGATCCTAAATTTCCTCTGGCGCCTTTCAATTGTTCTGGAGTTACATTAAGTACACCAGACTATGATGATCAGCTAATCATTTTCTTCCATGTAGTCATCTACTTAATGTTCTATGTCTCTATGTGTATACAAGATAGTCAATTTATCAATCACAGAGGTATGTTAAGAGTTCATGTATGTTGCAATTAATGCTCAATACGTATGGACATATTGGTCAAACTTAGCATACTGTAATACCTATTCCAATTGATACATGGCCATTTTGATAAGAAATTAATTTGTTCACGTTTACTGAAGCAGCACATTTGAAGCATTGAACACTCATACTAAGTCTGTGCCTTTATAAATCTAATATATATATTATAAACCAGTACCAGTAATTGTATGGTCACAGATGCAATTTCGGTAGATCCGCTCTGTGTCAATATTCGAGCCCATGTTCGGACTAATATGCTACCAAACTCTCGGTGAAAGTGCTTCCTTTCAAAGATGTCCCCATAGTCGATGTGGTTACATCATAGATAAGATCATCGCAGTCTGGGCTAGACAAGGTTGTGGGGGTTCGTACCTCGACATGGGCGAAAATTAGGACCAAATTTCAAGCTTGATCTGAGTTGAGTGATATCTCAATGTGCCATTCTGATTGATACATGGTTATTAGATCAGATATGAGAATTTGTTCAAGATCACTAAAGCAAGCAACACTCATCCTTAGTCTGTGCCTTTATAAATCTAATATATATATATACTAGAAGGTGACCCGACTTCGTCCGGGCTATTCAAAAACCAAATTTCAAGTTGATAGCTCCACCCGTTTCCGAGATCTGGTCTGCGCATGCGCGAAGCTGGCATCGCACGGGCTCGGCGACCCGATAAAATTTGTATCCGGGGCAAGATACATTCACATACCAAATTTCAAGTCGATAGCTCCACCCGTTTCCGAGATATTTATATTGCCCAATGTCATTAGCGCTATATCGAATCGATTTGTGAGCACCGAACTGAAATATATTAGCGCAAAACGGCGTAAAAACAGATTTGACCTCGGCACGTGAAAAGTTGAGCTCGGATCTGAAATTAATATGCCTATGCCACTTCCCGACCGATAGTAACCTCATATACGAAGTTTCATCGAAATTGGGTCGGCCGTTTTCGAGTTCATCGCGAACACACAGACACACAGACAGATCTTCCAAAATATATAATAGATATATGCCAGTACCAGTAACCGTATGATCACAAATACAATATCAGAGGAAGTGCATTGTGTTGTACCAATATTAAAGTAGATCCGTTCTGTGTCAATATTTGAGTCTATGTTTTGACTCTCTCACTCATATGATTTTCAGTATCTATGTATTTCACCCATACAGAGCCCCAGACAAACATGAGCAGACGACACTCTTCTATATGCTTCTATATATATGCGTGGGACTCCCTGCAGGGTATTGGATGTTTTTTATTTTATGTCCTAAAAATTGTAAGAAATATTTATTTAAAAAACATGATAAAAAATTGTTAGGCCAATGCATTCTCTTATATATGCGAGGCGACCTATGGTCGACTCGCATATATAAGAGAATGCATTGGCACAGGGTAAAAAAATCCTGACTTACGACTAGATTTGAATTTAGTGTGTCTGACATTTGCAGAATGAGGTCCCCAGAGGGTGAATTTAGTTATGCTATCCCACATAGGCTAGCATCACCAAATTCAACCTCTTGAGACCTCATTCTGTTTAGGCCTCAACTGCTATGGGAGACCTAGGATCAGATTGAAGTTCCCCAGTTGAAGTTGGGGATTAGTCACCTCGATTATGCAATTTATCTTCAGCAAATTAGGGGATAAATAAACTGAACAAAAGGGAAAAAGTAACTAAACAATATTAATTGAGATAATAGATACTTCCCAGAAAATGAGGCCTAATCAAAACAAGAGGTACGCTGTCGCGTGGCATTTGCCCCCGACCGTAGCAATTTGGATTAAGCATGGACGAAACTGCAGATATCCGATGAGGTCTGTATGACCATTCCAAAAGAAGTTCGTACGAGATTCCGGAAACCCAAAAAAAGCGATCCGGAAACCCAAAAACAAGCAAAAATTCAAATTTTCTAAGTTGAAAAAAGGGCCATAACTCTGGCCCAAATCATCAGATCATACCCAAATTTGCACTTGACATGTATTTTCATATAACTGATCCACAAAAAAACGGGATTTGCAATCATACCACCAAAGCTCACGCTATCATCTGGAAACCCAAAAAACAAGAGAAAAATTGAATTTTCTAAGTCAAAAAAGGGCCATAACTCTGATGAAAATGGGTGGACGAAACCCGCGCTATGCATTTAGCTGTTCCCCCATGCATGCTGCTCTATCACCATACCAAATATCAGCTAAATCTGCCCAGCGGTTGCTGAACAATAATGCAAAATGTTTGTACGGACGGACAAAATTTAAATTTTCTAAGTAAAAAAAAGGGCCATAACTCTGATGAAAATGGGTGGACGAAACCCGCGCTATGCATGTAGCTGTTCCCCCATGCTGCTCTATCACGATACCAAATAACAGCTAAATCTGCCAAGCGGTTGCTGAACAATAATGCAAAATGTTTGTATGGATGGGCGTATGGACGGACGGAGACGTCGACTATATACCGCCGACTTCAAGTCGGGGGCATAATAAGGTCCCCTGAGTGTGAATTTCACCTTCTGAGAACCTCATTCTGCAAATGTCAGACGCACTAAATTCAAGCTTGTATTTGGTTATGCTTACCTTTAATATTTCCAGCACCTCGATAGCTTTCGTCTGAGCCATGTTGGGGTCATCCGGGTAGTATTTGCTGAGTTTACGCTGAAGCCAGAAGGCGTCGATACTACGTGGGTGAAGCTCTTCCTCTTCCCGGCCGATCACGTCACTAGCACCTCCGAGCTGTATAAATGGACAAAGAGAGAGCAGATACTATAAGTTATTCAGAGCTGGGAACCAGTCATAATTTGTTTGAAAATGGTGTCTCAAATTGAAGTGATCATTTGTTATTTTTCTTCACCTATATAAATGAAAGTGCCAATGACACTGTAGCTCAACTTGAAAAATTGATAATGTCATAAATTACAGTCAATGCATAAGGAATGCGGAATACATTTTGGTTAGCGTATCGTCAAGTATTGCTTCCTGTCTGATAGGGACCATTTAGTTTTGAGAATCGCTGTACTTATGTTTTGGTTAGCATATCATCGAGTATTGCTTACTGTCTGATAGGGACCACTTAGTTTTGAGAAGCGCTGTACTTACATTTTGGTTAGAGTATCGTCGAACATTGCCTCCTGTCTGATGGGGACCAATTAGTTTTAAGAAGTGATGTACTTATGTTTGTGGTTAGCGTATCATCGAGTACGGCTTCCTGCCTGATAGGGAGTATTTAGTTTTGAGAAGCACTGTACTTACGTTTGCTGCTAGCGTATCACCGAGTATGGCTTCCTGCCTGATAGGGACTATTTAGTTTTGAGAAGCGCTATACTTACGTTTGCTGTTAGCGTATCATCGAGTATTGCTTCCTGCCTGATAGGGACCACTTAGTTTTGATAAGCGCTGTACTTACGTTTGCTGTTAGCGTATCATCAAGTACGGCTTCCTGTCCGCCTTCTTCTTCTGAGTCGTCACCTTCATCCCGAATTTCACCAAATGCATCAGCCTCATCCTGAAAAATAGTATTTTTTTAAATGCTGAAACAACTCTGGGATTCTGGAGTCAACTAGTCGAACCCCAAAGGTCGAGTCGAAGTAGACTAGTCGGTGTCTGCCGAGTACTATAGAGCTATACCCATATCCTTATATCCCCCTCTCCTGGTCACAATTTTGACCCTTTACTATAGCAGTTCAAAGGACAATAATTCTGTGGAAAAACGTCAGTTTATTCATCAAATCACATGATAAAAATCCTCATAATTGATTCAATTTACAAAAGAACTCATGTAATGATTATGTTCACAGATGTTAAAATCAAGAGATCAACACAACAGGTATAAAAAAAAATTAAAAAAAATATCAGCTTTTTCACTTCCTACTAAACTGGAAGTATTTAATCACATGATTTTGATAAACCGGTGTTCTTCAACCACTCATATTGATAAAAAAGGTTCTGTTGAAACTGTGAGTCCCGATTGTCAATTTCACTATCATGGAACTTGGAGCACCTGGTAACCCAGTTATCTCACGATTGATGCATGACTTATGTGTTACAATCGTGCCATGCACCGACATTATAGTCTTTTAACTCTTATTATGGGATGTATATACAATGTTCCGACCAGTCGATGTCAAAATACTTAGTGAACATTGGGATCTATCGGCATCAGACCTGTTAAGTTTTGAAAATGTCAATCCGGGAGATTTTTGCGGGAGGTATGCCCAAATATGTTCATGTTCCAAAAATCATTTTTATGATGAAGATTACATAGTTTTTATGAGTTTATATTTTGTGTTTATTTTATAAATATATAGACCTAAAAAATAAAATGGTAATGAATGTCCTGTTGGTAATTGTAATAGAGCTGATGTGTGTGGGAGATACCACCATTTATTGAAAAGAAAGAAGCAGACACTTCGTAAAAATTCCACCGGATACAGCCGGATATGCGCGAAACCGAAAGTACAAAATCGTAATAAACTACAAAATGGACTCGTCTTATGGTTTAACCCACAAAAGAAATGCACACATTCCACCATTTATTAACAAATTTTAAGAAGCAGAAACTTTGTTTAAAGTAAGTCAAAATGAACCCGAGTTACACAGGTTACAACCGGACATGTATGCGTTAAACCGAAAGTACGAAATGACCCGTCTTAAAAGTTTTACCCGCAAAAGAATGAACACATTCCGTTCGTAATGCATACCACTATCAGTGAACTTAAATCATTACTTATGTTCATCAGTTAGGCCTTACAATACAGCTACACACTTGTGATTAAACGTATTGTATACTTTGTTTAAATTAAGTAAAAACAAAACCAAGTTACAAAGGTTACAACCGGGCATGTATGGGTCAAAACGAAAGTACAAAATGACCCATCTTACAGTTTTATTTCGTTTGTAATGCATGCCACTAATCCGTTACTAAGAACTGTTCATCAATGAGGCCTAACAATACAGCTGATTATACGTATTGTATACTATAACAACACCATTTATACGTGTGGCTTCACCAGAGTGTGACAATCAATTAATATCAGTCACAGTTCACCACTGATCAGTCTTCAATCAAAAGTTACTGACGGTACATTCTGTGAATGTTAATGTGTGGGTATTTACGGTACCGGAAATAAGGAATTCCCTGTCATTTCGGAAAAAAACCCCGCAAATACATATTAAAAAAAAATTTAAAAAACATTGTTTTTTTTTATTTTGAATGCGGGGTTTTGCTGAATCCGGGAGAAATTGGGGGGTTATCCATATTTGCCGTGGCTATCCGGGAGTCTCACGGACAATCCGTGAAACTTAACAGCTCTGATCGACATGGACATTGGTTGGTAGACTAATCCTTTCAACACTAATTTTTGTGTACTGTATCAAGCCTGAATCCTAAGAAATCGGGACAGTAAAACTGATGAAAGCCGATCTAACGCCGATTATTTGGGAATTTTTTCAATTAAATGTGAATATAAAAATATTATAATAACACTTTAAGTCTTGTAGTTTTATTGGCCAACATTCCCATGTTAAAATGACACTATTATGTAAGTAGTCTTGACTGACAGCCGTCTTGTTCCCAAAGTGTATGCTTGGAGTCAGGAATGCCCTGGTTATTATGTAAGTGGCAGTGTGGGTTATCTATAGTCTATAGTTTATATCAATGTTCAGATTTAATCCGATTAGGAAAACAATAAGCCCGGCGCTTTATTCGTGATCCATCATCCATTGTCTACACATAGAGGATGTTACAATGGCGACTAATTGCATGTTTAACAAAAGCCAGTGAGTGTAATTATTTAACAGCACTGACAAGGCAGTTGTATTTCTACTAAAACGGCATTCTGAACTCCTCGACCTGTGACCTCTGGGGGCAAACGGTGACGGAATCTGACGAGGTTTGCCGAATGATGCTAAAACGTATACAAAAGCACGTGTTTGAATATTTTGGTTTCGAGTGAATAAAGTTGACGTAGTTTGGAAGACATTTGCTGTTAAATGACAAGCCCCCGCCCCCTTCTGCTCCATTATGATACCCACTGTGTGTTTACATAACCAAGAGGCCAGTTCTTTATGTTTGGCCACATGTAGGAACATACAGATCTACGTTGTCACTGAACACGAAAAATATGTTTTTACAGTACTGTAGTTGGAACAGGTGCGCTTTGATTAAACTTAAGTATTGCACGCGCATAACCGCACATGGCTTTTAAATCAAGTGGGTTCTATTGTATTTTATGTCTGTTAACGTTTGGGAAGTATAATTGAATAAACAAATGAGAATTTAAGATTCACTTTATTTTATTTCATTTAATATTATCACTTACCTACGAATTATAACTTTCCATTTTTCGTGGCATTCTCGCCGTCACCGATCGTTTGTGAATATACTTCTTGGAATTATTTATTTGGGGAGTATCATTAGCAAATACTTACTTACCACTGCTGAAATTGAACAACATTTGGGGTGGGCTTAAACACGAATATACCCCTGTGCATGGAATTTGGCCAAAATATATGGGTGGGCTTAAACACGGGCATGGGCTTTGAACCGGGTCAGTACGGTACATACACAAATATACACAAACAAGATAACATCGCGCATATTTACACATAAAAAAAAAGCAATACAAGCTTCACCGATATATGGCAGATAACTCGGAAAGATGACTGAAATTGGACCTACAATTAACAATAAAATATCCAGTATATTAAAAGACCTGATTAAAATATTAAGTTAAATATTAATTTCCAACTATAACGGATAATCCTAAAAAAAAGTTAAAATAACAGATGGTGCACTTATAACGAATAACACATTCTGAACAGGTGAGTTTTAAGAGCTGTTTTAAAAGATGATACTGAGTCAATCTTCCTCATATCAACGGGTAGGCTGTTCCAAATAGAAACTGAGACATTTTGGAATGAGCACTTTCCATTGTTCACATTTAGTTTATCTGGTATATGAGACAATTGAACTCCACTTCGGCCATTTCGAGTAACTGAGCTGTGTTTGGTAAACATTTCAGAAATGTAAGATGGTGTATCTCTGTGCAGAGACTTGAAAACATTTAGGGCACATCTGTATTTGACACGGTACTCAAACTTCAACATGTGTAGTTCTTTCATGATGTGTGTTATTCTGCTGTATCTTAGTACATTAGAAACGAAACGAGCGCAACTTTTCAATAAAAGATCAATCCTCCGGACAATTCCCGTTGTAAGGTGTGTTAATAATGGATTAAAAGTGTCAACTTTAGAAACAACCAGAGATAGAACGGCATGTTTCTTCGCACTTTGGCTTAGATGACATTTCACTCGCATCAATGCTCTCAACTTCATGTAGCTCGAGCGTAAAACATTCGAGACCATAGCATCCATTTCCATAGTACTATCAAAGTACGCTCCTAGGTTACGTAAGGAGGAACACGATGTTACATGACTATTCGCAAGCAGAATTTTGAAAGATCCATCCAAATCTCTGCACCCATTGTCGTGAAGTAGACTGAGAGAATATTTGGAACCAATAACAATTTATTCAGATTTATTATCGTTTAGTTTCAACTTATTGCATTGCATCCATTCTTTGACATCCGTGAAACAGTCTCCAATTTCGACCTCGCTGTTTTATAACCGGCTGAGTCATTTCGAGGAAAAATTTATATAAATTTGAGTGTCGTCAGTGTACATATGGTATCGCACAGAGTGTCCTAAAGCATATTTAACCCATAGAGCGCCCCACATTGACTGGAGCAGATGCCACTCTGTAGTGCATGCTTCAATCTATGTGAGGCTCCCCGTGGGTTACATATATTATAACACCTGCTCCTAAAGTATATTTATGACCTACCATTTTGTAGTATTCAAAATTAATATTTGTTGTCTCAAAGTCGAATCGAAGATGGAGGTCGATTCAAATAACAAAACAAATATCGAATATTTGCAGGGGTCTATTAAAAGCAACCTCCTCTTCTGATTCTTCAAACAGGAAATGAATTATGTATGCCTCATCAATGTGACAAGCCAAAACCATAAACCCAGTAATCCATCTATGTGAGGCTCCCTGTGGAATACATATAAAACCTACCTCCTCTTCTGATTCTTCAAACTGGACATTAACTCCATATGCCTCATCAATATTCTCTTCTGGAAAGTAAAAAGGCATATATGAAATTTGCAAATCGACCTTTAACCAGGGTTTCCGCTACAGGGGCAGCAGGTCCCTTTTAGTCCCTTTCCCCCCACCCAAAGTTCACCTCCGACATATTCTGATTATTCTCCTAGCCGATCCACAGATTAATGCATATAAACATGTGTATTTATTAAATAACCAATTATTTTATTTGCCTGCTAACCCTAATCAGGAAAAGAATACTTTTCGGGGCTAAACGCATTGACAAATTATTTTTGCCTTAATCTAAAAGATATCGAAGCAGACATCACCAAAATGCATGTGGTTGATTCTGCCTGGTTACAGCAATTACATTCTCAACTAACACACTGTTCTGACTGGTTCTGATTAATAATTACCGGTATGTAGATGTTTCGAGATGTTAGTCACTGAAAGATGATTTAATAGGAATATTCCATGCTATAACATGTTATAATGAATGTAGTGAAGGTGGACGTCAAAATTAATTGTGAATTTTAACTTAATTTCCTCTACCATTTGCAGAACTATTTTTTTGTTGTATGAAGGACCAAAACAACATAAAACAACATATGATTCAACCATGTTTCCAATAATCTGACAGACATAAACGCTCAATACTGATTCATCATTTTAGACATTATGTTATTTTATGGTGATTTTTCCTCCAAAACAATAGTTCTGCAAATGGCAGCCGAGAATCTAAAATATCAATTAAAAACATTTGATTTATTTTCTCGCAGACATTCATGATTTCAGATAGTTAACTGAGCACATACCCTACCGGTAGTTGGTTTTATAAGGTAGATAATGCAGTACGTTTGTTGCAAATATTTCAAACTCTCCAATGACCAGCCTTGAAAATTGTTGTTTTTATTTTGTTTAACTCTTTCAGTGCCAGGGGCCGATCTTATCGGCCCTAATTTACGGTCTGTAGAGTGCCAGGGCCGATCAAATCGGCCCTAAAAAAATAAAAAAAATAAAAAATTTGTGTTGAATTTTTTTTTTTTTGGGTATGCTTAAGCATGCTATAGCGAATTTAAAAACAAACTGGATAAAACCTTAGGGGCATGTTATAACTCAAAACTATCACCAAGTATTCATAGTAATAATTTTGATGCCCATGAAAAACGTAAGATTCCCTGGCACCAAACCTACAAAATAAGTCTGGCACTGAAAGAGAGTAGAATATAAGAAAAAATTATTAAAATTGTAAATAATTGTAAAAAATAATAACAAATGATGAAAAATTGTTAGGCCAATGCATTCTCTTATATATAAGAGAATGGTATATGGGTTGATACAAAAATCGGACTTGGCACTGAAAGGGTTAAACCACTTTTTTTTTTACATAATTAGAACATATCTCATATTGCGAGGGTGAACAAGGGTGTTTTTATAATACTATATTAACATCACATGCAGAGGTGTACTCAGTGCTGTTCTGCATAATGGCTATCGTCAATTTTATAGATAATGACTGTGAAAAAGATTTTATTTTATTTCAATTTACGGATGCTAAAATTTGCTCCTGTCCGTCTGTCAAAATTGACTGTGTGAACTGTAATATTTAGTATTTTGTGCAGACCATTTTTAGACTCAGTTTAATTAATTTAGGGGCATCCATGTTCACCATCACTTTAAATTTTTAATTATGGGCATGTGAAATATAGAAGTGGGAACTTATGGTATCCCATAATCATAATGACACTTGGTCTGAGAAAAACCTAATTAAATGAATTATACCAGATCCTGAATTACAGATAGTTGCTCTCGCTGTGTTTGTGTGTGGAAAGGACCGGAAATAATAAGGTCAACTCACCTGTTTGCATTTTCTCTTCCTGCCCGAAGTCGGTGATTTTCTTTCCGAGGTTAACCAGCAACGCAAACCTCTCATCAGGCACCGACCCTAAGAGATCCTCAACGTCCTTCTTCTTATCCTTGTCTTTCATTTTATCGTTCTTTAGAACGATCAGAACTTCATCTGCTGCTCCACAAAGGACATCTCTGGGCTATAAATAGAAACCAGAATAGATGTCAGAATAGAAATAAATGTCGAATTCAAATCAAATCAGGCCAAAATATCACCAGCACTCAATGTCATATCAAGTGAATTTGAAATCTCATTGCCATGTCCAACGAGTTGAATGAATTCTTATCTGATCCCCCATTTAGCAGCTTGCATGAAGTTTCTATTATTTTGTCAAATGAATAGAAATAAATGTGGACCAGAAATCAGGGCAAGAGGTCGCTAGAAGTCAATGTCCTGACACGAGGTGAAGAGAAATTGTTTGAAGATGCTGAGGGGAACCACTATTTCTAATAGATTAATAGAGGGTTCATACTCTTTCCTGAGAGACAAATTTAAGTACTTTTTTAACATCACTCTATGTCAGTTTACAGTGTTCAAAATGGTGAATTGAACTCAAGAACTCATGTCTATGGTATCTCCTCCTTGCATAGTGAACACTCTTCTTTATACCGGTACTTATTTCCTTTTACAGCTCTTAGGCCAAACAAAATTAACGTTTTGTTTCACGGGGTACTGTACACACCCGCCGGTTAGCCCCACCCGCTGGTAAGCCCATGTGCCGAAGTTTACTCATGTGAACAGCCAGGAGGTTGCCAACATTGATGAGAAGTACCCAGAATGCAGATTGAATAAAGTTTATTGTGTTGTTTTAGTTGTCTCTAATGCCCTGGGTGACACAGAAGCCATTAGCACCCATAATTGACTGTTTTCTCATTACCTATCATAATGAGTGTTTATACAAAGGCTTTAGAATACATTGCCCAACTGTGAAACGAAACCCAGTGGCCTTTGACAGCCTCCTGTGTCATTTTTTTGTGGTGGATTATAAACACTATTTATGCCTACTTGTGCCCAATTCAGCATTTATTTCTATGCAAATCTCTTATGTCCAAAATACGTGAACGCTACACACTGGAGACTAAAATTAGTGTTATTCGATGGTATCGCGACAATGGAAATGAGATTCTTAAAACTGCTAAACAGTTCAATATAGACAGAAAACAAATTTGTTTTTGGGATCGGGACTTCGATAAATTCAATCTGCTATCAAAAAAAGACATCCGAATAAAGAAATCTATTGGCATTGGAGCAGAACCACTCTCAGTTGAATTCGATGAAGATGTGTTCGGATGGTAGACTGAGCAAAGAACCATCAGAATCCCAGGATCCAACTTCGCGTTACAAGGTAGAGCAAGAGAAGTTGCATCTCAGCTACAGATAAATGGCTTCAGGGGTTCAAATGGGTGGTTAAATCATTGGAAAAAGAGGTGCTCGGTCGGTATTCGAAAGGGAACAAACGATAGCCAGAAACTGCCATCTGACTATAAGGAGAAAATAGAAGAATTCAGAGCGACAATTGAGACCCTACGGCACAGACACGATTACACAGACTATAACATAGCAAAATATGGACCAAACTATGGTGAGGTTCGACATGGTGCCCACATATACGAACAGTGTTAACGGCGAGAAAACAATCCGTATCAGAAACGCGGGCGCAACAAAAAAGGGATGTACTGTGGCATTGTGTGGGAGACCAAATGGGTACAAACTGCCAGCGTTTACAATCTTTAAAGAGAAGAATGGACTGACACCACGGATACACAACAAAGTTAATCGTTCCTTCAAATGTGAGTATTCCCAGTTCAAAAAATAGATGGATGACCGGTGGTGAAGTTATGATCTGGATTAATTAAGTTTGGGGCCCCAGCAACGATGATGTGAGAAAAATGCTAGATCTGGATTCATATTGGCCACATATCATGAAAGAAATGACGGAGGCGTTCGATGAATTCGAAATTGATATTGTTCAAATTCCAGGAGGTAAGATATATTAATTTATCACATAATTTGCGCATAAAAGCAGTTTCATAATTATCGGTTAGACACACGTTTAATATCAGCGCGTGAGATGACGTCATGCCGTTCTTTAAATGACTTGCGATGACTTCAGTTATGATTGTTCTTTTCGATGAATACTTCGCATTGCTTCGCGTTTATTTGATCATGTGATAAAACGTATCTCACACTCGTCCTATTTTATACGTAATTAATCAACCTCATCCACTAAATTCTATTTGAGCCTCGGTAAACCTCGGCTCAAATCAAATTTAGTGAACTTGGTTGATAAATTCCGTATAAAATAGGAACTCATGTGAGATCGTCTATTTCTACTGTTTTATTTTAAAATCAACCCAAAATAAAGTCACCAAAAACTTTTGGAAAAAATGAAAGTCCTTTCCAGTGTCCTTTGACCTTTACATTGTGACATCTTCACAATGCAAAACACTGTGAACTCATCGACCTTACGGAGTATAACGAGGTTTGTCGAATACACACACATCGCTGAGTGGACTAGATACTTGCTCTATGAGGCTACATCGTTACACTATGCACGCCGTCATGAGAGACCAGCACAATCCATCCGCCATTACTACGTCATTCTAAAAATAACGGGCATTATTTTTCCGCCTAAATTGAGGATGCGCTGTGACGTAAAAATTGAGAACGGCTATGTCAGGAAAGCCCTAGCTAAATTACAGGTGAACTAAACAATGGATGCGGAAGAGTCTGTGTGCTTCCTTTGTGCGCACACCATAAATGCACGGGATGAACAGTTTAGCAATACAATATACGGACTGTGTTGCAAGAACTGTTAGTCACTGACTAACTTTAGAAAGGTGGAGAAGTTAAAGAAAATTAGTGAACTAGATGAACTGTGAAAACTGTATGAGTGATTGCAAAATGAAGAAAATAATTTTTGGTGTCCCTCCAATACATCGAAACTGCATGAAATATATGCAGAGAAAGTTAAATTTCGAATAGAATAGTGTCTTGTGTCTCTTCTTGTTCCAAACATGTTATTTTAGAAAAATGACTAATTAAGGGCCATAACTCCATCAAATTTTATCGGGCCAGGCTGGTTTTCGAACTCGTCCGAAATATTCTTGGCAAGTATGTCTATTCCAAATTTTAAACAAATCGGAGGACGTTTGTTGAAGTTATCGCGCTAACGAGCTAAAAATTCACGAAAAATGACTAATTAAGGGCCATAACTCTATCAAATTTTATTGGGCCAGGCTGGTTTTCGAACTCGTCCAGGATATTATTGGAAGACACTTATATACCAAATTTTAGTTGAATCGGATGACGTTTGTTGAAGTTATCGCGCTAATGAGCTCAAAATTCGTACAAAATGACTACTTAAGGACCATAACTCTATCAAATTTTATCGGACCGGGCCGGTTTTCTAACTCGTCCGAGGTATTCTTGGGAGACACCTATATATCAAAATTTCAATCAAATAAGATGATGTTTGTTATATTATCGCGCTAACGAGCTGAAAATTTTTGAAAAAATGACTAATTAAGGGCCATAACTCTATCAAATTTTATCGGACCGGGCCGGTTTTCTAACTCGTCCGAGGTATTCTTGGGAGACACCTATATATCAAAATTTCAATCAAATAAGATGATGTTTGTTATATTATCGCGCTAACGAGCTGAAAATTTTTGAAAAAATGACTAATTAAGGGCCATAACTCTATCAAATTTTATCGGACCTGGCCGATTTTCGAACTCGACCGAGATATTCTTAGGAGACACCTATAAACCAAATTTCAATCAAATCGGATAACGTTTGTTGAAGTTATCGCGCTAACGAGCTGAAAATTCGTGAAAAATGACTAATTAAGGGCCATAACTCTATCAAATTTTATCGGACCAGGCCGGTTTTCGAACTCGTCCGAGATATTCTTGGGAGACACCTATATACCAAATTTCAATCAAATCGGATAACGTTTGTTGAAGTTATCGCGCTAACAAGCTGAAAATTCGTGAAAAATGACTAATTAAGGGCCATAACTCTATCAAATTTTATCGGACGAGGCCGGTTTTCGAACTCATCCGAGATATTCTTGGGAGACACCTATATACCAAATTTCAATCAAATCGGATAACGTTTGTTGAAGTTATTGCACTAACGAGCTGAAAATTTCGTGAAAATGACTAATTAAGGGCCATAACTCTATCAAATTTTATCGGACCTGGCCGGTTTTCGAACTCATCCGAGATATTATTGGGAGACACCTATATACCAAATTTCAATCAAATCGGATAACGTTTGTTGAAGTTATCGCGCTAACGAGCTGAAAATTCGTGAAAAATGACTAATTAAGGGCCATAACTCTATCAAATTTTATCGGACCAGGCCGGTTTTCGAACTCATCTGAGATATTCTTGGGAGACACCTATATACCAAATTTCAATCAAATCGGATATCGTTTGTTGAAGTTATCGCGCTAACGAGCTGAAAATTCAAAGGGCCATAACTCTGTAATAAATGTGCGGACGAACCCGATTTTTTGTCTGCAGCTTACGTGCATGGATATGTACTCACACACCAAAATCCGTTTTTAATCTGTCAATAAACGGTTGAGTTATAAGCAAAACACGCCGCCCGCCCGCCTGCCGCCCCTCATCAAACTATAAGTCGAGTTTTGGAAAAAAAACTCGACTAAAAATACTCGGATCTATGACACATATTTCAATGCAGAGATAAAAGGCTAATAGAAAAACATTTGGTGTCAAGATCCAACATGGTGGCCAAAATGGCGACCGGAAGTAGAAAATTAGTCGAAAATTTTGAAATAGCAACTTAGAGCATCATATGTCACCCCATTCTCGGATAAACACGATTTGCACAAACACGGTATAAATCCTCCTAACCCGAGGCGGATAAGTGTGGGACTACCCTTATGCCGTTTAGTGCCCTGTATCGCCCAAAATTGATACAGATGTGTAAATCTGATCGCTTATGTTGACACCAAATCGAATCTTCTAATCTTTGAGGGCCCTAAGTTAATTGTAATCTTACCTGATCCCCTAATGCAGCTTGTATGAAGCTGAGGAGAACCTCGTATGTCTGTCGAGTTTCTGGAGTCTTTGGTCTGTACACGATGCCGACTATGTCATCTACACCATCAGAGAGCAGGGTCGTCCCCTTCATCTTCAACATATCTCTCTGTGCCTCATCTCGCTTCCGACGCCTTCAAATTAAAAAATCATGATATAAACGTAATACAATCAGCGAGCAGGATTGTCCCCTTCATCTTCATTAAATTTCAAGGCAGAACAGAAAGCCATGCCATAAAAATGTCTCAATAAAAAATTATTTAACAAAAATAGAAATTGAAAACCTAAGTACCGACCCTAATTTTATCTGATATTTAACCCCAACCACACATATAATTTTCTCACAAAAGATTGGAAAATGTAAAGCTGTCAGTAAGAAAATAAAACAGATTTGTTGAGTGTAGCTAAAATAATGCAAACAATTATTGTGGGTATGGTCTTTAACAGATAATTAGTTAAACCATAAGGTCGTTTGTTGAACTTAATATCTCAACATTTCCCTCCAATAAACATCTTTACTTGTCGTCTACCCCTCCCAGATAATTAATAGAATATAATATTTCCAATGCATTCTTTTATAACTGAGTGGGATAATTAATTTAGTATAGAATATAACCCTTTCAATATTAAATAGTCATTGACGAGTAGTTATCCTTTAGACAGGTCATTTGTTAAACTTATTATCTAAACATTTCCCACCAATGTATAAGAATACTTCTGCAGTTGTATCTATTTGTCAGTCTGTCGTCTGCTAATTTTTCCTGGATACCCCTCCAAATGAATAATGGACCATCCATTGTATACTTTTATAACGGAGTGGGAGAAACCATTTAGTATAGAAAGGGATAAATTATTATCAACTTACTTTGCTTTTCTCTCTTCCATCTGCGGAGGTTTTGTTCTCTTTGATTTATCTCCCATTTTTGTGCCGAGAAGGCGGCCCGTAAGCGACATAACCTCACCTGTCGGTTCATCTCTCGCTCTTCTGTCGATGAGCGACCGGTCAGCTTGCAAGACAAGGTTAGAGTTCTGGAATAAATAATGTATTTTCACATGATAAATAATTGATTTGAAAAACGGGGTGATACTCAGGTAATGATGACCAGGGGGGGGCCGCACAAAAGTTATATCATACAGGGCCGGGGTGGGTGGGTCCGAAGAGGCCCGAAAAAATGAGTTTGTGCAAATATTTTTCTATTCACATTTTTGCCCTTGTTTTAAGTTGTTTTCAAATATGTTCATTAATAATTGTGTTCTAAGGCAGGTTATGGCCTTTACAGACACTTAGGAACAGGGTAGGTATAAGCAGGGTTTCCGCCAAGGGGAAATTAATGAGTCCGTATTGGGGAAACACATAACGCGACGGGGCGACCACGGTTCGTCCCGTCAGGTGAAAATTTTGTTATTTGACACTGAAAAGTAGCCATTTCCTTGCACCCGAGTGTCCCACAAAGCAATCCAAAGCTACGTATATTACGCAAGTCGATCATTTTCCGTGGGTGCATTAATTCTGTTGATGGTATCCAGATAATTAATCATGTAATTACGCACGTAAGACTGCCGTCTGATTGAAGACTATATCAAGCTACAGGTTACAGTGTTTAAAAATTTCTAACTTACAATAAGATTCTGACAGGTATAATGAAACTAAACACTAAAAAGTATCTGCTGCATGCATTGTCCAATAATACCTAGCTGGGAGAATTGAATTAAGTATTTCCTAGAATTTCAAGTAGCTTCCATTTAAATGAAACTGATATATTCCATGTATTCTGTCAATCGTAAAACTATTTGTGCGCTGTGACGTCATATATACTGCAGGGTTTGTCTGCAGGAGATACATGTATTTATAGCGGCAAAATACGAATGGTAGCGAAATCTTTCAAACTCGGAACGTGTAGCTTGTCAATAGTCTGTATTAGGGGGGGTATGTTTTTTGTGTTTATCCTCCATACATGTAATATGGGTCAAATGAATGGTGTTGTCACTATGAATTCCCGCTATAAAGACTGATTTGGGACAGGTTCCATATTATAATAGTACGATAGCACGGGATCTCGGAGGTAGATACCTCCTTTGGTAGGAGAACCGCCTGTTGGCGTATGTTGATCCCTACTCTGCCTAACTCAGCAATTCGGCATTCTTTGATCAAATTATGTAATCATACGATAGCACGGGATCTCCGAGCTGAGTAGTTTCAACCACAGAAATCCCGTGCAAAATAATATCCGTACTCGGCAGTCCCGACATTCTTTGATGTTACCGCGACATTTATTATGTTGTATATAACGTTACGTTGTAGTTTTGGCGCTTTGATTTCAAAGGGTGTACTGGTAACACACTGTGCTCAATTGACCCGCTTTTTCACCAGTATTCTGTTTAACCCCCCAAACTCCCGTTGCAGCCGGATTTTTTATGACATATTGCTACTAACTTTTGGTACATGTATGAATCAAACAGATCATCTGCGAGGGGAATGGGTCCGTGGGACGGACCCACAGCCGGCCTGGCGGAAACCCTGGTATAAGATATAAATAATACAGGGGAGATCTTCGGGCGGGGTGGGTGCATCTCAGAGGCCTGAACAAATTTTTTGTGCAAATTTTTTTCAACCCACATTATGGACATTGTTTTAAGTTGTTTTCACTACCGTAATAAATGTGTTCTAACATAGATTATGACCTTAACCCAACACTTAAGAACATATGTAGGTATAAGATAAAGCACACTCTGGTGCCAATAAAAGTGATGACTCAATAGGGAGCGCTGGTTTGCATTTCACCTCAAATTAATATTGAATAGTGCCTGATAGTGCTGGCATTTTCACTCTGGCATGTCTAATGACCAAATAATACTAGTGCTGCAGAGTGCTGGCTAACAAAATACCTCAAATTAAAAAATCTTGTTTTAATTTGGATTATCCCCCTTCTATCAGGTTGTATCAAAATACAGGAACACTTGGAATCGGCCAGAAACGGACCAATTTAAAACTTACCTTTGATTCTGTTTGATTTGGTCTTGAATAGATTTAAAATGATTTTTTTCTTATTTTAGGGGGTGGGTCCAAAAAAATCAGGCGGAAAAAAATATTTGTTTTGCACAAAAAGGGTGGGTGGGTAGCAAAAGGGCTGTACATTTGTTTTGGGCCCTGTATGTGTAAATTTTTTCACGCCCCCCCCCCCCCCCCCTGTAATGACCGGGTTTTACCGGTAGTATACAGCATTTACAGCGGTAACCAGGGCTCGATTTAACTGGATCGCATCACAATATGCGATGAAATTTCCCATTTCTGCTAAACCAATTTAGAATGAAAAAACATGTATTGGTAAGGAATGCTATACAAAATCTACCCAATGCAGCCCAAATTAAAACAATTAAATGTACCCCTGGCAGTAACGTGATAAGTTTATTCTTAAAACGTGGATGTCAAATGAGCTTCTTATTTCGTGAATTAGATTAGACTATTCTTCAATCATAAATAATCATTTAATAGAACTGGAAGTGGAATTGCGAACAAAAATCAGCAATCTGAATTGGATGGCTGGGGGGTGGCGAATAAATTTAGTCTTAAAATTTGATGTCATATGAGTTTCTTGTTTTGTGCATTAGATTATACAATACTTCAATCATAAACAATGATTTTATAGACCTGGAAGTGGAATTGCGAAAAAAAATCTGAATCTGTCGGATGAGTTTCTTGTTTTATGCATTAGATGTGTTTTATTCTTAAAACGTGGATGTCAAATGAGCTTCTTATTTCGTGAATTAGATTAGACTATTCTTCAATCATAAATAATCATTTAATAGAACTGGAAGTGGAATTGCGAACAAAAATCAGCAATCTGAATTGGATGGCTGGGGGGTGGCGAATAAATTTTATCTTAAAATTTGATGTCATATGAGTTTCTTGTTTTGTGCATTAGATTATACAATACTTCAATCGTAAACGATGATTTTATAGACCTGGAAGTGGAATTGCGAGAAAAAAATCTGAATCTGTCGGATGAGTTTCTTGTTTTATGCATTAGATTAGACGAATCTTCAATCATAAGCAATCATTTCGTAGAACTGGAAGTGGAATTGAAAACAAAAATCTGCGATCTGAATCGTTTGTGAGGAATGGGGTTTTAATATTAAAACTTGGATGTCAGATGAGCTTCTTATTTTGTGCATTAGTTTAGACGATCATTCAAGCATAGACAATCATTTTATGGACCTGGAAGTGGAATTGCGAAAAAAAATCTGCAATCTGAATTGGTTGGTTGTGGGGTGGGGGAGCGGGGTGGCGAATAACTTTGGATGTAAGATGAGTTTCTTGTTTTTATGTATTAGATTAGACGATTATTCAATCATAAACAATCAATTCAGATCGCAGATTCCACTTCCAGTTCTATAAAATAATTGTTAATGATTGAAGAATCGTATAATCTAATGCACGAAATAAGAAGCTCAACTGACATCCAAGTTTTAAGAATAATATTATTCGCCACCCCCCTCACCAACCAATTCAGATCACAGATTTGTGTTCGCAATTCCACTTCCAGGTCTACCAAATGATTGTTTATGATTGAAGAATCGTCTATTCTAATGCACAATATAAAAAGCTCATCTGACATTCAAGTTTTAAGAATAAAGTTATTCGCCACCCCCTCACCAACCAACTCAGGGGGTGTTTATACATTACCCGGCGAAGATCGCATTCGCTTTAGCCGGCAGCGATAACAATAGAGTGTTTATACTTCGACGGATAAGAATTACGGCTATCCGGATACTCAGCTATACGGTTTTTAAACTTTGGATAAAATGATTTAGTACAAGCACCTGATTGTCGTATGGATTCTAATTCGCTCTGCGGTTAAGTTAGATATTTATCTGGGGTCATGCCGTCATGGGTGATTTCCTTTCAACAATTAACTCGAACAATAGTATTGTGCAATCGCTGATAGACCAGCCCGCTTTTCACCTATGTATATATTGGTCAGTGTGCCAGTTTGATTGTCTCTAATCAGCTGTCCGTCGGTGGTCACGCACCTTCGTTATAAGCTATTATTATAAATACTAACTGATGATGGTACACGTACTCTGCATGCGCATGGTACATTTGTTGCGCATTCGATGGTATTAAATGTGCGTGTTCGTGTACATGTATGTCCATATATATATATATATGTATGGAGAAATGGGATGGCACGTTTCTATGGATTCAAACTTACTGGACAATTAGTTCAATAATCTAAATTTGAGTGCGCCGTGGACCGTGAGGCTGATATGTACACAGGGACGGGTCTAGAAGGCCTGATTTGGAGGTGTGGGACTGTTCATCTTTGGAATTTATCGACCGACCGTGGTTATGGCCAGGTGTGAGAAAATGTTTTAATCTGAACCCTGAAAATTGCAAAATCCTAGCATCCAGCCTTAAGATTTCCAATTGTTGGACATTTTCCAAACTTGACACACATCTAAGGTTGGATCATTTCCAACTGATGGCCATTTCAGTCCAAATAAATTGGCCAAAAAATAGCAAATGTTGCCTAAAGAAATCACCAATAACAAATTGTTGAAAATAAAACTATGAGAACAATTTCAACATATTGCTGATGTCAAATTTCCAACCATTGCCGTGTCAGGTATGAAATTTCCAGCTTTTGAATATATTGATTAAAATTGGGATGAGACACCCCAATCGCAACGGCCCTACATACGTGGACATGGTGAACGCCCGAGTAAAATGAAAAACATATTTTATTGTATAATGTGCAAACGGAAAATGTGTCGCATTTGATTCGCGATGTTGAAACTTATATATATAATATAATATCCAATCCGAATGATTATAGACACCAATTTGTAGATGCATGCGACGAAAAATATCTCAAAACTGACAATGACCATGCTTTTGGTGCGACACTCACTTCACAGGCTGTCTATGAAACCAAACAAACCATTAACAATTTTGTTTAAATATCTATAAAATTACCAATAGCAATACCTGAAAGTTTGAGTTGGATATTAATAATTTCGGCATTTCCATTTCTAAAAAGTTTCATTTCACTATACTGCCCAACCATATCTCTAACAGGAAGCGGCTAGATGTTTACAGGTGTACAGCAATATCATATTGCAGTTCAGTGAGAACTAAAACAAAAACTATTATGAAGTAAAGGAGACACATGAATATATGCGTATCTTCGCCGGGCGATGTGTAAACACTCTGCCCAACCTTCGCCGGCTAACGGGTTCGCCGGGTAACGGCTTCACCGGCTTTGTGTGAACGTCACCTCAGATCGCAAATTTTCGTTCGCGATTCGACTTCCAGTTCTATTAAATGATCGTATTTGATTGAAGGATCGTCTAATCTAATGCACAAAATAAAAAGCTCATTTGACATCCAAGTTTTAAGTATAAAGTTGTTCGCCACCCCCCCCCCCCCCCCTCTATCAAATGATTGATTATGATTGCAGGAACGTATAATCTAATGCAAAACAATAACAAGCTCATCTGATATCCACGTTTTAAGAATAAAATTATTCGCCACCCCCCTCACCAACCAATTCAGATCGAAGATTTTCGTTCGCAATTCCACCCCCCCCCCCCCCCCCCCACCAACCAATTCAGATAACAGATATCAGAATTTTGTTCGCAATCCACTTCCAGTTTTATAAAATGATTGTATATGATTGAAGGATAAAATAAGCTCATCTGACAGCCAAGTTTTAAGTTATCCCCCCCCCCCCCCCCCCCCACCAACACCAACCAATTCAGATTTCACATTTTTTTTCGCAATTCAACTTCCAGTTCTATCAAATGATTGATTATGATTGCAGGATCGTCTAATCTAATGCAAAACAATAACAAGCTCAAGAATAAAATTATTCGCCACCACCCCACTCACCAAGGCCTAAACAAATAATACCTTTGTTTCCGCTAACGAGCTAAAAAAAATTAGGGGTAGGTAGGTAGGCTTAACTTCTTTTTTTTTGTTAACTTTTTTTTTTTCAGTATCTTTAAAAATAACTGTTTAATACTTGTCAATAACCCAAACTATGCACTTCTTAGCCCCAATCAGGTTAACCCAGATGACAGAGGAACTAGAAACTCCAATTCAATCTTACATATGCTTTAATATTTACATATATACTAGTCTATATACTAAGATAGTCTTTGATAATCCTAATATTTCCTATATGGTCTGGCGACAACTGGAGTCAGTCCAGCACCACTGCACTGTTCACATATTGGAGTGACCGTCTTGTACCGATCTCTTAATGATGGCTTCACAACACCACCTTCTCCGCATTCAGTGAAGGATCTAGGTATTTTTTGGGGACACCTGTTTTTGGGCAATGATATGCCGAAGGCATAACCTGAAGGCCTGATCGGAGGAATGTTTGGGAAGGGTGACCCCCTGATGATGGTGGGGGTTCTTCCCCTGGAAAAATTTTGAAAATCCATTGCATTTAGATCTAATCTAAGGCTCTTTGAGTCAGTATTTTGAATTTTACTGAGAGGTCAATTTTATCAAGTTTCTCAAGCATAACTTTGGAACTTTTTATATATGTATGGATTGGAAATGCTTATAAGTTATTGTCAGATATCTTTTGGTTCTATGGATTATGCTTATCGGAAGCCTTATCCTGCTTGAAATTAGACTTGCCATCATCACTCTAATTCATAAATAGGCTATTTTATAAAATTCAAGTGAGACACATACCGTACATAATATACTACATGTACATGTAATACAGAAACAATGTACATGTATTAAGATAGTAATGACTATATATGGTACTAATCTCTATGTTAATTTTTCATTTGGTATTATGAGATCCCACTTGATAACCAGGTTGATTTGATCAAATTATTAATGTTCCTGTGCTGTAATTGATTGAAATACTGAAGTCTGAACGCTGAATGATAACATACCGTACCTGAACTCATATTATTTGAAGTTTTCACAGATGAAAGCTAGATATAAAGCCAAACATACTTTACAGTATGATTCCAACTGTTAAACTTAAATCTTTTGTAAACTTAAATTTCTTATGTTAATATATATAAATATATAAATGTTTTGCATCTTGTTATGATATGAATTGGGACCTAAATAAAAAAAAAAAATTAAAGTCCAATTTTTTTTTTTTTTTTTTTTTTTTTGTGGTCCAATTTTTTTTTTTTTTTGCAATGGCAATAAAAAGTTTAGGGTCGGCGGTTTAAAATAGGGTCGGTCGGGTTAGCGGAAACAAACGTATTTTTTGTTTAGGCCCAACCAATTCAGATCGCAAATTTTTGTTCGCAATTCCACTTCCAGGTCTACAAAATGATTGTTTATGATCGTCTCATCTAACGCACGAAATAAGAAGCTCATGATCTGCTCATCTGACATCCAAATTTTAAGTATAAATTTATTCGCCACCACCCCCCCCCCCCCAACCAAACAATTCTGAACGCAGATTTTTGGTCGCAATTGAACTTCCAGTCCTATACAATTATTGTTTATGATTGAAGGATCGTCTAATCTAATACAAAAAAAACAAGAAACTCATCTGACATCCAAGTTTTGAGATTAAAGTTATTCACCACCCCCTCCCCAACCAATTCAGGTCACATAATTTTTTTCGCAATTCCACACTACCAGTTCTAGAAAATGATTGTTTATGATTTTGGGATCGGCTAATTCAATGCACAAATGAAGAAATCTAACTGACGTCCGAGATTTAAGAATACTTGTATTTGCCACCCCCATCTCAAATTCCAATGACAAACATTTGTCCGAAATGTACTTCTAAACCTTGAAATGAACGCCTAATGTAGTACACAAATCCTTACATATAAAGCACAACAAATAATTTGACACCAAGTTTTTGACAACAAAACGGTACACCTTCCCCACCCCCTAAAATCCTCAATCAGTTATGCAACACCCCATTCCCTCCTCCCCCTCCTCCATCTCCACCTGTCATCCAGATCACATAATTTTGTGCTAAAATATGCTTGTATGCCGTATTTGAAGTTCCAGTGGTAGAATTTTTGTTATGTACCCCCCACTTTTCATATTGCAATCCAACTCACAGCCTTTTTCGTAAGGACTGACAGCAGGCCTGGCATTCTGAGGCGAGCGATAAAATTGCTCGCCTACCGCCCGCCTGAAAATAATCCAGGCGGACGAAATAACGCCCTCCCAAACGGCAAAACATCACTCTCCAGGACCCGGGTGTAAGTAATGATCTATGTACTAACAGAGTCGGCAACGAAGTGTTAAACGATGTCGGTATGGGACCTTTGATCTATAAGCCGCATTCCGACTGTCCCTGGCGAAATGTACAAGCGATATTGATTACGTTGTAGCAACATTTCCACCGGAAGCACGTGCCTCTGTGAAATAGACACACCGTTCAGAGTTATGTCACTTTGAAGTATTGCTTCATGCCTCCCACGCAACTGGACAGTGCTATATAATGTCAGGCATCATTGAGGCATTGTTAGAACAGAATAGTTGTCTGAATTGTTACTAAATACATTACTAGCTAAAGTAACAACATATCTTGTTATTTAATATTAAAATATTTTGTGTAATGAAAACAACAAACTCAGCAATTATTGTAATAGTTTAATACTGACATGTACTTTATTTTTATCAATACTGTACATGTGGAGTGGAATATTTACTATGTCTTATTTTGGCAAACATTTTCGCCCTCCTGTGCTCGGCACAAATAATAGCCCTCCTAGACCTTTTCAGGAGGGCGATTTTTAGCTCTCCTAGATTTCTGAGAATGCCAGGCCTGTGACAGTCATTATTCCCGATGCTCGAGATCACCATACTCTCCGTATGTGTAGCAAAAAAATATATATATAAACGCTATTCGCCACCCGGGTGCCGAATAGCGATTTCTATGTTATATGACTATTCGCCACCCGGGTGGCGAATAGCCACTGCCCTATTCGCATATTGGATGAAGCGAGAAGTTTCATTTAGGAGTCATCATTTTATCACATTCTACTCGGCAACCATAAAAAGACATAAAATTATCAACATGTGTGAATTTATGTATAAAAAACACAATGACAATGACCCCTGTCACGTGACATTACAGACAGTTTACACGAGACTGTTGTATTTATGAAACAGGGCCAGCAAACATTACGATAATGCATCAGTTGCTGTACCAAACTGACAATTGGAATTGGATGTGGACACATTTATGATTTTTTGTTTTTAATTGAAGACATTCCTGTAATGTCATACGATTGGCTCAGTTTGGAGCTTGTTTTAAGTTCAAGATTTCAACCTTTGTTTGCCGTTTTCGGCGGATGCACAGGCGAAAATAGGCGACCTTTCCCAAGCATGAACAGGGACAGAAAACTTACCGCTTTGTATTCATATTGGAGAGATCTAGCAGCAACATCTGCCATGACTCGTCTCTATATTCACTCTAAAATGAGAGGCATAAATTAGTTCAGTTTTTGTTATCGAACCAGTTGAGATTCACGTTGTTTTTACGTATTTTGATTTTTCCCGCTAGGTGGCGATTTTCATTCAAGAACAAGTACTCTATATATTCCAGTATTTAAAAGGACATTGCACTTTTGCTCGGTAAGTTAACATAAAAAAAATTGTCTCGTCACAAAATTGTGATATCCAAAAATGAATTTATGATATCATAAATTGGAATCAGTGATATCTTAAAATCATTTTTGTAATATCATAAAATATTTTTATGATATCATATATTCGATTCTGTGATATCATATATTTAGTGATATCATAACATGAATTATTAATATCACAAATAAAGTAATAAATAGAAGAACGGCGCCCGTAAATTAGTGATCATTAGTGATATCATAAAATCGAATATGTGATATCGTATAACAACTAGTATTTATTGATATCACAAAATGAATATATGATATCACTAATTCCAATATTAGTTATATCATATATTCATTATACATTAGTTGCATGCAACAAGTGTTTTATTATTGATCTAGCAGTATTCATTATCTTGTAGCCCATTAGAGTACTACTGTAGAGCAGAAGAGACAAATACGTTCAACACACAACTAATTTAATGAAACTCTCTTCCGCACACAAACGCCAAATGATTTATGCATGTATAATCAATATTGATTAGCTTCAATAGCTTGTTACAAACGCTACGCGTACTGTGATTAGACAGCGACCTCTATATAGCCATAGAAATCGGATATATGTTATTAACCCCGCGCCGGGTTATATCGTGATTTATTTTATGATATCAATAAATATATTATGATGTCACTTAATGCATAATCCGAGTTACTGATATCACAAAATTAATAAATGATATCACAAATTCAAATATGTGATATCACAAAATATATATCTATATCTATATTTGCGAATGTCTGTCTGTCTGTCTGTGTTCTATAGAAATTCACAGGGGACCATCTAGATGGCTCCAAAGGGGTCTGCTAGTAAGGGGTAACTTTTTACGGGAAAGATAATGGTGCGGGTTAGAATATTTTTAAGTGACGCCGTTGTTGTCAGGGGCAGAAACTGGGGAGTGGCAGAACAATGTTTGTCGCCGATTGCCACGAAACTTATATATAATAATTCCCATGATATGAGGAATCTAATGGTGTGTTAAATAAGTCAAAGTGGCACCGATCGCGTCAGGGATGCACGGAAGGTGAGAGGGGCACCAAAATTGACAAATCTAATTTTAGTGCCGATTTCCACCAAATTGATATATATTCTTCTCCATGATACAAGGAATCTATAAGTGTGTGATTCAAAGAAGCCAAATTGCTGTCGTTTGGATGAAATATTGGGGGGGGGGGGTGGACAATAAATATGATAAGAATGGGTTCAGTCGCCGATTGCCACACACTTATACAATATCATCCCCATGATATGATGAGTCTAATGGTGTGCATGGCTTGAATATGTAAAAAGTGGCGTCATTCGAGTCAGGGGTGCACTGAAAGCCAGAGGGGCATCAACGTTGATACGCAATATTTTTAGCTCCAATTTCCATCAAAGTGATAGGCCTACACGTTCTTATCCATGATAGGAGGAGTCTAATCGTGTGATTTAAAGACGCCATATTGGTGATGTTTAATTGGGTGAGAGATGTGGTGGGGGGGCACTAAATTTGATCAGAATTTGTTTAGTCGCCGATTAGCACCAAAATTAGTATAATTGTGTTGTTTAAGGATGTCACAAGTGTGGCCAGTCGAGTCAGGGATGCACAGAGGGTGAGAGGGACACAAACAGATAAACAATATGTTTAGCGCCGATTTCCAGATTGATACATATTATTTTCTGTAATATGACGAATCTAATCGTGTGGATTAGATACGCCAAATTGGTGCCGTTTGGGTGAGAGATATTGGGGGCCCTGAATTTGATACGAAGTAGTATATACTCACCAATTTTCACCAGTTATATATATATGCATTTCCATAATGAGTCTAAGCATGTGGTTTAATGGTGACAAAAGTGCACCGCTTCAGTCTCAAATATGGACGGGAGGATCACCAAAACTGAGAAAAAATATGTTTTGTGCCATTAACATCAGATGCACACACACGTTCTTTTCAAATGATACGAGGAATCAACTCGTCCGTGTCAAAAACGTATAATGAGCTAGCAAAACAAATACATAGAAAAAAGCATTAAACGTATATATATATTTATCATTTTATTTGAGAGATACACATATTCTTGCAAATTGAGAGACCTCGAACCGTCAGAGGATTGCATATTAGAATGGATCATGTCTATATAACACAATTGAGTCTGTTCAATTAAATATAGTTTCCACAAATTTCTTTTACAATAAACCACTCAAAAAATATCGCTGTGTGTCGGGCACATGTATAGCTGATATACATGCATAGCAACAATGCAACATTTCTTTTAAACTGAGAATATATCGCCAATGTATTATAGCGCCATTAACAGAAAGCACCTGGACATTTCTTTAAAACATTTGTATCTTCATGGCGATATGATAGCCAGGTGTCCTCAAAATATTAGTCAAACCCATTAGATTTGTTGATACATCTCTATATATGTAAAACCCAATAAACAAATATTGTCGTCTTTTATTTCTGCGAACTGATGTGTTTATAATTTTCATATTTCATATAATAACGTCTGATGTTTTCGCAGTTGTACATAAATAAATACTTCTTTATCGGTGGAACAGATTAATCGCGATAAACAAAATGACAATCAACAAGGTGAGCCCAGAGACGTGGCTATAGAGGGTCTCCGTTGTGCGTGAAGGTGTCCATCTTGGGAAATTCCAACTTTTGAATATATTCGATTGTGATATCATATATTATTATCACTTTTAATATAGGGCGTTCTCTAGGCCATTAGCACCCCCTTGAATCAGAATCAGACCAAACACAAGTTTTGCATAATTCCATTTGCACCTCAGTGCTCAGGCCTAATATGCCATATATTCATAAACCATGGTTCTATATTCCCGACATGAGAACATTCAGATATATTAATCTGAAAATTGCATAAATCCTAACATCTAGTGGTCTATATAACTCCATGCAGACAAATGCACACAGCTACGGGCAAGAGACCAGGAGACACCGGGATGACCATGGTTGTTCGGCCCGGTGTGAGAAAATTATGAAAACTATACAAGAAAATAACAAATCCTAGCATCTAGAATGGCCTCAACTGAAGCTTTCCTATAGTTTTGGAAATTTAAAATCTCACACTCCCCCATAGGTTGGAAAATTCTCCAACTGATGACCATTTCAGTCCACAAGTTAACCGAATGTAGTCAAATATTGTTTTGTTAAACTAATTAGCAGTGTTTTATTGGCCATGGGGGAGAAGACACACCGGACCGACCATTGTTCGGTGCGCGAAAAAATTGAAATATGAACAAGAAAATCGCAAAATCCTAGCATCTAGACTAGCCTCAAGCCTTCCTAAATTTGGAAATTTCAAACCTGACTTAGGTTGGAAAATTTCCGACTGATGAAAATTCCAATGACAATCTTGACCAAATATATGACAATATTGTTCTCTTAAATTAACTAGCAGTTTTTGACTGGCCACGGGGGAGGGACAGGACACAAGCTTTCCAAGTGTTGGAAATTGACAACCTGTCACCTACCCTCCCCATAAGGTTGGAAAATTTCCAACTGATGACCATCTCAACCAATTTTTTTTACAAAAAATAGGAAAATATGCAAATATTGGTCCAAAAACAAATTGACCCCCCCCCCCCCAATAAATTGTTTGAAAATCAAAAACATTTTCAACCTATTGTTGGTGTGCAATTTCCAACTAATGTTTTGGAAGGTTGAAATTTCCAACTGTTGAAAATTTTGACCAAAGTTGGGGGGTGATACACCCCAAACCCCCTGCCATCACGTCTCTGGGTGAGCTACTACTTATATTCCATGTGCAAGAATAGTGTTTTGTGATGCTATTTGAACAGACAATTTATGAGAATATGTGTAGCACTTTGAGCAAGAGTATTATCTATTCCCACCAAATATCCACAGCATGATGCAAAGGGTTTCACATCACTTTAACCTGGGCAACGCCAGGCAACACTGCTAGTGATATCATAAAATCGAATACCGTATGTGATATCACGAAATGCTTACAATTTTATTATATCATATATTCGATTTTGTGATATCACAAATTGTTCACCAATTATTGATATGGCAAAATAGGTAATAAATAGAAGAACGGTGCCACATACACACAGGATCTCCCAAAATTTACAAAAAGTCACCCAGCACCACAGTCTCGTTCGTCGGCGACTACCCATCAAATACGGTTGAAATTTCACTCGAAAATAATTAATGTAATAATAATTTACATGCAACTAATTTAAAACAGATTATTTTAAATGATAATTTGAGATGGTGGGTGACCTTTTGCACATCTGAGAGATCCTGAGTGTCTTGTTTTGCCTTACACAGTCAAAGTAAATGTTGTTAGACCAATGCATTCTCATATATATGCGATTCTCTTGCACGTTTAGGAGATCCTGGATGCGTGTCTTTTTGCAACAATGACCAATTCAGTGTGTGTGGCAGGGTTAATTGGATTGGGGTGTATATCGATATTCCGTTATAAATAAAAACGAGTTTGTCATTTTGTCCCGCGTCCCGTCTCGACCCACAGTTTGTCACCCCCTCGGGTTATGCATTAAAGGGACACATTACCGGAATGACACTATGTCATACATAACTATATCACAAACAATATAGCCATGCATATATAGGCTGAAATAATTTTAATACTTCTCCACATACCCACATATATTTGACCATCAACCGATGATTTACCGATCCCATCAGCCATGACCTAAATTAATAACAATCGAACAACAAAAGTTGTGTGGGATACAGTCGGTAGGCCAACACTCGAAAAATACATATCCCTTCCACTGTAAAGCGAATTTTCTCTCGGGGTATGCAGCGAGATCATGTATATGATCGACACGCACCAGTCCCCATCCAAAACAATTAAGTTGGGACACTTTAATATTAAGTTATATCTTCCGTCGAGAAATTCATTCGCTTCGAAGTAATAGGCAAGTGCAGTATTTCAGGTAAGTAAGCTTACTGTTTAAACAACAAGAGAGAGAGAGATAGAGAGAGAGAGAGAGAGAGAGAGAGAGAGAGAGGGGGGAGAGAGAGAGAGAGAGAGAGAGAGAGAGAGAGAGAGAGAGAGAGAGAGAGAGAGAGAGAGAGAGGGCGAATAATAATAATTCTCTGAACCTTTTGTGTATTTCCTATTTCCCTTTTAAAGGTACTCAATCCGATTCGATGGTCCCCATGTCATCAGATTCCAACAACAACATTTTTTTTTAATTGACACTTCAGTTATCAGAATCGATTAATTGCCCAAATTAATACTAACCACAGTCAACAAAATTATAAAATTGCCCAAAATCTTTTACTTTTCAAAAAAAATTTCAACGCCATTTGGTCCGAGACCGTCTTCTCATCGACTTTTTGCCAGGCTGCCAAAAAGTACCGGTGGTGAAATATAATAGATTTAAAAAATCGATATCTGATCACTCTGATGTTTGATGGTGGGTTCCTCGACTCGAATTAAATATTTGTTACCCCCGAAACCAAAGAAATAGTAATTTGGGAGCATTAATTCGGATTGTGCATCTATAGTGCTCTGAAAATCACATCTGAAATACAGCAGAATCTGGCAGAATCAGTAAATATTGGGGTTTGTTTAGTTTGCCAGGATATTTTGAAAATACCTCTGTGCTACGTCCAATCAAATCATACCAGAATCTCGATGGTGTTGAAGAATTCCAACTTACATGTATATTAAATTTAGGCACATGAGAGAAAATAAATGTTATTTATTTCGTTATATTTTTGACTCATATATGCGAATAAAGCATCGTAAACTGCAAAAAGGCAAAACACATTAAAGGTACTCAATCCGATCAGACCCTCATAAATTACTATTCTTTGGCTTCGGGGGGGGGGGGGGTAAAATATTTGATTCGAGTCGAGGAAGCTACACATCAACGCTGAGAGTGATATAAATTTTTGAAGTTTTTTTATTTCCATTGTTTGTGGCCCAGAATCACGCCGTAAAAATGATGGTCTCGGTCTCGGTCCGATTAAGCACCCCTAAATTACTATTTCTTTGGTTTCGGTTGTAGTGTAAACTTTGAACAATTTTTTTTATTCGAGTCGAGGAACCCACCCATCAAAGCTCAGAGTGATCAGATATTGGTTTTTGAAGTATGTTATTTCTCGTCATAAGTGGTAATAATAACGCAAATTTGACCATCCTTTTTACGGCGTGTTTCTGAGCCACAAACAATAGAAATAACAAAACTTGATATCTGATCACTCTGAGCGTTGAGGTATAGGTTACTCGACTCGAATCAAATTTTTTTTTTACCCACGAAGCCAAAGAAATAGTAATTTAAGAGGGTCCAATCGGATTGAGTATACCTTTAAGACAAATTATAAATTATAACTGCCCGTCCCAACAATGAAACACGCAAGACGTGCCTATATATAGATACATAACAGCTATCGGTACTGCTGTGTGCACTAATTACGCGCACATGAATTACTTCGCATACTACATGTAAGTCCCAGGTTGACGTGACAACTTGAGTGAAAAGTGAAGTGAGAAAATGTTGTTGTTTTACAAATTGTCATATCTTGATCAAACATACTTATACACCGATGTCTGTTTATCTGTTATCTTCATCCTTAGCTGCACCCATTGGACTAAGTGCTAAACTGCTAATGTCTTCATTAATTCATTTCAAAGTAATCATATGTATATGTAGTCGTGTTCCCCGATAATGGGGCCTCGGTGGCTCAGTCGGTTAGATGTACAACTCCAAGCCATCTCGCCCTCCAGCACTCCGATGGGAGTTCAAATCCACCGGCCATCGGCGGGTAACTGGCAACTCCGCCAGATAAGATATCAGTTACAAAGTCCATGATGGAATCATGTGTTTGCCGAAAACGGTCGACGAGTTAATCATTCATTGAAATCACTGTTAGATTAGCCGTAAGTGTGCGGATTTCCTCCACCACTAAGACTGGCAATGTCGTGATATGACCTTAATGTACGTTTAATCATAAAGTATTTTGTTACCTTTGAGGAAATTATTGTATTTGTAAGCAAATATATGAACTGGGAAAAGTAGTTTTAATGTACATGTCGTAATCATCAAATGAAAAGTATTTGTATTTAAATAAAATAGTTTAGGTATGTAATCGCCCCATCCCTTCTGGTATTTATCAAATGTCCCATGAAAATAAAGGTGACTGGAGTTTGAGTTAACATAATATATTTCTCAGGTTTTCCCCTCACAGATAAGCAACAATCAAGAAGACACGATGAACCGTGTGATTTTGGCAGTTATCCTGTGTGTACTCGTCATCAGTGCCTCGGGTATGTAAACATACTTCATCGGTTAATGGGGTAAGTAAACACACGTCATCATTGTATCGGATATATACGTACACACACGTCCTCAGTGGCTCGAGTACGCAAAACAAGTTATCAGTATCTCGGGTACGGTAGGTAAACACACGTAATCAGTGTAGGTAAAATACGTCACCGGCATCTCTGCTAGGTACACACACGTCATCTGTATCTCGGGTAGGTACACACACGTCATCAAAATGTCATCAGTATCTCGGGTAGGTAAAACACGTCATCAATGTATCGGATACGTAAACACACGTCATCAATGTATCGGGCATGTAAACACACGTCGTCAGTGTATCTGTTACGTAAACATACATCATAAGTGAATCTATTTATCCATTATATGTTAAAGACATATTATGGACTTGTTCGGGAGCATGAAACTGATCAGTTAGTATTGAGGCACTATGTCGACTGGAGGAATGTGGCATTCCACTAACATAGCCGACGCATCTATCGGCGACAAACTAACGAAAACGATTTCGCCATCAAAGAGTCACTGCATTTAATTAATATATAAGAATTTTTTTTGTTATATACATTTTTATTCATTAACTCATGAATGAAATTGGACCCAAAACTCAGGCACAGCCTATTTTATTGGGTCCAAACAGAAAAATACAAAAAGTTGACAAACAAGGACACATGACAATTTAATGGTGTATATATCTTGTATCATGGAAATTCCTAATAATCATTAAGTATGAAGTCACTAAATAGGATTAAATAAGACAGGGTTATCCTGAAAATACTGTTGATGGCAATGGGTAAGAGTTTAGAGTTTAAAATGATTCAATATTCAGATAAAGTTGATATAAATATATAAGAATGACGGTGTGTGTTATCAATTTGGATATAATATCGGTAAAAATAACTTTGAACAATATTATTCTCCATTTCTATTTGATCATTTCACATCACTTTAAATAATGTTTCGGAAACCACTAACACAATGTTGAATCAGTTCCATGACAATTATAGTATTCACCTTAATTCACCTCATGTATTTCACATAATGTAATTTGTCATGTAATAAATGCTATTTAAAGGTACTCAATCCGATTCGATGGTCCCCATATCATCAGATTCCAACACCAACAACAACAACAACAATAACAACACATTTAACTAAATGCCGCTTCAGTTAGCATCGATTAATTGCGAAAAAATATTGTTAACCACTGTTAACTATAGTATAAAATTGCCCATAAAGTGTTATGCATGTATATCAACATTTTGTTCAACGCAATTTGGCATCGAGAGTATGTCGGTCGACATTCGTCGGCATTTTGCCAGGCCGCCAACAAGTCCTGGTGGTAACAAATAATAGATTTAAAAAATAGATATCTAATGATGGGTGGGTTCCTCAACTCGAATCAAATATTTTTTACCACGAAGCCAAAGAAATAGTTCTTAAAAGGCGTTTAAACGGATATGTTCAATTAGTCATTTTTGTATTGCATGAATTGGTCCAAAAATTTACATACCGATCTACCCATCCATGTATGAACATCATACACTAATAAAGGAAATCTGTATACTTTCAATGTCATAATATTTAAAGTAATAGAAGATTTAAATTAGCTGGCATTGGTAATACATGGATCTTTAATTTGATAGTCTTCAGAGACACAAACAAAAAATGATATAGCAATAAATAATATACATGTATATAACTAACAATGTAACAATAATTTCAATAACTCGATCCAAAAAACAAAAACTAAAACAAAATAAACTTAAATAAATAAAAACAAAAAGCCATATTAAGGTACTGGCAAACTATTGACTCCACTCGACACAAATAGTTTAAAATTTTCCTATGTAAAACAATAACATGCATAAGGGTAGTGATCATTGTAAATATATGTGTTAATTACTTTTTCCCCCTCTGTTCTCACCCAACTGTCATTAATCTTCTTATCATGCTCTGTATCTCACTTAATCTTGACTTCCACTTCTCACTGAACACTATATGTAATATATTCTCCTCTGAGGAGATGGCTCTATATAAGCATCTGATGCTTGTTGTCAAATCCTCTTCCTCCCTTCTAGTCTTCTATTCATACATGTGTCATGTTTTATAATTATATAATTTTGGGAAGAAATAAAATATTGTTTAAACCAATACATGGATCAAACACAACAATGAAAACCTGTGAGAACTGATGACATTGCTTTTTTAGTGCAATGTTTTCCTCGCCAGAACCCGGATCACCACATGATATTGTGTTATAAAAGAACAAATATTGTTGAAATATTGAAATGGTGGCTTCTTCTCTTGACTAATGTTATATTTTTGTCAAATGTATAAGTCTGAACATTTCTATTAAATTTAACAATCAAAATGTGTCTTTAACCACGGATTTGTAATGTTGTTTTACATGGCGTTGGAACAATATGCGATATGCATGGGCTCAGACACATCCACCCATCCGGACCTTGTAACCTGGAACAATATGCGATATGCATGGGCTCAGACACATCCACCCATCCGTACCTTGTAACCTGGAACAATATGCGATATGCATGGGCTCAGACACATCCACCCATCCGTACCTTGTAACCTGGAACAATATGCGATATGCATGGGCTCAGACACATCCACCCATCCGTACCTTGTAACCTGGAACAATATGCGATATGCATGGGCTCAGACACATCCACCCATCCGTACCTGTAACCTGGAACAATATGCGATATGCATGGGCTCAGACACATCCACCCATCCGTACCTTGTAACCTGGAACAATATGCGATATGCATGGGCTCAGACACATCCACCCATCCGTACCTTGTAACCTGGAACAATATGCGATATGCATGGGCTCAGACACATCCACCCATCCGGAACAATATGCGATATGCATGGGCTCAGACACATCCACCCATCCGGACCTTGTAACCTTGATTTTGTTCGAGACCTTCTTTTCTATTCTTTATTGGGGATTTATAACCAAGCAGGGAGGATTTGGATGGGGTGGAACCCCTCCCCTACAACCCACTTGTGAATGATGTTTGGTGTTATGATGATGAAATACATAAATAAAAATGATCTAGACTTCAAGTTTTGTTTACGTCTTCTTTGCTTTGGTTTTCTTCCTTGTTTCTCTATTTGTGGTTTGGTTGATGTGTTTTCCTTCTTGAAAATGGCTGCTATTTCTTGATTTTTCTCCAGTTCTAGAGCGGCGGTGTTTGCCTTATCTTGTACTGCAGCCATTTCCCGCTGGGCAGATTTTATCGCCTCCCACACATCCGCATCCGAAACAGCGGAGCTGGTGGTGGTGGTGGTGGTGTTGTTGTTGCTGCTGGTGGAGATGGGGGACACCGGGACTTGATGGAATTCCGGTGTCCTTGGTGATAGAGTGTCCAGGGACGTCCGGGTGACATCGGTGTCGAGACCCCCTAGCGGACTTAACATTATATATATATTTTGCAGGTGACAGAGTGAGGAAGAGGAAATTGAGGAAATTGTGTAACAAAGTGTATTGCTATGTGAGACCTTGTCGAAACATCCAGTGTCCAGACGGAAAAACATGCGTGTGAGTACCTGCAACATTGTATTAATTACTACGTGACACCTTGTTTACACGTCTATTGTCCCCCGGAACAACATGCGTGTGAGCACCTGCAACATTGTATTAATTACTACGTGGCACCTTGTTTACACGTCTTTGTCCCCCGGAACCACATGCGTGTGAGTACCTGCAACATTGTATTAATTACTATGTGACACCTTGTTTACACGTCTATTGTCCCCCGGAACCACATGCGTGTGAGTACCTGCAACATTGTATTACTACGTGACACCTTGTTTACACGTCTATTGTCCCCCGGAACCACATGCGTGTGAGTACCTGCAACATTGTATTAATTACTACGTGACACCTTGTTTACACGTCTATTGTCCCCCGGAACCACATGCGTGTGAGTACCTGCAACATTGTATTAATTACTACATGACACCTTGTTTACACGTCTATTGTCCCCCGGAACCACATGCGTGTGAGTACCTGCAACATTGTATTACTACGTGACACCTTGTTTACACGTATATTGTCCCCCGGAACCACATGCGTGTGAGTACCTGCAACATTGTATTAATTACTACGTGAGACCTTGTCGAACATCCAGTGTCCACCCGGAACCACATGCGTGTGAGTACCTGCAACATTGTATTACTACGTGACACCTTGTTTACACGTCTATTGTCCCCCGGAACCACGTGCGTGTGAGTACCTGCAACATTGTATTAATTACTACGTGATACCTTGTTTACACACCAATTGTCACCGAAACCACATGCGTGTGAGTACACGTAACACAGCACTACTACGTGCCACCTTGGTTACACGCCCATTGTACCACCGGACCCCATGCGTGTGAATACACGTAGCATGACACTACTACGTGCCACCTTGGTTACATGCCACCGGAACCACATTCGTGTGAGTATTTACGTTAACCAAAATAAGACCTTTCCGCGCGGATAAATTGTTTTCCGATTGACCGCGTGCGTCTATAGTCGAAATGGTCACGTGAGTCAGACGCCATTCGTTGCCAATTGCAACACACGATACACATATTTACTGGTACGTGTGGCTGAATCTGGCTATTATACCCAAACGCATTGGAGGAAAATCTGGTATCACATGTAATTCACTTATAAGTGTTGTTATATGCACATTAATTTTATAAGGATATCTTATGAATTATGCTTCAGTTGTTCATAGTGGGGGGGGGGGGGGTGGTGCTGGTGCCGTCGTTTGTTTTTCGTTGTTTTCAAAATGGCCATAACAATTCCAATTTAAATAAATTCAGATATCTATTTCCATAACTACACCCCCTCGAATTATTATACCGATACTATATATAAAAAAAATATTTAATTCTCCATCCATTTTGACCAATACGTTTATAAAACTCAGCTAGGTATAATATATCGTATCGACATCCAATAACGTCTATCTCTGTCGAAAAACATCTTTACCCACCTCATCATGTGCATATCAATTACTCGGATTTGGGCTCGTTAAGGTACCAAATATATTGCTTCATGATTGCTCTGGAATGTTCGGTGTGGACCTGTTGAAAAACCTCCAGCAGAGAACAATGAAATTCAATAGCTAAACCAACTCACAGCCAACAATAGACAATGTTAACAAAAACACATTTTAAAGGTACTCAATCCGATTAAGCGCCCCATCAGTTACTATTTATTTGGCTTCGGGGGGGGGGATATTTGATTCGAGTCGAGGAACCCACCCACCAACGCTCAGAGTGATCAGATATCGATTTTTTAAATCAATTATTTTTCTCCATCTGGAATATTTAGTGGCCCAGTAAAATTCATGAGAAAACTGTCTCGGACCAAATTGCGGATGAAGATGGATAACTCTAAAATCAAGTGGCTTTTTTTGTGTCAGATATTTGACAAACCGTACACTTTCGTTGAACAAAATGTTGATAAATAACAGGTTTTTGGCAATGTTATACTTTAGTTGACTGTCGTTAGTATTATTTTTGGGCAATTAATCGATTGAGGATTCTGATAACTGAAGCGGCATTTTAAAAAACAATGTTGTTGTTGGAATGATATGGGGACCGTCGAATCTGATTGAGTACAGTGACAAAGATGTGACCAAATACTGAGACGTGCTAAATAGGGTAGGGCGTTGTAGGGTGCTGAATGGGGTAGGGGCGTTGATTTAAATATATTTTAGTACACGAGGGTGACTTCAATTTCTTATTCGATATTTCGTATTCGAAAAATGTTATATTTCGCTAAAACAAAGGGTGTCGTAGGGTGGCCTACAAGACACTCTAAATACCCCAATCCAAAATGGCCGCCGTCTAGCGAGGTTCAAATCGGGCACCCAAGCAATTTCTCAACCCCTTGTCTGATTTAGGTAAAAAAAAAGGGTGTTGCAGGGTGCCACCAAGACTATAAATGTCTACACCATACCCGATTAAAATTGACCGCAGCCCAGAGGGGTAGGGTAGCCTAAAGGGGCAGATAAATGACATGGGTTCCCCATTTGAACCCCGACGGCCGACGGCCATTTTTGATCTGGATGCATGGGAGTGTGTATGTAGGGTGGATATTTAGAGTGTCTTGTGTGCCACCATACAGCAACCTTTGTTTTAGCGAATATGAACTTTTTCGAATAATGAATAAGGAATTGAAGTCACCTTCATTTTATTATCTCTGAATAAACAAATACAGATACATATAACATAATTGATCTGCTTCTTCTTCTTCTTCCGATTACAGTCCACCATCAACAGGCTGATGATTATGACTAATTTTATTTTGGCAACGACTGGCGATAATTTCTGAGCTAACATGTCTGATGCACTATGGGTCATTATTACTATTGTCACCACTGACATCACCAGAAATATTGGATGTTTCTCTCACAAACTTGACATAAATATCGGCAAAAATTTACTTTTCAGGGTTGGACCATTTTTTCAAGTAAAATGCAACTATCTTTGGTATCAAAGGTGTTTATTGGTTTGGTCTATCTTAAATGTGTCACACTACGGTGTTTATTGACCAAAGTGTTCAAAATGGCTTCCAAAATGGCAACCAAATTTGTAAAACGTTTTTTTTTATACATATATCCCGAACATTATTCTCTGCGTTATCCGGAAAGGTAGCAAATTGTGACTCACTTGGTTATTATACATGTTAGTTAATTAACTGACTACATGTTCTATTCTGGTTGTCCCAGTTCCGTATGGGGCATGACAAATTCATTTTAAAGTATGGAATTTTGCAGAGAACCTCTTTTGTTATTCTGGCCATATTAATATTATTGAAAGAAATGGGCAGAACTTTGAGACGGAACTGAGATGAACCATAATCTGTGGCTATTCTGGTCCATTATGATAACAAATATCAACTGGATACAGGGTGGATGATAAGATGGTAGCCAGGGAGTTATTCTATGATCATAGGTGAGGTGAATGTGTATACGGGGAGTTATTGTATGTCATGAATGATGTGAATATGTATACAAGGAATGACTATATGGTTATCAGTGGGTTGGGTATAGTAAGCTGTATATGTATACAGGGAGAGGTCATGGTCAGGTGTGAGTTGAATCGGTATGAATGGAGTGACTATATGGTGTATGGTTGTGTGTATCCAGTACGGGTGCACCCGATGTTCCTGTGTGGGTATTGATGTGGTGTATGGATATAGCTAGATGGCCATCTATGTGTTTATTATGTATATATGGAGTGACTGTAAGGTCATGGGTGGGATGTACATGTGTTGTCTGTATGATCATGAATGGGGTGTGCGGATAAATAAAGAGTGATTTTATTGTATGGGTAATGTGTATAGGTATACGTGGAATGACTGTACGGTCATGGTTGAAGTGTATATGCATACCTTGAGTAAGCTGGGTGGACATTATCAAGTGTGTGGGTATATATGGAGTGTCCTTGTGGTAACGGGTGGGATGTATATTTATATATGTCGTGGATTTATTATCATTGGTGGGTGTATAGGGAGTACGGATTAGCTGTATGAACATGGATGGCGTGTATGATTATACAGTGAGTTGCTGAATTGTCATGTGTGAGGTGTATATGCAAGTATGGAAGATATGAGTAGTCGTGTGTGCGGGTGTTTGTATACCTGGAAGGGCTGAATGGCAATTGATGAGGTGTATATGTATACCTGGAGTGACTCTATTATCTAGGGTGTGCTGCATATGTATATATCGAGTGGTTATATGACTATGTGTGTCGAATAGGCATACAGGTACGGTCAATGAGATGAATACATATAGGTATACAAGGAGTGACTGTATGATCATAAATATAATGGATAGCTATACAGGGAGTGACTAAATGGTCATGCGTCAGGTGTATGAGTATACCTGGTGTTCCTGCTTGGTGACTCGTGGTGGTATGGCCATTTGTAGGTTATACACACGTGTTGATATGTGGTCATGGGCGAGGCGTATGTGTATATAGCGAGTGGCTATGTGGCCATGGATGAGGTGCATATGCATACATGGAGTGATTATACTGACATGGCTGGGTGTATTAGTATATCTGGAGTGGCTATTCGGCTATGGTGTGACAAATAGGGATACAGGGAGTGACATGGACAATGGTGAGGTGAATATGTATACAAGGATTGCCCATGGTCATGTTTGAATGTTTTGAATAGGTACACACGGGGTGATAATATGACCATAGGTCAGGTGAAGGAGAATACCAGTTGCCAAGGGTGAGGATATGTGTATGAAGCGAGTGGCTATATGGCCATTGGTGAGGTGCATATGTATACCTGGCGTTGTCATTGTTGTGGTGTTGATGTATATATTGAATGTCTATTTGACCATGTGTGTGGAGAATAGGTATCCAGGGGATGACCGTATGGCCAATGGTGATGTGAATGGGTATAAAAGGAGTGACTATATGGTTATGGGTCATGTTTAGGATTATACCCGGTGTGCCTACATTGTGACCCATGGCTGTATGGTAATCCGCGGTCATGGTCCAGGTGTACGTGTATGCAGTGGGTCACTATATTGTTATGTCTGTGGTCTTTATGTATATATGGAACTAGCTGGTGGACCCGACTTCGTCCGGGCTGTTTCCCCTCTGCTTTTCGGCGAATTGCGCAATTTGACCTTGAATTGTCAATTTTGAAGGTCAAGGTCAGGTGGGGTCACGATTTGACCCGTCCAAAACACTGCCCGGACAAAAGTACCCGTCGAAATCCATCCGGTTTTACCCGATTTGACCTTGAATTGATCATTTTCAAGGTCAAGGTCAGGTCGGGGTCACAATTTGACCCGTCCAAAACAGTCAGTGGACAAAAGTAACCCTATGTATCAAATTTCGTCGAAATCCCATTAAAATTCGCGATTTGACCTTGAATTGACCCGATTTCAAGGTCAAGGTTACGTCGCACGGGCAAATGAATAGGCTTATGACACTCCCCATATGAAAGGAAATCCATCCGGTTTTACCCGATTTGACCTCGAATTGTCCATTTTGAAGGTCAAGGTCAGGTGGGGTCACGATTTGACCCGTCCAAAACACTGCCCGGATAAAAGTACCCAACAAAAGTATCCGTCGAAATCCATCCGGTTTTACCCGATTTGACCTTGAATTGATCATTTTGAAGGTCAAGGTCAGGTCGGGGTCACGATTTTACCCGTCCAAAACAGTCAGTGGACAAAAGTAACCCTATGTATCAAAATTCGTCGAAATCCCATCAAAATTCGCGATTTGACATTGAATTGATCCGATTTCAATGTCAAGGTCACGTCGCACGGGCAAACGAATAGGCTTACGACACTCCCCATACGAAAGTATCCATAGACACTAATTTTGATCGAAATCCCGTAATACTCGGGCGTTCGACCTCGAAATTACCCGATTTCAAGGTCAATGTCACGTCGCACGGGCAAATTAACAGGCTCATGCCACTTCCCGACGGAAAGTACCCCCACATACCAAGTTTCATCGAAATCGGCCGTTTTCGAGTCCATCGCGAACAGACACACACATAGACAGACATATTTCCCAAAATATATAATAGACTAGCAGGTGGACCCGACTTCGTCCGGGCTGTTTCCCCTCTGCTTTTTTGCGAATTGCGCGATTTGACCTTGAATTGTCCATTTTGAAGGTCAAGGTCAGGTGGGGTCACGATTTGACCCGTCCAAAACACTGCCCGGTCAAAAGTACCCGACAAAAGTATCCGTCGAAATCCATCCGGTTTTACCCGATTTGACCTCGAATTGATCATTTTGAAGGTCAAGGTCATGTCGAGGTCACGACTCGACCCGTCCAAAACACTCAGTGGACAAAAGTAACCCCACGTATCAAATTTCGTCGAAATCCCATCAAACTTCCCGATTTGACCTTGAATTGACCCGAATTCAAGGTCAAGGTCACGTCGCACGGGCAAACGAATAGGCTTACGACACTCCCCATACGAAAGTATCCCTAGACACTAATTTTCATCGAAATCCCGTGATACTCGGGCGTTTGACATTGCAATGACCCGATTTCAAGGTCAAGGTCACGTCGCACGGGCAAATTAATAGGCCCATGCCACTTCCCGGCGGAAAGTCCCCCCACATACCAAGTTTCATCGCGAATAGACAGACAGACACACAAACAGACAGACAGATTTCCCAAAATATATAACAGATGACTGTGTGATAATGGCTGGCTATCGGTTTCCACGTTTAACGTTTCCCCATGTACATAAACACCACAATATGGAGAACGCTCTGACATGACCTCTCTATTGATTAACATATCCTTGAGTTATTGTGGAAAGCGATAGCCACCCAAGGTACACATGTACAACCCACCCAATACCTCAGTCACTCCATATGTACATAAACGCCACACAAATGGCAATATAGTCACCCATACAGCCATACTTGGTTATACCCGTACATACCACAAATGACGATACAGCCACGAGTCAACATGCATGAACACCAGGTATAGCCACGAGTCAACATGCATGAACACCAGGTATAGCCACGAGTCAACATGCATGAACACCAGGTATACTCCTACACCTGACACATAACCATATAGTCACTCTATGTATACATATTCACCACATTCACGATCATACAATCACTCATTGTGTACCTATTAACCTCACCGTGGACCATACATAAACAACATGTATACCTATTCGCCATACTCATGACCATATAGTCAATCCAGGTATATATATACACCTCACCAATGGTGAGCCCTTCCAAATATACAAATACCCGCACAGACGACCACTCATATGTTCCATACTTGCATATACACCTCACACATGACAATTCAGCAACTGACTGTATACGCATACACGCCATCCATGACCATACATCTACTCCCTATACACAACCAATAATAATACATCCACAACATATATAAATATACGTCCCACCCGTTACCAAAAGGGCACTCCCTATATACCCACACGCTCGCCAATGACCATCCAGCTTACTTCAGGTATGCATTTACACTTCAATTATGACCGTACAGTCATCCCATGTACACCTATACACATTATCCATAACCATAAAATCACTCCATATTTATCTACGCACTCCACCCATGACCACACAGACAACACATATATACATATACACCCACGTGTCACAATACAACCACACACGGTACACATATTATACATCCCACCCACGACCTTACAGTCACTCCATATATACATAAACAACACACTGATGACCATGTAGCTACTCTCATTATATCCATACACCACACCAATGCCCATACGGCCACATCGGCCACACACAACCATGCACCGTACAGTCACTACGTGTATACCGATTCACCTCACACATGACCATACAGCCACTCCTTATATTCCTATACATCTCACAATGGACACCCCACTCATAACCATATAGTCACTCCTTGTATACATATTCACATCATTCATGACCATATAATAACTCCTTGTATACATATTCACCTCACCTGTGGTCATAGAGTAACTCCCTGGCTGCCATCTTCGCATCCACCCTGTAATCAGTTGATCAATTTTTATCATAATGGGCCAGAATAGCCACATATCATGGTTCATCTCAGTTCCGTCTCAAAGTTCTGCCCATTTCTTTCAATAATATGACCAGAATAACAAAAGAGGGTCTCTGCAAAATTCCATACTGCAACTTCAAAATGAATTTGTCATACCACATACGGAACTGGGACAAACAGAATAGAACGTAGTTGTCAGTTAATTAACTAACACGTATAACACGTATAATAACCAAGTGAGTCACAATTTGCTACCTTTTCGGATAACGCAGAGAATAGTGTTCGGGATATATGTAAAAAAATAACTTTTTAAAAATTTGGTTGCCATTTTGGAAGCCATCTTGAGCAATTTGGTCTATACACATTGTAGTGTGACACATTTAAGATAGACCAAAACAATAAACACCTTTGATACCAAAGATAGTTGCATTTACTTGAAAAAGTGGTCCAACTCTGCAAAGTGAATTTTTGCCGATATTTATGTCAAGTTTGTGAGTGAAAAATCCAATATTTCTGGTGATATCAGTGGTAACAATATAACAATGATCCATAGTGCATCAGACATGTTAGTATTCAATGTATAAGATACAGAATAGCCAATTTTATACATCAACCATAACTTGTAAGCGATTGCAGGACACCCTGGGGCAATATTTACCATTTTCCATATTTTGGCGGCCATTTTGGCAGCCATTTTGAGCCAAAGTAAGAATTTTGGTTCCAGTTAGTTGGAATATTCATAGGTAATGATATGTCTCACTTACATTACAATGTTCTGTTCATTTCTTGTTGAAATATGAATAGAATTCCAATTGTGATTTTTTTTGGTGAAATTTTATACCGCGTTCTGTAAAATCGAATTTTTGAGGGATCATAAGGGGCTAGGACCCCAATAATTGCATATTTGATTGCTCCAATGATCAGTTAATATAAAAAACACAAAATAAAGTCATATGACTCAACCAGTTCCAAACAGCATGAACTGATCTAGAAGATAATTGTGAAAAAACGTCATATTTTCAACTTCCGGCGGCCATTTTGGCGGCCACCTTGGATGGTGAGTTTCAATTTTGCCCCCAAAAAGTGTCATTATGTCTTAGCTTCACGAAAATATATTCATTTGTATACATTTCACTAGATTGTCCCGCTATAATTGGCATAAAACTGACCTAGGGACTGGTCTGAAAAACGGCGGCCATGATGGACGCCATCTTGTTTGGAGTCTACACGGCCACATTTTTTTTCTTGATAACATTGTTTAAAAGTTGAAGGACATAATAAGGAACAAAATGAATGCGGTGAAGTTAAGTCCCATTTGGGGGGGGGGGGGTGAAAGGGTTCCCATATTAGCTCCCAGACTATTATGTCTATGTTGGTGGACAGGTTTGTTAGATTATGTCTATGCTGGTGGACAGTTTTGTTAGAATATAAATTAAATTGACACTGTCGAAAGTGAGCAGCAGTTAACGAGTTTTGAGAAGCAGTGAACAATTGATTGATTGATTTCATGTGTATAAGATAATTACCTACTGTTCTCAATGGCACTCGCTAATGTTTTAAGTTATTAAATTAATTTCTCCATGTGTTATGCTTCAGAGATGACTACTGTGGCGGATGCAACCATAAATGCGTCGTAGGCGGGTGGCGCAGCAGACTTGATGCAGTGCTGCGCAATCTGCAGACTGATCTTAAAATAGGGAGCAAATAAACACGGAAACATAAACAACACCCACAGTGACCGACGCGATTATAAGGAACGCCCATAGAGACCGAATTTATTAGAGGCTATATATCCACCAAGACCGACATGAATTCAACAAACATATATGCACCTTAATCCCGGGCCAGGAACCTATATACGCCACCAACCTAGTCTCTAACCCAAAGCGGTTTTGATTTGAAATTTGTTTATTACAGATATGTGACCCGCCATATCAAAACCAGTCGTAAGTCGGAATTTCTAATACTGAGTAAATACATAAAATATAAAAAAAATGCAAAAAATATGATTTTTTGGACACATTTGTATACAGTTCTACTCTGTCGACATAAAGTAGCATAAAGTGAAGTTTGTGTCTATTAATGTGCTTTTGTAATTTGGACACATAGTGGTGTATATTTAGTAAGAATTTAGCTAATTTGTTTGTCCTTAAATGCGATTATCTCTGATTATCTCTGGAATCAGTTTATGCTGACATTCAAAATCCTACAACTTTGGACCGCAAAAAAACATTATATATATACGTGTGCGACCTATGTAAAGCTCTTATCACACTCTATAACATGCAGCACGTAACTCAAATAAAATATTTTCGACTTACGACTAGTTTTGATATGACGGGTCACATATAATGGCGTGTGTCTGACTGGATAATCTAGTAGATGAGCTGTGGAACGTTCCAATGCACATTCAAAAATCATTAAAAACATATTTATAACTGAAATTTGCCAGGAAAATGTATATAGATCGTGCCCGGAGTTTGAAGATCAAGCACACCTCAACTATTTAATAGATGTTCGTAAACACACCTCAACTATTTAATAGATGTTCGTAAACACACCTCAACCATTTAATAGGTGTTCGTAAAAATTCCCTTTCATTCGTAAGTACAATAACTTCTGCAATAAACATCTATATAGTTCATCCAATGTATGAATTCCATACATCAGCTATCCGAAAGTCTGAAGCGACGGTTTAATAACCAGACATCCAATGTATGAATTCCAGACATCAGCTATCCGAAAGTCTGAAGCGACGGTTTAATAACCAGACATCCAATGTATGGATTCCAGACATCAGCTATCGGAAAGTCTGAAGCGACGGTTTAATAACCAGACATCCAATGTGTGGATTCCAGACATCAGCTATCGGAAAGTCTGAAGCGACGGTTTAATAACCAGACATCCAATGTATGGATTCCAGACACCAGCTATTGGAAAGTCTGAAGCGACGGTTTAATAACCAGACATCCAATGTATGGATTCCAGACACCAGCTATCGGAAAGTCTGAAGCGACGGTTTAATAACCAGACATCCAATGTGTGGATTCCAGACATCAGCTATCGGAAAGTCTGAAGCGACGGTTTAATAACCAGACATCCAATGTATGGATTCCAGACACCAGCTATTGGAAAGTCTGAAGCGACGGTTTAATAACCAGACATCCAATGTATGGATTCCAGACACCAGCTATTGGAAAGTCTGAAGCGACGGTTTAATAACCAGACATCCAATGTATGGATTCCAGACATCAGCTATCGGAAAGTCTGAAGCGACGGTTTAATAACCGTTTGAAAAGCCGACGAAAATCATATATCGGATGTACGTCTCTAGAACTCTCTATTAAAATTAGATTCTGTTTTGAAGGGATTCCCTTCTGTTCATTGGAGAGTGGCGCAGACTACGCGTGATTGCATTGGTTTATGGCATAACAGATCACTTCTCAGATCTGAGGCCAATGACGCGTTGACAATTTTCCCACTCATTGTCAAACTCAACTAGTGTTGGAAATCTGAATATAGGCGATATATCCATAATTAATTTTACTCATAGCAATATAGGATATATCATCTTCGAGATTTTATCAGTCAACGATATTCATGACTGATTATTCTTTCGCATTATGTTGTATTTATAACTATTTATAAATTCTACGATTCTCACAAACATTTACTACGCCAGGAATGTACTCCATATTTGGAAACGGTTTATTACGTCATGTTGGGAATGCCGCGTCGTCGTAGAAATGACAAATCTAAAGACGTACATCCGTTAGGATATTCGTCGACTTTTCAAAGAGACTCCTTAATGTCGTATACAGGTTCCCGGTCCTGTTAACATGTTATATGTAGTAATGTCGTATACAGGTTCCCGGCCCTGTTAACATGTTATATGTAGTAATGGGAACACGTTTGTTACTGTAATATTATCGTAATAAAACCAACATTATATAATACATTTTGTGTACGTTTCTTTCATACATGTAATTAAATAATTCCCCAAAACACCAGCTTTTCACGATCATGAAGGAAGCGCCCCATTCATGAATTTAAAAAAAATTAATATCCTTTATAACCAATGTATGCTATAGTATTATCACAACACGTGTTTACCCTCACAATATAAGAGATATGTTCGAATTATGAATTTTTTTTGAAATATCGCCGCGTAGGTTGATAGACATGCAGTTTGACAGGAAATATAAAAAAAAAAGACACACTGCATTATCTAAACTTTATGAAGCGAACTAGGGTATGCGCTCAGTCTACCATCTGAAATCATGACTGTCTGCGAGAAAATAAATAAAACAGTTTTATTGCATATTTGTTTTTTGTTATTTTTGGCATCCATTTGCAGGACTATTTTTATCGGATAAAGGACCAAAACAACATAAAACAACATAACTATTATTCAACCACGTTTTCAATACTCTGGCAGACATAAACCGATTCATCTTTTCAGACATTATTTTGTTTTATGGTGATTAATCCTAAAACAAGTTCTGCAAATGGCTGCCAAAAAAATTAAATATGCAATAAAAATGTTTGATTTATTTTCTCGCAGAAAGTCACGATTTCAGATGGTAGACTGAGCGCATCCTAGTTAGGTTCATAGTCTAGACAGTCTAGTGTGTGTGTGTTTAAAAAAAATATTTCCTGTCAAAGTTCAAAGTTCAAATGTTTTATTTCTCAAGTAAATCATGTTACATGATATTATGAGAAGATAATACATAATTATACAATACAATACATGGTGTGCAACAGTGGTAAAGGGGTTTTCAGTGTGAGGGGGGAGCTATTCAATATTTATATTATAGGGCATCACAATGTTGTTTCATGACATGCATCACTAAATCGCGCTATCTCCTCGAACCTGTTGGAGATATCGTAACTGAGTGCAGATATCATGCATTATTCGTAATTAACTCTTGCGTTTTGTATAAATGTGGAGAGTTTAATCAATATATTCTTGTTTTTGGAGTTAAACAATTTAGTAAAATTAACTAAATTCGGATAATTTCGAAAGAATTTGGGAATATATTTTTTTCTCAGATAATCAAGCGAACAGCATTGTAAAATACAATGATATTCATCTCCAAGTAACCTGTATTACATCTCGTACATACTCTATCTTTCCGATTGGTATCATTCCATGATCCAGTTTCAATGGGAAGTCTGTGATTGGACATTCGAAATCTAGTAAGGATAATTGCATCCTTGCGATTCAAAATTTTCAGATAGTCTTCAAGGCCAAATATTGTTTTCAATTTTTTGTATGTGGTACATTTACTTGATTGTTCCATATTAATTTTCCATTGCAGTACGTATTGGTCCTTCAGTGTTTGTTGGACAATATTATTCATATTTACAACATCAATGGTAATATTATCCTGGTCCCACCATAGAGACGGTCGCCCCGATTCAATTAGAATTTTATGGATATATGATAGCCATGGATGCTTATATTCACCATTTCTATACCATTTTAACAGTCTACCTCTCTACATAGAATTATTATTTTTATACATATGTCTCATATTGTGAGGCTAAAGAGTTGTTGTTATAGTAAGCATGGCATACATTGGTTATAAGGGATGATTTTTTCCATCAAATTGATAGTTAGAAATTGAATTATTTTTGAAATTCACGAATTGGACGCCTCCTTATTCAAAGCTGTACGTGGGCGACTGGTAAACAAGTCAGACGGAACCAGCCGTAGATCAGTACTATAACCCTGAACTGCTTACAATTGATTTTGCGAATCATGGTATACATCACATACATGGGCATGTAATGCGCTCCGCTGCATATCTCCTGAGACGTGATACATGATAACACTCACGCATAGACCAAATATCTTTAATCACTTTCATGTCACTAAACAATACCCCGAGGGCTTTAATTAAAAACTGTTTGAACTTGTTACATACAAAGGATATTTGTGAAGCCCGAATTAAATTCAAGCGACTTCAGTCTAGTTATGTTAACTAATGCTGTTTGATGATTCACCACATGTACTGTCCCATCCCCGCTCAAGTGGTCCTGTTACACTCTTAAAACTAATTTGTAGATTTTCTACACAACATGTGTAGCCCTGCTATACAATCATTTCATTTCATGTTTAATCTTAAACATAGTTGTGTAGCGTATGTATTTTTATATACGTAGACAAATTGTGTAACTTTTTTTACACATTAAATGGGTAAATTTCTACATGTACACTTATATACAACAATGTGTATAAAATCAAACATATTCGTAATATATCTTTTTGTGAATTATTACACAATAATACACAGTACAGATATCGTAGACAAGAAATATAAGTTCAGAATTCCGACTTGTTAGTACAGTATTAAACATAGATGATGATTTATTTGTTAAAACTTTCATGGCGTACCATAGTATGTTGTAGTTTGCTCTGTGAGTTTTGTTTTAAATTGAACTAACCATGGTATCGGAGTGGTTACACACAATTAGTATTATTACAACGGCCATGAAAAAAGTCTAAACGCAGTAATCACCATGATAGTTTTAATAAATAAATCTTCATATATATCATTAATATTATACACTCAATTCGGATTCTGCCCTTACATTTCTTGTCTTCGATCTATGTAAATTGTATTCCGAAACCAATCTTGAATAGTATGGCAGTCATGCATCAGACGATATGAAACTCGAAGTACCGCAATGCGCATGCTCTTCATTTACAATCTAAATAAGAAAAGAAACGACCCATTGTCCACATGAGGGATTGTAACACTCAGATCTAACTAACCAGATACATATTTTAAAATCTCACCATATTGGACGCCATCTTGTCGTGTGTTTAGACGTCCACATGTTGTGCTTGTCGGTATCCGAACAGAAGATAACTGGTTCTGTGCAATTAAGTCATTTGGTGCAAACTATCGTCAATATCTCCTGGACTATAATTAAAAATAAAACATTAGGTAGGTGTGTGGATGAGTACAAAAAACGCCCCTTCTTTTCTATAAACGCGAGAAAGTTGTTTTTGTGAGTAGTAAACCTCAATGGGTGCTTAACATAAACATTGTGGATGTACGCTAGAGTGTATGATGGACCGTTTTTTTTGCGGGGTTTTGAGTGCCGCTGGCCCCTAAATGCCAGGACTGCCAAACTGAAGAAATGGGATTTCTGCGATGGTTCCCCTAGCTGGGCCCTTGGTCATTTTTAACCCTTTCTATACTGAATGGATTACCCCATTCAGTTATATAGTATACATTGGATCGGTCTATTATTCATTTAGAGGGGTGTTCAGGTAACACAAGCAGACGACAAATTAACAAAACAGAAAATACAAGAGCAGAATTATTCATATTCATTGGTTGGAAATGTTCAGGTAATAAGTTCAACAAACGACGTCGTTATTAAACTTATTATCTGAACATTTCCTAAGGGAATTATAATGAAGAGCGTTCATTATCAGCTTAGAAGAGATGTAGGGAAATTGGTACAAATGGATCATCACTAATATGACCCCGGGAATGCCATGGGATGAGCGTATTTGATGTACTCCTTTAAAGGACGTGTGTGTATTGCTGTTGAATAGTCATATCTGCTAAAATTGCCATAAACATAAATAATATTATATAATAAACATATTTTGTTCTTATACCAATCATAAATATCGCGTACATTGTATGTTACTTTATGTAAACAAACATACAAAACGTCACAGAACCATTTGTGTATAGACAAACACTCTGAACTACCGGATCGTCCAATGAAAAGGTTCCGTTGCGCCAATATCAAATTATTACCGCCATCAACAATCGGATTCAAATCACATTTTAATCTACCAATTCTACCCGATGGCAGTTCAACATCAAGCTAATCCACGTTACTTCATGTTGGGAAATGATCAGACGGAAACGTGTACATATAATTGTTCTCGCAAAGAGGTGAATATTTTTTAATCCAGTTAGTATTTTCTTCTAACCTATATACGGTAATACATACCAAATACGGAATTTACTATGCTATTATTGTGAGTTGTAAGTTGACTCAGGGTTTCCGCTAGGGGTCGGGGGAATGGGTCCGGTAGCTCCTATGGGGAAAACCCAGTAAATAATTAAATATACCGTATGAAGGCCGATGTATAAGTCGCAACTTTCCAACCCAATTTCCCTTATTGAAAACTTCCTGCGACTTATCGATCGGTATGTCATGATGGGCATTTTTCATCAGGATTTTGAGAAACAAACGGCGATCACTGATAAGCAACAAGACAAAATGCCGGAGCAAACTAATTCTAAAAAGATGATAAATCCGATATTTAAAAAAAAAAATAAACAAATCTATTCTCACTGTGTCTGTATGTCTTTATTTTATTCCCTGTCTCACACATTTATATCAAACTATATGTATTAGTAACTGATAATTCAACTGCAAAAGAGCAGCAAAACATTGGGCGTCCTTGACCTGACTAATAATCGTGGACATGTGCATGATATTCAATGACTGTGGTATGCCCGGGAACGAGCATTAGACAAACTCTTACTCTGAATGGGGCATTGACGCGAACTTTTGTATGTTGCACAAACATTCTTTAATTATGATCGCCATTAGCCCAAGCGTTTTCATGCATCAGTTCGCGGCAATGAGGCAATCACTAAATTAACGATCCATTGCCCTAAAACAACAGTAAGCCAAGTCGCAATTTTATATTACTATAAATGATACGATATAAATTTGTGTGTTTCCTCATGCCTCAAAATATACACATGTTTTATACAAGTTGGAATAATGATGAATAAATTAGTATAAACGCCCCGTCAATATTCACGTCAAGATAATAAATGAGGCAGTTTTTATGATCCACGTTCCCATACTCTGAAGTAAATTGAACCAATGATATCTCCCTTGATAGGGAATTCCCCACCAATCACGTGGGGGAATCCCGTGGAACTATTTGTGGGGTGTCACTATTTATGGTTTATTCATGCTGTTATTTTTTTTCTTCTGAAGATGGACTGTGTCGATTCCATTTGGTCATTGTTAATGAAAATAGGATTAGATATCATATATAGCCTGCTGAGACAGACAAGATTGAACAAGTTTTTAATAATGTCATTTATTTGTGTATGAGCGGGATTTCATGGCAAAGGTCGGCAGGGGGAATGGGTCCGGGCGGCGGACCCGCAGCCGGCCTGGCGGAAACCCTGAATTATATACACAGTGTCTAGATCAAAGCGGTCTCCGACAAACGATAAAGCCGCATCAATCATTGCTATCATGTCGCAGTTATGTCTTTGACCTCAAACGACGAGTGAGACATTGTCTTGTCAATTTCATTCTTTCAATTAATAGTCGGGTCACCATCTATATTAGTACTAGTAACACTGTCAATTCCAGGTGCCACCAAACGTTATACTTACCGTAACTTACACGCAGTTTACACCGTTTATGCCGGAATCGATCTTGAAAATGTTATACATGTAACTAATACACTTTGTCCCCACATCCGGTTGTAACTAGCAATCTGATTGGCTACAACGTCACGTTTAAATCACCATGTCCCCCGTCACCCTTGACGGCGGGGTATAAGAGAATGTGCGCCAAACATCGGGGGTATATGAGCACGTGAAACATCAGGGGTATATGAATGACCCTTGAACTCGCAGTTTCCACCAATCGTGATGTTGCTCTCGCACTCCGAATTTGACGTCACCTGACCCCGGGTCCTTAGGTCAGCTACTGAATTATTAGCTCAACTTACTTTGTAAGTTTGAGCTATTGCCATGGGTTGGCATCCGTGTGTCTGTCAACAATTTCCTTTGGCGCGGGCTACATGTCGTACCTTTGGTTTGATCTTTATGAAATTTGTCAAGAATGTTGACATTGACATGTAGATGGGACCGAGTCATTTTGGGGTCATTCGGCCACAAAACATGGCCGCTTGCGGCCATCTTGGATTTCAAAATTAAATCCATTGGCGCGGTCTACAGGTAGTACTGTTCGTCTGATCATCATGAAATTTGTCATGGATGTTAATATTGACATGTAGATGGGAACGAGTCATTTTGGGGTCGTTCTGTCAAAAAACATGGCCGCCAACAGCCATTTTGGATTTTACTCTTCACATGACTAAATCCTTTGGCGTGGGCTGCAGGTCGTAGCTTTAGTCGGATCTTCATGAAATTTTTCATGGATGTTAACAATGAAATGTAGATTGGAACGAGTCATTTTGGGGTCGTTTGGCCAAAAAACATGGCCGCCAGCAGCCATCTTGGATTTTACTCTTTGCATGACTAAATCCTTTGGCGTGGTCTACAGGTCGTAGCTTTAGTCCGATCTTCATGAAATTTGTCATGGATGTTAACAATGACATGTAGACGGTAACGAGTCCTTTTGAGGTTATTCAGCCAAAAAACATGGCCGCTGGAGGCCATCTTGGATTTCAAAATTAAATCCATTGGTGCGGGCTACAGGTCGTACTATTCGACTGATAATCATGAAATTTGTCATGGATGTTAATATTGAAATGTAGATGGGATCGAGTCATTTTGGGGTCGTTAGGCCAAAAAACATGGCCACCAGCAGCCATCTTGGATTTTACTCTTTACATGACTAAATCCTTTGGCGCGGGCTGCAGGTCGTAGCTTTAGTCGGATCTTCATGAAATTTGTCATGGATGTTAACAATGACATGTAGATGGGAACGAGTCATCTTGAGGTCATTCAGCGAAAAAACATGGCCGCCAGCAGCCATCTTGGATTTTACTCTTTGCATGACTAAATCCTTTGGCACAGCTACATGTACATGTAGGTTAGACATTTCAATTAGCACCTTTCCTATTCCTCCATTTACTGTCAACCATTAAATTATTCCCTTACCTAAGTTGAACTACAGTGTCATTGACACTTTCATTCTTATTGGTGTGAATTAATCCGATAACCTATGAAAAACACACTTCAATTAAGGAGACATCGTTATTGTTGTGGAGACAAAATCGTTATCTCCGGCAACATCGTGGGGTACATGGAGATTTAATACCTGTATGTCTCTTTTTGAACCCATCGGCTCCGCCTCAGGGTTCAAAATCGACATCCAGGTATTAAATCTACATGTACCCCCGATGTTGCCGAAGATAACTAATAATGTTTCAACTAGTCGACAGCAAAATTCCGAGTCGATTAATTGTTTTAACCCTACTAGTATGGCGTACACGGTTTTCCTCCATCACATAAAACCAGCAATGTCGTTATATAGCCTGGCCCCAGCTGGCAGCTGCCAAAGCGAGTAGGGGTGCCACGATTAATCGTATAATCGATGAACCCTTGATAAAGCCGATAATTGATACCATTTCCATCGTCGATTAATCTGCGTTATTTATTTCGGTAGTTGGAAAATGCCGGTTATTGTTGAATACCCTGATTGTTTTACACAGTTTAATATACAACATCATGTATCAAAGACATTCGAGTCATTGTATATTCTTCAAATTGCTTGGCGGCACTGCAGCTTTGAACTTATGCCTGCTGAGACAGACAAGATTGAACAAGTTTTTAATAATGTCATTTATTTGTGTATGAGCGGGATTTCATGGCAAAGGTCGGCAGGGGGAATGGGTCCGGGCGGCGGACCCGCAGCCGGCCTGGCGGAAACCCTGAGTTGTAGACGCACCATATTAGGGGTTTTACAACCGACGTATAATGCACGCGAATCTAAATAAGGAAAATTTCGTAACTCTGCTTATAAACAATTCACTGTGCTTTTTGCGAGAAACTAAACATCACTCGACCTGCATTTTCTCTGACAAAAAGCGTGTTTTGTGAATAATATCGCATCCATATCATCATTATGCTATACTGTTGGTATATTCTTGATGGAATTATCATAATTTGATAAATGTTATTTCTAGATTATAACCTACAACGAAGCCCACCCGTCCCTTTAAATAAACTCACGTACACAAGGAACCACGCATAACAACCTGATAATTATAACGAAAATTTATAAATGACTCGAGCCATATACTCATTTTCATTATAATTACCATGTTGTGTTCATCGTTCATATAGCACATGAGTGTATTTTACAATCATCCATGGTTCAAATTCATTCATTTGTGGTCTATGTTGAGTATAATAGAAGATGGCCCATACACATACTATGCTGAGTATAATAGGAGATGCCCCATACATATACTATGCTGAGTATAATAGGAGATGGCCCATACATATACTATGCTGAGTATAATAGGAGATGGTCCATACATATACTATGCTGAGTATAATAGGAGATGGCCCATACATATACTATGCTGAGTATAATAGGATATGGTCCATACATATACTATGCTGAGTATAATAGGAGATAGCTGTACATATATCTGTATAATATGAGATGGCCCATACATATAGCTGTATAATAGGAGGTGGCCCATACATATAGCTGTATAACAGGAGGTGGCCCATACATATAGCTGTATAACAGGAGATGGTCCATACATATAGCTGTATAATAGGAGGTGGCCCATACATATAGCTGTATAACAGGAGGTGGCCCATACATATAGCTGTATAACAGGAGATGGCCCATACATATAGCTGTATAATAGGAGATGGCCCATACATATAGCTGTATAATATGAGATGGTCCATACATATAGCTGTATAATAGGAGATGGCCCATACATATAGCTGTATAATAGGAGATGGCCCATACATATAGCTGTATAATAGAGATGGCCCATACATATAGCTGTATAATAGGAGATGGCCCATACATATAGCTGTATAATAGGAGATGGCCCATACATATAGCTGTATAATATGAGATGGTCCATACATATAGCTGTATAATAGGAGATGGCCCATACATATAGCTGTATAATAGGAGATGGCCCATACATATAGCTGTATAATAGAGATGGCCCATACATATAGCTGTATAATAGGAGATGGCCCATACATATAGCTGTATAATAGGAGATGGCCCATACATATAGTAGCTGTATAATAGGAGATGGCCCATACATATAACTGTATAATAGGAGGTGGCCCATACATATAGCTGTATAATAGGAGATGGCCCATACATATAGCAGCTGTATAATAGGAGATGGCCCATACATATAGCTGTATAATAGGAGGTGGCCCATACATATAGCTGTATAATAGGAGGTGGCCCATACATATAGCTGTATAATAGACGATGGCCCATACATATAGCTGTATAATAGGAGATGGCCCATACATATAGCTATATAATATGAGATGGTCCATACATATAGCTGTATAATAGGAGATGGCCCATACATATAGATGTATAATAGGAGATGGCCCATACATATAGCTGTATAATAGGAGGTGGCCCATACATATAGCTGTATAATAGGAGGTGGCCCATACATATAGCTGTATAATAGGAGGTGGCCCATACATATAGCTGTATACTAGGAGGTGGCCCATACATATATCTGTATAATAAGAGATGGCCCATACATATAGCTGTATAATAGGAGATGGCCCATACATATAGCTGTATACTAGGAGATGGCCCATACAGATATATGTATAATAGGAGGTGGCCCATACATATAGCTGTATAATAGGAGATGACCCATACATATAGCTGTATAATAGGAGATGACCCATACATATAGCTGTATAATATGAGATGGCCCATACATATAGCTGTATAATAGGAGATGGCCCATACATATAGCTGTATAATAGGAGATGGCCCATACATATAGCTGTATAATAGGAGATGGCCCATACATATAGCTGTATAATATGAGATGGCCCATACATATAGCTGTATAATAGGAGATGGCCCATACATATAGCTGTATACTATGAGATGGCCCATACATATAGCTGTATAATAGGAGATGATCCATACATATAGCTGTATAATATGAGATGGCCCATACATATAGCTGTATAATAGGAGATGGTCCATACATATAGCTGTATAATAGGAGGTGGCCCATACATATAGCTGTATAATAGGAGATGGCCCATACATATAGCTGTATAATAGGAGATGGTCCATACATATAGCTGTATAATAGGAGATGGCCCATACATATAGCTGTATAATAGGAGATGGCCCATACATATAGCTGTATAATATGAGATGGCCCATATATATAGCTGTATAATATGAGATGGCCCATACATATAGCTGTATAATAGGAAATGGTCCATACATATAGCTGTATAATAGGAGGTGGCCCATACATATAGCTGTATAATAGGAGGTGGTCCATACATATAGCTGTATTATAGAAGATGGTCCATACATATAGCTGCTGTATAATAGGAGATGGCCCATACATATAGCTGTATAATAGGAGATGGCCCATACATATAGCTGTATAATATGAGATGGCCCATACATATAGCTGTATAATAGGAGATGGTCCATACATATAGCTGTATAATAGGAGATGGCCCATACATATAGCTGTATAATAGGAGATGGCCATACATATAGCTGTATAACAGGAGATGGCCCATACATATAGCTGTATAATAGGAGATGGCCCATACATATAGCTGGATTTAGTTTACAGACTCATTTTCATAAATGTTCAGTTAATCACTGCACTGTGTAAAATTTGGAAACCTTTTGATGAGAAGCAGATATGTGTTTATGTGATATATGCCGTTACGGTATCATTCGCAGAAGTTGTTTATTTTTTATTTTATAAGCGAAGTTAATAAGAACTTTCTATTCATATTGCACACGACTTGATTGCCTTTATAGTGGAGAAAAATGCACGCACGCAAAATAAATATTCACACACGAGTCCTTTGATTAGTCAAGCGCCTATAAGCACATACTCATCCACGTGCCCTCAGAATAATAAAACATTTATTTGATACATTTGCTTGAAAACTGTCAAAAAATTACTCGACAACGACAATTTTTATTTTCGCATTTCGGCTAATCTGCCATCCATAACATTACTTCGTACTCTGCAGACTTTCAAATAATGGAAAACTGATTTATGTTCTAACTCGCTTGCAGCTCGAACGAACATAAAGTATTTATGGAATAACTACAACGAATGCATGATGTTAAATGTAAACTTTAATGGACAAACGTGAAGTGTAGCGATAAATATCGTTCGCAGACTATCAGTCATAAACAAATAAGACATGAAATGATGAATATTATAGTGTTACAAGCATCTCCCAATCATGGGGTGGTGGGTGGGGGGGATACAACGCAAAACTTCAAGAGTAGAATGAAGCTTGACCACCGTGTCAAGCGAGTTAAACCAATGCAAAATCAGTCGTGTGAATAAGCTCACACGAGCTCGTCGTTACGATTGCCTTGAGCATCGTTCAGACGGCGCGGTATTGACCCAGTTTGAATGACCAAAACAAACTGGACAACTTCGTTAACTCGTTACCGGCCGTGCACTATGCACACGTTGGCGAACATCAATAAATATATTTATGTTCTAACTCGCTTGCAGCTCGAACGAACATAAAGTATTTATGGAATAACTACAACGAATGCATGATGTTAAATGTAAACTTTAATGGACAAACGTGAAGTGTAGCGATAGACCAACAAAGTTAGGGGAAATAATGTAGGCGACACGACGTCTCATTTGTAAAATCTATACTAGTACCGTATTGATATTGACGTATATCTGTCTAGCAACGCTAAACAAGTGTCACTATGTGTGAGCTAATGTTATTTCATAGATGCTTTGACTTTATTGCTAATCAATTAATATTACGAACAAAGATCTGTATGATCCTGCATACATTACAAGTGACCACATCTGGGCCATACATGTAGCCGCATCTGGGCCGTAAATAAAACGCCTCGTCTGGACGAAACAATTCACAAAATAACAGCTAAGTGCCTTTCGCACAAACACTCATGATCCCTTGGATCAACTGACCACATCTGGGCCATACATGAGCCACATCTGGGCCGTAAATAAAACGCCTCTTCTGGGCGAAAAAAGTAACACAATAACAACTAAGTGCCTTTCGCACATGCACCCATGATCCCTTGGATCAACTGACCACATCTGGGCCATACATGAGCCACATCTGGGCCGTAAATAAAACGCCTCTTCTGGGCGAAAAAAGTAACACAATAACAACTAAGTGCCTTTCGCACATGCACCCATGATCCCTTGGATCAACTGACCACATCTGGGCCATACATGAGCCACATCTGGGCCGTAAATAAAACGCCTCCTCTGGGCGAAACAATTCACAAAATAACTAACAATAACTGTTCGTACATGTACTCATATATAGCCACATATGAGCCATGCATAACTGAAACGCCTCGTCTGGTCGCAATAACTCACAAGAGAACTAAATGTCCACCCGGACAAGCACACATATAGCCGCATCAGGGCTATTAATATTGAAACATCTGTGTCCTAACTGAAACTCATCTGGTACAACATTTCACAAAATACCAACTGAATGCCCATCCGTACGAACACATATGACCGCATCTGGGCCATGACATGCATTCTCCTCCTGGTTAAACATCCGGTACATCGAACAAAGCATATCACGAATATATATAACTGCTTCGAATAGGTCCTTACTAAACTAACAATGGTGGCATCAATATCTCGTATTACACCCTGAACCAGATGCCAACACTGGAACATTGTGTAAGTATGGTGGACATCCGCAACTATGTCCGTCGAAATAATTTCGCTATCCGGCCATAATTGAAGAGAATCAAAGCTCGTCCACAGAATGAATGCTCGACCGCACCAGTATAACAGTCGATGACCTGCAATAAGCAAAAATACGTTGCTGTGAAAACACAGGCTAAATAGAAGTATCACAGAAAACCTTGTTATATATACGTGTAATTATGAATAAATATTCAAACTCATCGTTCATTTTGATAAATTGTGTAATATTAACTTTTATAAAAGAATATGACTTGTATACGGTTTCTGGTTACATGCACTATTCATTCAATCAAAGGAATTTCGCTTTCTGTAACGTAACTCAGTGTTACCATCGGTGGTTGTATCACACTGGAAATTACAACGTAATATCAATGAATGGTAAAGCTACGAAAAAACATATTAGCCTTTAAATACGCATCATGTTCTGATTTAATTGAATCAAATTGACAAATTAAAGGGAGAATGTACATCAATTTCGATAGATTCCAGGTAATAACTTCAATACAGATATATAGAATCATAATTAGCATGTGTCAAAGATGCATTCTCTAAACGTTCAGGTTAACAAGTTATCTTAAAGACATACCATGGACTTGTTCGGGTGTATACAATTGATAAGATAGTATTCAATCGTTATGCCAACTTGGGGAATGTAGCATTCTACTAACATCGCCAAACATTTCAAAGAAATCGACCATACCACTCCATAGAAATATTCGTCTGAACTGCGGTCAAATATAAATATTTACATCTGGATTCGGGACGCAAATATCGGCGATAAACAAACACAAATGATTTTGACGTCGAGAGTCATTGCTTTTAATTAATATATCAGAATGACAGTGTGATGAGTTGTCAATTTGAATTCATATTCGTAAACATAATTCATATCGGCAAGATCTCCATTCTATTTGACAACCTTACCCAAGTGTGTCAGATCACTTTAACTCAAACGTGTTAATTTTAAGTTAGCGTTACTTTATGTCTCCAGTCATAAACTAAGTTACGAATCTATGTATAACTCGTAATGAAAGTAATTGACGGACAGTGGAATGGGAAACGCATGGCACCAACGTGTAAAACTTATGTTGATACGGGCATGAAGTCGAGCCCCTCATTGACTGTATAATAACATTGAGGAATATATGGGACTATTATGCATACCGGTACTATATAATGACATGTAATATGATACATATGCCTGAAACTCTACAAAAACATTTTATCTGTGAAAAAAGTTCTGTTTTTGCATTCAGGCTTATCTGCCATCTATAACATAACTTCGTACTCGGCAGCCAGGCAAAGAATGTCAAACGGTTTGACTTGTTCTGCGAAACAATTAATGTAGAAACCAACAACCACATTGGACTACAGTACCTCTTTAATGTCAAAATGTTTCGGCGTCTGAAAGAGTGTGACACTAAATTAGTAATACCCAAAAATTTCGTCTAATCACGCCAATCGTGATATTTCAAAAAATTGTAGTGAAACCCGAAATGTGTTGTCCTGTCAGATATCACCGTCACTCCATTGGCACGACCAGGACATCGACGCAGTAAACACCCATACTATGGGCGTAACATCAGTAATCATTTATATACAGTGCGAAATGTCGCCGATAAACATATACGAAAATGATTATTCCAATGCAAGATGCTAAAAATATATATATTCGCAATAGTTTGCGGGCTACTAATTTTGATACATTAATTACCTCTTTATTTTGCGATACCTTATGATTTAATTGATTAACTTGTTGCGTGCCGATATGATAGATACTGTATTTATTATTTTTTAAACAGCAATCGATTTTCTTTTCACAACAATCATACGGCAGCATAAGGTATTTCTAGAAAATTAAATGACCTAAGTGGCATGGGAAGTCCAACATGGATTAATTTCGTAACGTAATTGATCTCATGCATATTATCTAGTATTAGGTATTATATAAATATACACTATAAGGCTGATAAGAGCGACCAATCGCAGAGCCATATCACCGATTATTGTGTTCGAAAAGGACTTTCAGTGTAGTCTTGCTCCAAATTCGACGAATTGGTTGTAAAATGATTACATCTAGACTGTTTTAATTGCCTACTCGTGATATTGTTAAAGTACCGGCTGATTTCCGTGTTCAGAACGGTGAGAAAATAATTTCGCCATGACAAAATTACTTAGCTTGACCATCTGTGATAACTGCTTTTTCTGTCTCTTCGAATGCGAGAAATGTTATGTTGATTTGACTACAACATTCAGGACTTGAACGACACCCTCTTTGTTGCACATGTTTATGTCCGCAAGCAGCTATTACTATCTGTGATGTCTGCTTTTCTGTCTCTTCGAATCCGATAATTATTCCGTTTACTTTAAATACATCATTCAGGACTTCCACGACACCCTCTTTGCTGCACGTGTTATTGTCCGGAAACAGTGGTATCACACTAAGAACATTCCCCGGTTAACCGTGCATGAAATCCACATCCTTAATGCCTGTTTGATATGTCTTTGTTTCAAGAACGTATACTGGTGTAACATACATCAGGGCTTCTTCTCTGAATAATAATGTTTCTCGTAACTAACATCACTGTGACTTCTTTTCCCCCAGCAGAAGATTCTTGGAAATCGCAATCAGATAACCATGTGACGAACAGCAAAAACAAGCGAACGATACAACGCAAAACTTCAAGAGTAGAATGAAGCTTGACCACCGTGTCAAGCGAGTTAAACCAATGCAAAATCAGTCGTGTGAATAAGCTCACACGAGCTCGTCGTTACGATTGCCTTGAGCATCGTTCAGACGGCGCGGTATTGACCCAGTTTGAATGACCAAAACAAACTGGACAACTTCGTTAACTCGTTACCGGCCGTGCACTATGCACACGTTGGCGAACATCAATAAATATATTACCTTATTCTACGACTCAGAGGCTATAGAAACCAACAACATTTGAGTATAGAGTATCCCTTTAAATGGTAGCTTACGGTCTTCATGCGAAACAACATTTTCTAACTAACGAGATCACGAACACTGCGTGAATTGATTTTTGATGAATTCTCACACATTCATGGATCATTGAATGATTCATTAATAAAATATACGATATAGAGTTACTCATCCTTATTTGGGGATTAAACTGATGCATACCATAAAACGAGTAAAATTGATATTAAAAAATATATAAATTTAAACCGAGCGCGCCACATTAAACACCGCTTCGCTATACAAAACATGTACGTAACGCAAGGGAGTTTACCATCTAAAGGCCATGATTCATAACGCCTGAACCAATTCTTAAAATTCAAACACCAATCGATCGAGTAAAAGCTATATTTTCCAATTGTAATCTATATGAGTCGAAGATGTATTCTGTGAACGTTAAGGTTAAAGGTGGATTATCTCTTTATAAACATGCATTATATAGTTACCGGGGTATAAAGGTGGATTATCTCTTTGTAAACATGCATTATACAGTTACCGGTGTATAAAGGTGGATTATCTCTTTGTAAACATGCATTATATAGTTACCGGGGTATAAAGGTGGATTATCTCTTTGTAAACATGTATTATATAGTTACCGGGGTATAAAGGTGGATTATCTCTTTGTAAACATGTATTATATAGTTACCGGGGTATAAAGGTGGATTATCTCTTTGTAAACATGCATTATACAGTTACCGGGGTATAAAGGTGGATTATCTCTTTGTAAGCATTAATTATATAGTTACCGGGGTATAAAGGTGGATTATCTCTTTGTAAACATGTATTATATAGTTACCGGGGTATAAAGGTGGATTATCTCTTTGTAAACATGCATTATATAGTTACCGGGGTATAAAGGTGGATTATCTCTTTGTAAACATGTATTATATAGTTACCGGGGTATACAGGAGGATTATCTCTTTGTAAACATGCATTATATAGTTACCGGGGTATAAAGATGGATTATCTCTTTGTAAACATGTATTATATAGTTACCGGGGTATAAAGGTGGATTATCTCTTTGTAAACATGCATTATATAGTTACCTGGGTATAAAGGTGGATTATCTCTTTGTAAACATGCATTATATAGTTACCGGGGTATAAAGGTGGATTATCTCTTTGTAAACATGCATTATATAGTTACCGGGGTATAAAGGTGGATTATCTCTTTGTAAACATGCATTATATAGTTACCGGGGTGTAAAGGTGGATTATCTCTTTGTAAACATGCATTATATAGTTACTGGGGTCTAAAGGTGGATTATCTCTTTGTAAACATGTATTATATAGTTACCGGGGTATAAAGGAGGATTATCTCTTTGTAAACATGCATTATATAGTTACCGGGGTATAAAGGTGGATTATCTCTTTGTAAACATGCATTATATAGTTACCGGTGTATAAAGGTGGATTACCTCTTTGTAAACATGCATTATATAGTTACTGGGGTATAAAGGTGGATTATCTCTTTGTAAACATGCATTATATAGTTACCGGGGTATAAAGGTGGATTATCTCTTTGTAAACATGCATTATATAGTTACCGGGGTATAAAGGTGGATTATCTCTTTGTGAACATGCATTATATAGTTACCGGGGTATAAAGGTGGATTATCTCTTTGTAAACATGCATTATATAGTTACTGGGGTATAAAGGTGGATTATCTCTTTGTAAACATGCATTATATAGTTACTGGGGTATAAAGGTGGATTATCTCTTTGTAAACATGCATTATATAGTTACCGGGGTGTAAAGGTGGATTATCTCTTTGTAAACATGTATTATATAGTTACTGGGGTCTAAAGGTGGATTATCTCTTTGTAAACATGTATTATATAGTTACCGGGGTATAAAGGTGGATTATCTCTTTGTAAACATGCATTATATAGTTACCGGGGTATAAAGGTGGATTATCTCTTTGTAAACATGCATTATATAGTTACCGGGGTATAAAGGTGGATTATCTCTTTGTAAACATGCATTATATAGTCACCGGGTATAAAGGTGGATTACCTCTTTGTAAACATGCATTATATAGTTACCGGGGTATAAAGATGGATTATCTCTTTGTAAACATGCATTATATAGTTACTGGGGTATAAAGGTGGATTATCTCTTTGTAAACATGCATTATATAGTTACCGGGGTATAAAGGTGGATTATCTCTTTGTAAACATGCATTATATAGTTACCGGGGTATAAAGATGGATTATCTCTTTGTAAACATGCATTATATAGTTACCGGGGTATAAAGGTGGATTATCTCTTTGTGAACATGCATTATATAGTTACCGGGGTATAAAGGTGGATTATCTCTTTGTAAACATGCATTATATAGTTACTGGGGTATAAAGGTGGATTATCTCTTTGTAAACATGCATTATATAGTTACCGGGGTATAAAGGTGGATTATCTCTTTGTAAACATGCATTATATAGTTACCGGGGTGTAAAGGTGGATTATCTCTTTGTAAACATGCATTATATAGTTACTGTGGTCTAAAGGTGGATTATCTCTTTGTAAACATGTATTATATAGTTACTGGGGTCTAAAGGTGGATTATCTCTTTGTAAACATGTATTATATAGTTACCGGGGTATAAAGGAGGATTATCTCTTTGTAAACATGCATTATATAGTTACCGGGGTATAAAGGTGGATTATCTCTTTGTAAACATGCATTATATAGTTACCGGGGTATAAAGGTGGATTATCTCTTTGTAAACATGCATTATATAGTCACCGGGTATAAAGGTGGATTACCTCTTTGTAAACATGCATTATATAGTTACCGGGGTATAACGATGGATTATCTCTTTGTAAACCTGCATTATATAGTTACCGGGGTATAAAGGTGGATTATCTCTTTGTAAACATGCATTATATAGTTACCGGGGTATAAAGATGGATTATCTCTTTGTAAACATGCATTATATCGTTACGGGGTATAAAGGTGGATTATCTCTTTGTAAACCTGCATTATATAGTTACCGGGGTATAAAGGTGGATTATCTCTTTGTAAACATGCATTATATAGTTACCGGGGTATAAAGGTGGATTATCTCTTTGTAAACATGCATTATATAGTTACTGGGGTATAAAGATGGATTATCTCTTTGTAAACATGCATTATATAGTTACTGGGGTATAATGGTGGATTATCTCTTTGTAAACATGCATTATATGGTTACCGGGGTATAAAGGTGGATTATCTCTTTGTAAACATGCATTATATAGTTACCGGGGTATAAAGGTGGATTATCTCTTTGTAAACATGCATTATATAGTTACCGGGGTATAAAGGTGGATTATCTCTTTGTAAACATGCATTATATAGTTACCGGGGTATAAAGGTGGATTATCTCTTTGTAAACATGCATTATATAGTTACCGGGGTATAAAGGTGGATTATCTCTTTGTAAACATGCATTATATAGTTACCGGGGTATAAAATATTATATTTGAATCGAATACTCCTGTCCGGAAATGCTTCTATCGATAAATATTCATTTTATTTCGAATATTTTCTGGTCTAAAAAGGTGTGTTTGTCAGCTAACGAACAATAGTGGTTACTGTTAACAGAGACCAGAAATTTTATTGTACAATTTTGTCACAAATAAACGTTAATTATATACTCATTATCGCTAATAACTGTGGAACAAAACAATACAAACAATCAATCGGGACATTTGACTTTCGGTGCGTAGCCATAGGAACAGCCCAGTGTTCTATATCGCAATATGGTATCATCCGAATGGTCTGTTCTAAAAATAGTAACATAAACTGTCCCGATTCAATATTCGAAATAAAATCAATATTAATTGATATAAGCCTTTCAGGACAGGGGTCTTCAGTTCATATTTATTATTTTATACCCACGCAACTATTTAAAATTTGTTATTTAAAGAGATAATCCATCTTTAAAATCAAAGTTAATAATTTAATATAAATTTAATTTATGGCTGGAGCCTTAAATTAAATTACGAATTTCCGTGTACAAGACGTAATCAAATTAATAGACGAATAGTGGATTGGTAAACGCGTGGCACACATGATCGTGTAAATAATTATGTTAATACGGGGCGTAAACTCAAGCCACTCACTGACTAGTGAGTATACACTATCTTAAATGAGTATATGGGACTAGTATGCATATATACTATAACATTTATTTGATACATTTGCTTGAAAACTGTACACAAATTACTCGACAACTACAATTTGTATTTCGCATTCCGGCTAATCTGCCATCCGTAACATTACTTCGGACTCAACCGACTTTCAAATAATGGAGAGCTGATTACCTTATTCTACGACTCATAGACTATAGAAACCAACAACAACATTTGAGTATAGAGTATCCCTTTAAATGGTAATTGACGGTCTTCCTTCGAAACAACATTTCCGAACTAACGAGATCACGAAGGCGTTAATGATGTGACCTTTCCTGACCTGTAATCACCCGACCACCTTTCCTGTCCCACATGTGATGGCCCGGCGCCACATATATCGCGGGAATGCGCGCGACATCACGAGGCGTGCCAATTATCGTCATAGAAGCCTTGAAATAACAACATTTCGCTCAATGAAATATGCCACGTCGCCCTCATCGCAGAATATAATTGTTTTTCTGGGATTAGTTCCTTGTTGCATGGAGGATCATACTCCAACATGATAAAACCTGAGAACATTTTGATGTTGTGATAGGGAAGTTTATAACATTGATAGAACGGTGCAGGTAATATATTTCTCAGTAATTATTTGTTCCTTAATAATCTACTTCACTGTAGTTGAAGATCCCAACTTAAAATTAAATGGTTATCGAAGGTTATGTCCATTATGTGAGCCAGGCCAGCCACTCACGATGTTTAAAGAACAGTTTGAATGACATAAACAGTATTTATGGATTAATTGAAACTGCCGGTTGGGTTGGATTGGATTGGATTGGGTGACAGACGATCTTAGTGGTCACCCACAATGCTTTAAACTTTATGCACCGATAATGGCTTACGATAGATTCGTCAAATATTGTAAATATCTTGTCAATACCTAGATCGTGCCATGAGTATCTACTCTGGCTAACGCCCGTAGAGATCACATTCCACCAATACAAAACATGGGAACCATTTGATGTTCTAACCCCTTCTGACGGGGAACTTTATATCATCGAACCAACAAGGCAAGGAATATATTTCTTTGTTAATACTTGTTCCCCAATAATATGCCTCACATGAAAGGGAGTGGTTCCAGTTTCAAAACTGCATGCTTTTTTGTTACTTTTGTGAGCCGATATCGCATAAAACATTGAATTCATTAGACGGGAGATTGTAAGCGATTTTAAGTGACTCAAAGCAAAATAACTCACTAAGTCACTTAAATCCTGCAATTTCAAGTTGCGACATACGGTGACATAAATTGTTAAGTAACAGATAACAACTGAGAAATATATTACCACACCATTAAAAAGTTCGCAGGTTTTGTATTGGTGGAGTACGATATATCACAGGTCCCAGAACAAAAATTTACCCCACCCCAATAATATTTAATACTATAGAAAGGTATCCAACAGTTTTCTTGGCCGGGCCTAAAAATATTATTTGGTATATTCCTCATATATAGGTGGACAGATATTTTAGTAGTCTTCAATTTGGTGTATTTCGTGTAAAACTTGCTTCAGAAGAACTTCGGTAATACGAAACCGTTAATCTGCAGGCCAACGGTTGATTCTTTTAAGGCCACTAAGAGGTCGTTATTGTAGATTAAGTAACAGAAAGGGGATAACACAACCCACGCCTTGTCCCTTGTTTGACCGCGAAACTTTCCGAGTTGCGGCCACCGCCCTGCACTTTATTAGTCACATCCGTGTGGACACTTGAGAGGAAACAAACAAGCTTGTTTGAAAATCCGAGTTTTATCAATTTGTATAGAAGGCATGCATGCCAGACCTTGTCGAAAGTTTTTTGTTAGTCTATAAAGGCCACAAACAGTTTCGAACCATTATCTCTAGCATTGGGAATTGATTCCATCAATATGAAAGATGGCATGACACAACTGATACCTAAGCATGACACAACTGATACCTAGGCATGACACAACTGATACCTAGGCATGACACAACTGATACCTAGGCATGACACAACTGGTAACTTCCTGAAAGCGGTAACTAAATAACTAAAGAGGAGGCGGCGGGTCTACGCGGCAGTATGAGGAGGTGGCGGGTCTACGCGGCAGTAAGAGGAGGTGGCGGGTCTACGCGGCAGTATGAGGAGGTGGTGGGTCTACGCGGCAGTATGAGGAGGTGGCGGGTCTACGCGGCAGTAAGAGGAGGTAGCGGGTCTACGCGGAAGTAAGAGGAGGTGGCGGGTCTATGCGGCAGTATGAGGAGGTGGCGGGTCTACGCAGCAGTATGAGGAGGTGGCGGGTCTACGCGGCAGTAAGTGGAGGTGGCGGGTCTACGCGGAAGTAAGAGGAGGTGGCGGGTCTACGCGACAGTAAGGGGAGGTGGCGGGTCTACGCGACAGTAAGAGGAGGTGGCGGGTCTACGCGTCAGTAAGAGGAGGTGGCGGGTCTACCCGGCAGTAAGAGGAGGTGGCGGGTCTACGCGGCGGTAAGAGGAGGTGGTGGGTCTACGCGACAGTATGAGGAGGTGGCGGGTCTACGCGGCAGTAAGAGGAGGTGGCGGGTCTACGCGACAGTAAGAGGAGGTGGCGGGTCTACGCGACAGTAAGAGGAGGTGGCGGGTCTACGCGACAGTAAGAGGAGGTGGCGGGTCTACGCGGCAGTAAGAGGAGGTGGCGGGTCTACGCGACTGTATGAGGAGGTGGTGGGTCTACGCGACAGTATGAGGAGGTGGCGTGTCTACGGGGCAGTAAGATGTGGTTGCGGGTCTACGCGACAGTAAGAGGAGGTGGCGGGTCTACGCGGCAGTAAGAGGAGGTGGCGGGTCTACGCGGCAGTAAGAGGAGGTGGCGGGTCTACGCGGCAGTATGAGGAGGTGGCGGGTCTACGCGGCAGTATGAGGAGGTGGCGGGTCTACGCGGCAGTAAGAGGAGGCGGCGGGTCTACGTGGCAGTATGAGGAGGCGGTGGGTCTACGCGGCAGTAAGAGGAGGTGGCGGGTCTACGCGGCAGTAAGAGGAGGTGGCGGGTCTACGTGGCAGTAAGAGGAGGTGGCGGGTCTACGCGGCAGTAAGAGGAGGTGGCGGGTCTACGCGGCAGTAAGAGGAGGTGGCAGGTCTCCGCGGCAGTAAGAGGAGGTGGCGGGTCTACGCGGCAGTAAGAGGAGGTGGCAGGTCTCCGCGGCAGTAAGAGGAGGTGGCAGGTCTACGCGGCAGTATGAGGAGGTGGCGGGTCTACGCGGCAATATTTAGTTATTGACCTCCACATGTGGAGAGTGGCTTTCAATATTTAAATAAATAAAATAACGCTATATAGTATATACAACAAGTCATTATGTCACATGCATGCGGATATTTATACGACATATTGGTGTTTTTTATTGTCCCAGACATTATGTCGCACGCATGTGGTCGTAGTTATATACAGTAGAGAAACGTCTTGAACAGTTATGTCTGACTAATTTAGAGGCGAGAACGTATCGAAGTTCGTGATGGTGTCAGAGCTTCCAGGATGGATTAGAACATATGCTGTGTACGATTGAGTCTACACTCAATGAGCAGAAATGTGGCAGCGTCCAGAAGTAAGTCTTGAAGGCAATCAAAGAATTTCTCGGTGAGTGTTTGAAGCGTACATCCAAGAAAGAGAGCAAACAGATAAATTTCATCAAGATCAAGCAGCTCCATCGAAGTGGCTATACCATAACGTGTCAGTACCCCGGGTACCCCCCCCCCCAGAATTGGTTCCGGAGAAAAAGCAGAGGTAGTGACTGGCAAGTATATAATATGTGTGGAATTTCGTTGTTATATCTTGATTAACAACAGTTGTTTGGGTATGTGGTTCTGGGCAGTAGGAACACAAAATGTTTTATATGCTGTGCTGTGATGATCGTTACCATGCAGTCGTTTCCAGAAAGACCAACATGTCAAAGGTTACGGGTGTGTTTTCCAGAGAGCAACAACGGCCATACATGTATCGATCAGACTGGAGCATTGAGATGTCCCTCAACTTAGATCAAGCCCATGTTCGGACCTATTCCAACCTCGTCTAACCCAGACTGCGATGCTCTTATCAACGACTTAACCACATTGGCTATGGGGAAATCCTTAAAAGAGAGCCCTTTCACCGAAAGCTATATTTGCGAATGTGTGTCTGTTCGCTATATACACATCATAACGGGGGACCATCAAGAAGGCCCAAAATGGGTCTAAGAGGGGAACAACTTTTTACGAGTAAGATAAAGGTGGCGGCTAAAATTTTCTAAATTGACGGTGCCTGTGTAAGTGACAGAAATCTGGGGAGAGGCAACAAAATCTATGACATTTTTGTCGCCAATTCCGTAAAACCTATTTATTATAATCTCTATGATATGAGGAGTTAAATTATGTGGGTTAAAGGTGCCGAAACGTGACGCCATTCGAGTCAGGGGTGGAGGGGCACCAAATTTATAAACATATTTTAAAGCTCTGATTTCCACAAAATTATTATATATTCTTCTCCAGAATCCGACCAAACACAAGTTTTGCGTAAATCCATTTGCACCCCCTTGGGTCCTCAATACTCAGGCCTAATAGCCTATATATTCATATTCATAAACAATGGTTCTATATATCCGGTATCAGAACATTCAGATATTAGAACCTGAAAATTGCATAAATCCTAACATCTAGTGGTCCAATTCCAGACAAATGCACACGGCTACGGACAAGAGACCAGGACACACCGGGCCGACCATGGTTGTTCGGCCGGATGTTAGAAAATTTTGAAAACTAAACTAAGAAAATCGCAAAATCCTAGCATCTAGACTGGCCTCAATCTTTCCAATTGTATTGGAAATTTAAAACCTCACAACCTTAGGTTGGAAAAAATCTCCAACTGATGACCATTTCAGTCCACAATTTTGACCAAGTGTAGTAAAATATTGCTTTCTTAAACTAATTAGCAGGGGAGGGACCATGGTATCTGAACAAGAAAATCGCAAAATACTAGCATCAAGACTAGCCTGAAGCCTTCCTCGAGTTGGAAATTTAAAACCTGACACCCCCACTGAGGTTTGAAATTTCCAACTGATGACAATTCCAATGACCATGTTGACCAAATGTAGGACAATATTGTTTTCTTATATTAACTAGCAGTTTTTGACTGGCCACGGGGGAGGGACCAGGACACAAGGTTTCCAAGTGTTTGAAATTTCTACCTGACACCCCCATAAGGTTGGAAATTTTCAACTGATGGCAATTTCAGTCCACAATTTTGACCAAAAGTAGGAAAATATGCAAATATTGCTCCAAATACAATAAATTCCCCCAATAAATTGTTTGAAAATCAAACTACAAGAACATTTTCAACTTATTGTTGGTGTGAAATTTCCAACTGATGTTGTGGTAAGGATGAAATTTCCAACTGTTGAAAATTTTGACCAAAGTTGGGGGGGGGGGGGTGGTGAGACACCCACAAACCCCCCTGTCGCCACGTCTCTACGAGTGATATAATCGTCTGATTTAACCACATTACAATATATTCGTCCACATAATACGGGAAATCCAATCGTGTAGTTAATATCCAATTGTCGAAGAACACATAGATCATAGGCAAACAGAAAGGCATAGTTCAGTCCCCTGCTACGCTGGTCTGTAAGATATAGTTCAGTCCCCTGCTACGCTGGTCTGTAAGGCAGAGTTCAGTTTCCCTGCTACGCTGGTCTGTAAGATAGAGTTCAGTCCCCTGCTACGCTGGTCTGTAAGATAGAGTTCAGTCCCCTCGCTACGCTGGTCTGTAAGATATAGTTCAGTCCCCTGCTACGCTGGTCTGTAATATATAGTTCAGTCCCCTCGCTACGCATGTCTGTCAGATAGTGTTCAGTTGCCTGTTACACTGGTCTGTAAGATAGAGTTCAGTCCCCTGTTTTGCTGGTCTGTAAGATAGAGTTCAGTCCCCTGTTACGCTGGTCTGTAAGATAGAGTTCAGTCCCTTGTCACGCTGGTCTGTAAGATAGAGTTCAGTCCCTGTTACGCTGGTCTGTAAGATAGAGTTCAGTTCCCTGCTAAGCTGGTCTGTAAGACAGAGTTCTGTTCCCTGCTACTCTGCTCTGTAAGATATAGTTCAGTCCCCCTGCTACTCTGGTCTGTAATATATATTTAAGTCCCCTGCCACTCTGGTCTGTAACATAGAGTTCAGTTGCCTGCTACGCTGGTCTGTAAGATAGAGTTTAGTCCCCTGATACGCTGGTCTGTAAGATAGAGTTCGGTTCCCGGCTACGCTGGTCTGTAAGATAGAGTTCAGTCCCCTACTGCGCTGGTCTGTAAGATAGAGTTCAGTTCCCTGCTGCGCCGGTCTGTAAGATAGAGTTCAGTTCTCTGCTACGCTGGTCTGTAAGATTGAGTTCAGTCCCCTACTGCGCTGGTCTGTAAGATAGAGATCATTCCCCTACTGCGCTGGTCTGTAAGATAGAGTTCATTCCCCTACTGCGCTGGTGTGTAAGATATAGTTCATTCCCCTGATACGCTGGTCTGTAAGATAGAGTTCAGTCCCCTGCTACGCTGGTCTGTAAGATATAGTTCAGTCCCCTACTGCGCTGGTGTGTAAGATAGAGTTCATTCCCATGCTACGCTGGTCTGTAAGATATAGTTCAGTTCCCTGCTACGCTGGTCTGTAAGATAGAGTTCAGTTCCCTGCTGCGCTGGTCTGTAAGATAGAGTTCAGTTCCCTGCTACGCTGGTCTGTAAGATAGAGTTCAGTTCCCTCCTACGCTGGTCTGTAAGATAGAGTTCATTTCCCTGCTGCGCTGGTCTGTAAGACAGAGTTCAGTTCCCTGCTACGCTGGTCTGTAAGATAGAGTTCAGTTCCCTGCTGCGCTGGTTTGTAAGATAGAGTTAAGTTCCCTGCTACGCTGGTCTGTAAGATAGAGTTCAGTCCCCTACTGCGCTGGTCTGTAAGATAGAGTTCAGTTCCCTGCTGCGCTGGTATGTAAGATAGAGTTCAGTTCCCGGCTACGCTGGTCTGTAAGATAGAGTTCAGTCCCCAATTGTGCTGGTCTGTAAGATAGAGTTCAGTCCCATGCTACGCTGGTCTGTAATATAGAGTTCAGTTCCCTCGCTACGCCTGTCTGTCAGATAGTGTTCAGTTGCCTGCTACGCTGGTCTGTAAGATAGAGTTCAGTCCCCTGCTACGCTGGTCTGTAAGATAGAGTTTATTCCCCTGATACTTTGGTCTGTAAGATAGAGTTCGGTCCCCTGATACTCTGGTCTGTAATATAGAGTTCGGTCCCATCTCTACTCTGATCTGTAAGATAGAGTTCAGTTTCCCTGCTACTCTGGTCTGTAAGATAGAGGTCAGTTCCCTGCTAAGCTGGTCTGTAAGATAGAGTTCGGTCCGCTCTCAACTCTGGCCTGTAATATAGAGTTCAGTTCCCTGCCACGCTGGTCTCTAAGATAGAGTTCAGTTCCCTGCTAAGCTGGTCTGTAAGATAGAGTTCGGTCCTCTCTCTACTCTGATATGTAAGATAGAGTTCAGTTCCCTGCTACGCTGGTCTGTAAGATAGAGGTCAGTTCCCTGCTACGCTGGTCTGTAAGATAGAGTTCAGTCCCCTGCTAAGCTGGTCTGTAAGATAGAGTTCAGTTCCCTGCTACGCTGGTCTGTAAGATAGAGTTCAGTCCCATTCTGCGCTGGTCTGTAAGATAGAGGTCAGTTCCCTGCTACGCTGGTCTGTAAGATAGAGTTCAGTCCCCTGCTAAGCTGGTCTGTAAGATAGAGTTCAGTCCTATTCTACGCTGGTCTGTAAGATAGAGTTCAGTCCCCTGCTAAGCTGGTCTGTAAGATAGTGTTCAGTTCCCTGCTACGATGGTCTGTAAGATAGAGTTCAGTCCTATTCTACGCTGGTCTGTAAGATAGAGTTCAGTCCCATTCTACGCTGGTCTGTAAGATAGAGTTCAGTCCCATTCTACGCTGGTCTGTAAGATAGAGTTCAGTCCCATTCTACGCTGGTCTGTAAGATAGAGTTCAGTCCCGTTCTACGCTGGTCTGTAAGATAGAGTTCAGTCCCATTCTACGCTGGTCTGTAAGATAGAGTTCAGTCCCATTCTACGCTGGTCTGTAAGATAGAGGTCAGCCCCCTGCTCCGCTGGTCTGACCACTGCCATTATATACGCAATTAAATCTAACATTAATTTGTTATTGAAGTGTTATTGAGTTTTGTCGGTTACAATTCATTCTGGTTCAATCTCGCCTGTTTCCAAATGAATATGGAGAGTTCACGCCGTTTTTTCAGAACAGTGCAACATGAATTGCAACGGACAATATTTAAATGCCAACTTTATGTTAGAATCACCAGATCACATTATATTATATACAACATATTCCATATTATATACCATTTGAAAGAGGAAGCCCCCAAACATTGTTTTATCAACTTATCCGGTCGAATAAACTGTGAACATGTTGTTTTGTCAAGATACCGACGTGTGTTCTGTGCTTAGTTTCGATGTGGTTTATACTGCCAGTTTATTATTCTCAATGGAAGTGGAATAAAACTATCTATCTATTGGTTGTGAATTATGACGCATTCCGGTGTAAATAACGGGGGAAGTCTTGGGTGATTCTAAGAATATCTATATATATCACTTGGTGGACTCTCCTCTATATACTGTCCTATATAGCTGTCCCGTATTCTGGTGGAATATATATATTCGTAATACGACCTTGCCTAAACCTACACACAAGGCTCGTCCTGATTGGTCAGTATCCTGTATTCCCATGGAGACACGACCGTCGTTTTGTGGTACAATTCTCGATATTCTGAATTGTACCACAAAAATATGTGGTACAATCAGCGAAATGCTGCCAACGCCTCAAACTTTCAGAAGTCAAACAACACGGACATTGGTTAATACCATGTTATATACTGAAGAAAGAGACATATGCTGACTACCTACTGTAATATACTAAATTTTATTTAAGATAGAACAAAAATAAGTCTTAACTGACATTGTTTTTTGCCAAAATGAAAAGGGGTCCCCGTTCAATTGTTACGAGATGGTGAATATTGTGATATACACCCATTGGTCACCTCGATTATTTAATGTGCCGTCTGCCAATTTGGGGAAATGGAGAAACTAAACTAAAAAATAAGAAACTTTCTTAGGAAATTAAAAAAAACATCTTGAATTAATAATAAATATACTTTCCCGATAAGATGAGGCCTAAGCAGAATAACATTCACAACTTCGTGATGAAAGTCCGCTGTGCGGTTTGAGTCACTAAATTCACCCTCCGGGGACATCATTATGCAAATGTCCGACTCCATATCCTCAGGCCTGCGGTCGCCCACTTGTCTAAGATAATGTGTCTGCGATAATATGAACCAATTTCCACACAAACTCGCTATGTCCTCGTGTCCGCCCAATTGTCTGAGAACACATCGGTATAAATAGGAACATCGAGACTCACACACAATGTCCTTATATCCGCCCAACTGTCTGAGAACACAGCTATAATAGGATGCAATCGGCCGATAAACGCAACTCAACATTTGGCTGAAGAGCGTTCCATTCAATTAATCTCCCCTCAATCAATTTATCTCCACTCAGCGCGCAGGTGATGATCGACTGGCGCCGGATTCACTCTCATCGTATCCCTACGCGCCGCCGGTTTCTGAACTCTGGCACGAGATCACACCGTCGCACCACGCAAATGTATCTTCAACGTTGTTATTATAAATAATCGAATTTATGTTTTTTTTAGTTTTGTTACAAATGGTCTATGTCTTCCGAGACACAATTTCAACAACAACATAATTTTTTATAAATCCAGATCTCAAGACTACCAATAGCTATTTTGTGAGCAAATTTTGATACAACTTAAGATCTGGTATATTATTTGCTTATAGAGTCATATGTCATAAATGTTGACTAGCTCGTATGTGAATCGCGAACCGTTAAGACCGGATCATGTTACATATAACATGGCCAGTATAGTGGTTGATTTTTATCCATTCTTCATAATAAATCAAATTTCTCATAATTCGTCATACCTGAAAAATATATGTGATTATGCAGCTAGATTATGTCCCTAAAATATTTATCACGAATATTCTTGTATAATATAAAATGATGTTCTGTTTTAATTTGTTTACATTTGCACACAGTCCACACATTAATGTTGAAAACAAATATGGCATAATTATGCCATATTTGTTTTCAACATATATTCAGCAGAACAAAGGAGGAGCCTACGCCGTTAATGTAATCTTTAAACCGTCGCTTCAGACGTTTAGGAACCTACGACGTTAATGTAATCTTTAAACCGTCGCTCCAGACGTTCAGAAACCTATCACGTTAATGTAATTTTTAAACCGTCGTTTCAGACGTTCAGGAACCTACGACGGTAATGTATTAATTAAACCGTCGCTTCAGACGTTTAGGAACCTACGACGCTAATGTAGTCTTTAAACCGTCGCTTCAGGCGTCCAGGAACATACGACGTTAATGTAAACTTTAAACCGTCGTTTCAGACGTTCAGGAACCTACGACGTTAATGTAACAATTAAACCGTCGCTTCAGACGTTTAGGAACCTACGACGTTAATGTAATAATTAAACCGTCGCTTAAGACGTTCAGGAACCTACGACGTTAATGTAATCTTTAAACTGTCGCTTCAGACATTCAGGAACATACGACGTTAATGTAATCTTCAAACTGTCGCTTCAGACATTCAGGAACATACGACGTTAATGTAATCTTCAAACTGTCGCTTCAGACATTCAGGAACATACGACGTTAAGGTTACACTGGTGTAAATATTTCCCATAGGCTTCAATGTTAACGTTTGTTGATCTGCATCAGAGGTCAAATGGAAACTGTTCAAACTGCCTTCGGATTATGTGAGCTTGACATCTGTGGAAACTTTCCCAATAAAAAAATCAACACCGTCTAGCAGGGAATCCACTTCAAATTTTCGTTTTTTCATGACTAGGGTCAGTTCCGCACTAAAAAAATATTGTCATTTTTTCAATCACACTTAAAATTTCTAAACAGCCACAACAGACTTCACCTTTAATGAATGGGCCTCTTGGCAAATGAAGTTTGTGGGAGAATGATTCCTTGAATTTTTGTCAACAGTTTACATTTAATTCATGCAACCAATCACAGCCCAGAGTGTTTTAACTGTGAAACTCTATACTCCTCCCGCAACCGCAGGGGGAGCTGCCTATAGTATTTACACCAGTGTAACCTAAAGCGATAGCCCGCTTTTTCGCGGAATAATTGTAACTCCCTACATTTCTTCAGAATTGCCCATCAATGGAAAAAATGTGTTCAAAAACAATATCACCCCTATGGTTCTTTATTTATCACACACAATTTAACCCCACCCCCTTTAACAAATTATTCATCAAAAAGGCACAATTTTCCACCACCAGTCATGTTCAGGCCCCATTTTCACTCAGTTTTAGGGGTCTGGTGTTGCAAACTTGGATCAGCTATGGAAGACTGTACAATATTCTTTCCATGAGAGAATTTCTGGTGATGTGAGGTCATTGAGTCCAGATCTGATCAGCTGAGCATCAAGCGCATGACTTTATCAGCACATTGAAGAATAAAATATGACATTTTCAGGTCTGCAAGGGTGATCCAAGATAACTGGATGTGGGTGTATATTGAATTAGTTGAATAAAGATATGCTCTCTTTGAATTGCTGAAGCATTTTCTTAAATGTGTCCAAGTTTTAGTGCTATTAACCTTCAAATGACCATACCCACCAGTAGAAATGACACACTTTTATGATATATATCTGTATATCACTGGCTATAAAATCCAAAATACTTGTTAGATTAGGTTCTTATAACAATTGATATATGTGTCGTTGACATGCTCATGTTATGGGTCATTTGCATTATCATGTGACTATTACCACCTTGAATTTTTTTGAAAATACCTTAAAAATTGGCATTTTTTATGAAAAATCTTACTATTTTTTTGGCTGATGTAAGTGAAAGAAGACATCAGCAGCAAGAATAGCCACACCAAGCATGAGATATTCATTGGACTGAAAGACCAGGCTCTGTAAAATGCATTAAAATGCTTTAAAGTGACTCCCAGGAATCAAAAATGATAAAAAGCTATTTTTTCCCTTTAGGTTACACTGGTGTAAATATTTCCCATAGGCTTCAATGTTAACGTTTGTTGATCTGCATCAGAGGTCAAATGGAAACTGTTCAAACTGCCTTCGGATTATGTGAGCTTGACATCTGTGGAAACTTTCCCAATAAAAAAATCAACACCGTCTAGCAGGGAATCCACTTCAAATTTTCGTTTTTTCATGACTAGGGTCAGTTCCGCACTAAAAAAATATTGTCATTTTTTCAATCACACTTAAAATTTCTAAACAGCCACAACAGACTTCACCTTTAATGAATGGGCCTCTTGGCAAATGAAGTTTGTGGGAGAATGATTCCTTGAATTTTTGTCAACAGTTTACATTTAATTCATGCAACCAATCACAGCCCAGAGTGTTTTAACTGTGAAACTCTATACTCCTCCCGCAACCGCAGGGGGAGCTGCCTATAGTATTTACACCAGTGTAACCTAAAGCGATAGCCCGCTTTTTCGCGGAATAATTGTAACTCCCTACATTTCTTCAGAATTGCCCATCAATGGAAAAAATGTGTTCAAAAACAATATCACCCCTATGGTTCTTTATTTATCACACACAATTTAACCCCACCCCCTTTAACAAATTATTCATCAAAAAGGCACAATTTTCCACCACCAGTCATGTTCAGGCCCCATTTTCACTCAGTTTTAGGGGTCTGGTGTTGCAAACTTGGATCAGCTATGGAAGACTGTACAATATTCTTTCCATGAGAGAATTTCTGGTGATGTGAGGTCATTGAGTCCAGATCTGATCAGCTGAGCATCAAGCGCATGACTTTATCAGCACATTGAAGAATAAAATATGACATTTTCAGGTCTGCAAGGGTGATCCAAGATAACTGGATGTGGGTGTATATTGAATTAGTTGAATAAAGATATGCTCTCTTTGAATTGCTGAAGCATTTTCTTAAATGTGTCCAAGTTTTAGTGCTATTAACCTTCAAATGACCATACCCACCAGTAGAAATGACACACTTTTATGATATATATCTGTATATCACTGGCTATAAAATCCAAAATACTTGTTAGATTAGGTTCTTATAACAATTGATATATGTGTCGTTGACATGCTCATGTTATGGGTCATTTGCATTATCATGTGACTATTACCACCTTGAATTTTTTTGAAAATACCTTAAAAATTGGCATTTTTTATGAAAAATCTTACTATTTTTTTGGCTGATGTAAGTGAAAGAAGACATCAGCAGCAAGAATAGCCACACCAAGCATGAGATATTCATTGGACTGAAAGACCAGGCTCTGTAAAATGCATTAAAATGCTTTAAAGTGACTCCCAGGAATCAAAAATGATAAAAAGCTATTTTTTCCCTTTAGGTTACACTGGTGTAAATATTTCCCATAGGCTTCAATGTTAACGTTTGTTGATCTGCATCAGAGGTCAAATGGAAACTGTTCAAACTGCCTTCGGATTATGTGAGCTTGACATCTGTGGAAACTTTCCCAATAAAAAAATCAACACCGTCTAGCAGGGAATCCACTTCAAATTTTCGTTTTTTCATGACTAGGGTCAGTTCCGCACTAAAAAAATATTGTCATTTTTTCAATCACACTTAAAATTTCTAAACAGCCACAACAGACTTCACCTTTAATGAATGGGCCTCTTGGCAAATGAAGTTTGTGGGAGAATGATTCCTTGAATTTTTGTCAACAGTTTACATTTAATTCATGCAACCAATCACAGCCCAGAGTGTTTTAACTGTGAAACTCTATACTCCTCCCGCAACCGCAGGGGGAGCTGCCTATAGTATTTACACCAGTGTAACCTAAAGCGATAGCCCGCTTTTTCGCGGAATAATTGTAACTCCCTACATTTCTTCAGAATTGCCCATCAATGGAAAAAATGTGTTCAAAAACAATATCACCCCTATGGTTCTTTATTTATCACACACAATTTAACCCCACCCCCTTTAACAAATTATTCATCAAAAAGGCACAATTTTCCACCACCAGTCATGTTCAGGCCCCATTTTCACTCAGTTTTAGGGGTCTGGTGTTGCAAACTTGGATCAGCTATGGAAGACTGTACAATATTCTTTCCATGAGAGAATTTCTGGTGATGTGAGGTCATTGAGTCCAGATCTGATCAGCTGAGCATCAAGCGCATGACTTTATCAGCACATTGAAGAATAAAATATGACATTTTCAGGTCTGCAAGGGTGATCCAAGATAACTGGATGTGGGTGTATATTGAATTAGTTGAATAAAGATATGCTCTCTTTGAATTGCTGAAGCATTTTCTTAAATGTGTCCAAGTTTTAGTGCTATTAACCTTCAAATGACCATACCCACCAGTAGAAATGACACACTTTTATGATATATATCTGTATATCACTGGCTATAAAATCCAAAATACTTGTTAGATTAGGTTCTTATAACAATTGATATATGTGTCGTTGACATGCTCATGTTATGGGTCATTTGCATTATCATGTGACTATTACCACCTTGAATTTTTTTGAAAATACCTTAAAAATTGGCATTTTTTATGAAAAATCTTACTATTTTTTTGGCTGATGTAAGTGAAAGAAGACATCAGCAGCAAGAATAGCCACACCAAGCATGAGATATTCATTGGACTGAAAGACCAGGCTCTGTAAAATGCATTAAAATGCTTTAAAGTGACTCCCAGGAATCAAAAATGATAAAAAGCTATTTTTTCCCTTTAGGTTACACTGGTGTAAATATTTCCCATAGGCTTCAATGTTAACGTTTGTTGATCTGCATCAGAGGTCAAATGGAAACTGTTCAAACTGCCTTCGGATTATGTGAGCTTGACATCTGTGGAAACTTTCCCAATAAAAAAATCAACACCGTCTAGCAGGGAATCCACTTCAAATTTTCGTTTTTTCATGACTAGGGTCAGTTCCGCACTAAAAAAATATTGTCATTTTTTCAATCACACTTAAAATTTCTAAACAGCCACAACAGACTTCACCTTTAATGAATGGGCCTCTTGGCAAATGAAGTTTGTGGGAGAATGATTCCTTGAATTTTTGTCAACAGTTTACATTTAATTCATGCAACCAATCACAGCCCAGAGTGTTTTAACTGTGAAACTCTATACTCCTCCCGCAACCGCAGGGGGAGCTGCCTATAGTATTTACACCAGTGTAACCTTAATGTAATCTTTAAACCGTCGCTTCAGACGTTCAGGAACCCACGACGTTAATGTAATCTTCAAACCGTCGCTTCAGACGTTCAGGAACATACGACGTTAATGTAATCTTTAAACCGTCGCTTCAGACGTTCAGGAAACTACGTCCTCTCGGTGTATTTTATGTCCTCTCGATGTATTTTATGTCCTCTCGGTGTATTTTATGTCTTTGGCATCTGTTGGTCTCGGCAGAGCCTCTCTCAATAGATGCTCAAATCCCCATCACGGACATAAACAGTTTAAGCGACGACACTAGCTACATATTACATATATAATTCTAACCTCGCGTGTCACCGGTTACTGGGATTAAATTACAAACGCTATCTAATCGTGAAACCCGATTAAGTACCTTTCGCTGTCTAATCCTGTGAGTATTGGGTGAAAATAATAGACATGAATCGAGGACACCGGTCAGCAAAATACCTATCAATTAATTATAAATTTTTCATCACATCCACGGGATAGTTATAGGGTCTATTTTTTTTACAATTTTTAGAATCCGCGCGAAAACGATCATATCAAAATCGTACCAAGAAAGACAACTCTATCCATTCGTTAACAGCGTCAACCACGGCAAATTGTATTTCAACTATAGATCTTATGATCGAAATAAAGACACTTTATTATGTCTTTAAAGACAATATTAATACATCCATCTATAATAATATACATCATCTGTTGCATTGGTATGCAAGTTCTCCTTTAATCAGGCATGGCACATCCTGAATTCAACTATGATAGCTAAGTTTAACATTTATAGTTGAATACGTTATTGTCAATTCACAAATTTGATAAAAGAGTCATAACCAAATTTTAATAATATGAAATCGCGATTTATAAAACATTGTTGTTGTTGTAATTGTGGTCCGGAAACGATAGACTATCCTTAAATAAAGTAAATTGTGGGTTATTGACTCCCATGTAGGTTACACTGGTGTAAATATGGTTCGTAGTGAAACCTAGCGAATGCGGGAATTATGAATTATAGGAGAGAATAAAATTGACACTGGGCCCTGATTGGTCAATAGTCTTGTATGTTTTTAGCATAAAAATACATCACACCTCTTCCCTATGAATTCCCATAGGTTAAATAGCAATCTGCACAATAATTTGTACAGTGAAGTTTGAATTTTGTGGTGTGGTTTGAAAAATTATATTATATTTTTAGTTCCGTTCTGACACTAGTTACGAAAACACAAGATTTAAAGGCCAATTTCCTGCCTTTCGGATTTCATTTTTTTACATAAAAAGTTACTGCAAATGTCAATCTTTCAGATTTAAAGAAAATTCTGGACCAAGGCCTTATATTGTAAACAGTATACACTAAAACGTTTGCACAGAGGTCTATGGAAAACATTTACATGTACACCATTGTAACAAACACACATTGCATAAAACATTCAAAATTATATAAATTGCGAACTGTTTTAATAATGGTTGTATTTGTTGTTGCAAATCGACTATAATCAACATTTTCTATTCAAGTTGTTTTGCAAACACCAGCGTAGCCATTATTAATTTAACAAACACCAGCGTAGCCGTTATTATTTAAAACAAATACATATATGTTCTTGAATATTTCATACAGACAATAGCTTTTTCTCCAATCGTTTGGATTAGTCAAACACCACGAAATGGCGGTACATTTTCGTAAAGGCATCGGTTTGCGGCTTGCCCTACCAGCATCATAGCAATTCAGCAGGACCCACTCACATCATAACAGGTCTACCTGACCAACGTCATTTTCATCGTATCCCTATACGGGCCACGGTTTCTGACCTCGATCTGGCGCGGGATCTCATGAATCGCACAACGCAGATCTATTTTCAACGTTGTTATTAGAAATAATCGAATTTCTGTTTTGAGTTTCGCTAACATTGAGGGCGACCTACTTCCAGACAGAGTAAATAGTTTTCAATTAAGAAATTAATCTAGTTTGGGGCCTTGGGCCTGCTTTATTGAAGTATTATTATGGCGATGTGATCGTTGGCATTTTGCTGTTCACATTAAATGTGCTTCGACGGTCACAGGACCTCAAACATATACCTAAACTACGTTCATTTTTCATATCCGTATATAGCTTTCCTTAAAGGGGTACTGTACACAGGGATAGACATTTTTTTTATTTACACCCATTGAAATAACTTTCAAGTTAGATTGTGTTCGTGTTATATATATGAGTTTCGTATAAACCTAATTTAGCGAAGAAAATATTGATCTTGGAAACAAAAATATTACGATTTAAAACTACGCGCCTTGTTTTTGACCTTCACCGGAGAAGACTCAGGTCGTATGAAGAACCGGAAGTTCATTGTTCACAGCTTCAATTGATGCATCCAATCTCTTCCATCGAACAATCTCACTCCGTATAAAAATACTTGACGCTTCGTGACTCTTGTTTCTTTCTCCCTTTTCCGAATCGGTTATAGCGGACTTTCTTTTGCAGGTAACATGTTATGTGTGCAACTCAATAATGTTCGCGAACGGCCGTCGATAAAAGACACGCAACATATACTATTTCAAGAACGGTAACTCGTACTGGCATAATTCTCCATTTTATGACTCCAGCCATAAATGAATTTATATTAAATAATTCAATTTTACTTTTGTGATAGCCTGTTAACCGGAACGTTTTCAGTAGACATCGTCGACTCAAATTAGTTATTTTAAAATATAATATTGATATTAGATCGTTATTGTCACCGGGAATTTATTGAAATTGGGGTACAGTACCCCTTTAAAATAAGCTGAAATAATAATTTTTTCCTTCTGAAATTTAATAAAGGATGCAGCAAAGTTTGCGCAATATTCTACATGATGATTATCAACCGATTAGTCTATATCACATGAAACCTCTATTATAGTATTAAGAAGCCATTACATATGTCCTTATAACACATGAAACCTCTATTATATTATGAAAAAGCCATTATATATTTCCTTATATCTCAACAGTGGTGAATTGCCGGGATACTTGGCATCGCGCCAACAAACTGCCCGAACGGATTAATAATATTTAGAAAAGCCGCGCATGACACCAACACCAGACATTGCAAAAAATGATTGCTTTGATCATTAAAGTTAAATTCTTGTCGAACTCTGTTGCACTAACGAAAATGTAGACACAAAAACAAAGAGGCAAATTGGGGACTGTATTTTCGTCGCCCACCAGAGCGTGCAATAATGTCGTATACGGATGTGAAGCGTCTCAGCCAACGCCGTAAATGTATGCATTTTGCATCTTTTAAGGATTTTGATTTGTTAAAAAGGCATTATGATAAAGCTCAGTTGTTTTCATGTGATATACACGAGACATGATCTAACTTTGAAGTATATATATACCAATCGGCCAATTCCAATTCTATACCGGGGGAAGGGAGTGAAATTATAAATTTCTGCAGTTGGAAACGTCCAGGTGGACACCCCAACTGGCAACCCATAGCCACGTCCCTTACTATACATTGTGCATGTATGTAAAGATGTTTTGGCAGTTTAGTGTTATCTTTCGCCGAACAGCCAACACATTTAAATTAACGACGAAGGCATCCGTGTGGTGGGTGACTCAATACTTCTGAAGACAATAAAGATATCTCTCAAGCATGCTCTGAATGTGTCATTCCTGTCTCGAGCTGGCGACATATCCTTATCCCCAAATCCGGTTATAGCGAACAATATGTTGGATACTACATCACGCACTACCCCGTGCACACCCGGTTGTAGCGAGTAATATATGAATGGATACTAGTTTAAAGTGACGTGAAACACTCCGGTATACAGGGTGATCCAATAGAAATGGAGAATAATCGTGCTCAAAGTAGTTATTTTTATGAATATTAATCCAAATTGCCAACACACACCGTGATTCTGATATATTAATTAAATGCACTGACTCTGGATGGCGAAATCATTTGTGTTTGTTTGTCGCCGATTGTTGCGTCCCGATTCCAGATGTAAATATTTACAATTGAGCGTAGTTCAGACGATGTTTTCTATTGAGTGGTATATGGTCGAATTCTTTGAAATTTTCGGCGACGTTAGTAGAATGCAATATTCTCCAGGTTGGCATACGCCTGAATACTAACTAATCAGTTTAACGAACTCGAACAAGTCCATAATAAGTCTTTAAACAGTATTTATTCCATGAATAATACAGACATGGAAATTAAATCAGAATTAATATAACGCAATGGACCGGATTGACATAAAGCGTGTGGGCTTATGTGAGTATCATTTTAAATCAGATA